>JAQQZS010000002.1:4602821-4628316 GCA_030068045.1 Platyallabes tihoni
TCGATTGGGTTCAGGTCCGGTGACTGTGGAGACCTTTTTTTGTTAAGTACATAACTCCACATGTGTTCATTCATAGTGTTGATGCCTTCAGTGAGAATCTACCAATGGAAATGCTCATGAAAATAAAGAAAAACCCATTTACAGATAGATGAGAAGGTGTGTCCAAACTTTTGGCCTGTACTGTACATGTACTGCATTTCAATAAATTAGAATATCATCAAAAGTTTATTTATTTAAGTAAATCAGTTAAAAAGTGAAACTCATATATTATATAGATTCAGTACACACAGACTCATATCTTAAGTGTTTGTTTCTTGTAAAATTACATTTTTGATAATTATGACTTACAGCTAATCAAAACCCAAAATTCAGTATCTCCGAAAATATGTATATATATATATATATATATATATATATATACTTAATATATACTTATATATATATTACTTCATTTACATGTATTTTCCAAATGTTTTGATTATAGTGTTGGTAATTGGTAATGTTGTTAATGTTTTTCGGTGGCTGATGGTTTATCTGCATTTACTTTATTTCCGAGGGTAAAATGCCTCCAGGGAGGATTAAGTTCATATGCAGAGGTGCCGCTGCACATTTAAGGACTAAAATACCATTACGTCATGAGATTTCTTGTTCTGTATTTGCTTCTGTGAGAAATTCACTTTCGCTAACAATTTACTGGTCAATTAAAAAAGGAAGAAATTACAAAGATTTATCAACTCATGTAATGTAATCCATCAAGCTACAGATTGGGATAGCAGCAAAGGAAAAGGGAAATAAAAATATCAAAAAAGATTATGAGGAAAAATAAATTGCATGTTTTTATATCTTGTTAGGGAGCAAATAAATCTTGCAGCGTTTATTAAAAAGGAAAAAGTCTTAATCGTTTCCATTCGGTTACAGAGATTAAGGTTAGGGTTGGATTTAGGTTTGGTGTGTGTGTGTGTGTGCGTACAAATTTCTCTTCAAACTCAATAAAAGAAAAACATTTGAAAGAGTAAAAGTTTAACCATGTGTTAAGAATTTGAGGTTTTCAAACCAAAAGCCATATGATGAAGCTTCTGAATATTCAAAGAGTCAAAGAGGGAAACAGGGAAACGTGGTTAATGCCGTTTTTGAAATAATAAAAAAAAAACTGATCTTGCTTACTCAGTGCGCTTTAAAGCAGTTTTGGAAATAACTTGTCCCTTTTCATCTAAATTAATCGAACTTTTCCTGACAAATATTTGGCCAGACCGTTAACTACAGCCAGACTTCACATTTATTTACTCTGAATCGCTCTTATTCAAACTGACTTATAGCTGAGAGAGAAAGTATTAATGTTTTAAGCCATTTCTCAGGGGTTTCTCAACTTGTAAAATATACATTAATAATATTAAACTTCCTTTCATTGTTCCTTGTGTAGGATTTCACTCACTCTCGCACTTTTCTACATATCGTAGTGTTAAAACCTGAAAGGGAAGATTTTTGTCCATTTGATTTACACAAAACCGATAACATTTAACATTGAAAAAGAGTTAATCAAGCAAAAAAATTTTATATTTTTGTTAATGGTGGACAAGTATTCACCCCCCATCACACACACACACATCCAGTAGCTAACCTGCTTGCTAATCTTAATAGTCAGAAAGCTCCCCAGATTTGCAGTTGAGCGACGTCTCGTGCTAATCTGGCTGACACGGAGCGGCAGAATGTCGACGATGATCTCACCCGAGTCTGGCTGCCAGAACACATCCACAGCTCAGCTTCGATAAAACCACACGATTAACCAGAGCCCTTAAAATCGACATGGCTTAGTGTTAACAGTTTTACGCTTGGTTCTTTTTTTTCTTTTCGTAAAGCTTTTAAAAAAAAAATCACCCACTCTACCAAAACGCTGCCTTTAAATCTCTACGCTGTGTTGATCCGTGAACCGTAACTTATTAGTAGTTACCCATAATGCATCAAGCTAAACGTTTGATTAAAAACAGCCAGCATTACCTCCCTTAATGCGATCTAATCATCGTTTTCAATTTCCTCCTGTTTGTATTCATTATGCGTTAATCCTTTAAACATCGGACTTCCTGGAAGTATGTTCAAAATAAAGGAATGTTAGGCCAAGTGTATAGGAAGTAGCCTCAAGGCAGGGGGAAGTACGTCCGCTCAATGGATTTAAAAGCTTCACCACAAGAGGTAAAATTTTCAGACAATGTTCCAAGTGGTATCTTGACCAATCACTGTGCTTCCTGTGCAACAAATGTAAAGCAACATCATGCAAACAGCTCTCTTGATTGGAAAGAAAATGAATATTCTACTAATAATTATCAAAGTAGTTCAATAGGAATAACAATGCATCATTTCGATAGGAATGAATTTCTGATTTAAAGTGTTGGTGCACCAAGAAATGGTGAATCGTGAATTTTTGATAAATTTGTCTAATTATTATATCAGAAATTTGGAGGTGGGCGTGGCTACATGAGTCCCTCAACAGAGCCAATCAATGCAATAGTCTACCGTGTATAGACAGAGTATGCGGAAGGCAAAGAACAAACACGCGATACATACATCATGGCTTACTCCAAAAAAAGTAGACTATGAAAACTAAACCTTCAAAGATGAGCGAACAGATATGTTATTCTTCCTGCGGGAAGTTAAAAACCAGTTTGTCTCATACGTTCTGAAACCGCGGCGATAATAATGTAAACGTGTAAAGAGAAAAAGTTATGTAAAGCACAGCTATGAGACGAAACACGGGTCGTTAGAACAGACATACAGTATCCGCAGCGGTCCAAGGTGAGGTCGTGTAAAATACCTGAACTGAGAGCCCGGTGTGACAGAACAACCAGAGCGCTTTCACATTCATCTACAGCCCAGCAGCGTGCAAATGAAGATTCATCAACGATCAATTAAAGATTATTGTTTGTATTACATACTGTACAAATACAAGGAGGTCATAGATTAAATTGTCGAAATGTTTATTGTACAGTAGTTAATGAAAATTCGCAATCAATATATTATTGAGATGCTATGGAAATTTTAAATTGCTTATTTTTTATAGACATACATTAACTGCATGTACAGAGATCTGAATCCTAACACGAACATGGAATTCTGACCTCGGCTCAAATAAAACCTTTTCGTCCAGGCCTTTTTAAATTTTAATTCGCTACCCCTGGTGTGAACCTCCGATAATCCGTACAATAGGTAAATATTAGCCATGTAATCCGGTGAGCTACTTGTTTCTCTTATATGTTATAAGAATATGTTATATTCTTTGTTTGTTCTGCATGTTTGGGGTGATATTTTGGGGGGAAATTTTGCTCCCTTTCCTGATCAGTAAACTCTCTCTTTACACATTCTTTACTTTAGACTTCCATCCAATTGGTCTCTGGCTGAAGAAGGAGCGCTGATTGGCTCATATTTCATACAGAGTAAAGTATTTAACCAATCACAGATGATACTGAGTTATTTTAACCAATCAGAAGGAGAAGGCAGGATTTATCAGAAAAGATCTTGAAATTGAAATAACCTCAAAGCAGAGGGAAGAATTCTTCTTCTCCTTCTCCTTCTTCCTCTTCTGTTCTGTTTCTGGCAGATTAAACCCTTCACTGCGAACAAACCACTTTTTTGCTCATGTCAAAAACATTACATTCTGATTAAATGTTTAAATGCACATGTAAACATAGCATAGCATAGCATAGACTGGTGATGTAGACAGACGACAGTGATTTTCTGTCATCAAAAGATCTGCATGCTTTAATTGGACACGGAGAACATCACACATTTACATATTTGTCCGGATCGCGACAAGTAATAATCTTAAGAGACAGCTGAAAGTGCATCATTTAATCCAGGAATGCCCTCACGCAGTGTTACAGGACAGCTGAACAAGCTCCGAGGAGACGACCGCCTCTGGTGTGTGTACACGAGCAGACAGACGTCTGCGGTCCGCGAGCAGGAACCTGACTGACGAGCGGGAGACACCTGGAGAGCAGAGCTAATTACGCCCGTGTGGAATTCAGACTATGATCGAGTGTGACACTATCAGGATTCCTCTAGTCTTGGAGCATGTGTTGCGCATCAACATGTTATTAATTTTAACATACAGTATATGAAAGTGTGTTCAAACTGTATAGAGAACAGAATCTATTCAACCCTAAGCTGATAAATGTTGTATTATTACGTCACTGTTAAATTCTCAATTCCACCTGGTAAGAAGATGTTGATTAATTTTCTGTCGTAGCGGTCTTGGTAAGTTTATATTATGGCGCTCATTTGAACACTTTATCGTTTCTATAGTAACAGATAATCCATATAACCTAAACATTGATATGGAGAAGTTTTTTGTAAGGAGATGAGTTCCTTTTAAGGAGCCTCCAGTATCAACAATTTGTTGGTTAAGCAGAAATTTTAAAGGCTCCATATATTACTGTTTATAATTTATATTATAAAATAAAATATAAGTAATATATGTTAACACAGATCAGTGTTCCCTGAAGTGTGTGTGTTAATGATCCGAATAAAATACTCCTCAGATACCAGCAGCGCTAAAAAGCAAGTGTGTGTGTGGGTGGGTTGGGGGGGCTTCTTATATGAGGTCACAATAGGGGTAAATCTAATCAGCTTGTTTAAACCCGGTCAATACAAGCATGGAATTTTTTTTTGTACACACACACCTTGGAGACTGAATCTGAATGTCTAACATTCAAAAAAGTGCATTTTGCACAATAGGGCCACTTTAAAAATGGTGAAATTGATAGATAGATAGATAGATAGATAGTTAGATAGATAGTGAAGTGCAGAAACATGAAAAAAATCATTAAAAAAAAATGTGCAGAAACCTGAAAAAAAAATCAATCAAATAATTGGTGCTTTCTGGTTTTTAGAAAAATGCGCTTAAGAAAATGTGTTTAAGAAAGTACTAAAGACATTAAAATATCCATCTATCTATCCATCCACACATTGGAGCCCCAACCCAGGACAGTGCTGATCACTAACCCACATAGTGAGTATAGACTCACTATTGACTACCCTATTGACTCGGGTACTAGGCGGGGTACACCCTGTATGGGGTGCCGATCCATCACTGGGCACACAAGCACACACACACACACTCACACTGATTAGCATACTCTGCATGTCACTGAAATGTGGGAGGATACCGGAGTACCCTGAGGAAACCCACCAAGCACAGGGAGAACATGCAAGGCGGGATTTGAACCCTTGTCCCTGCTGGTGCAAGGAACATTCAGTGTTGGGAAAATCAGTCACTCATCAAACACTCATTAATTACTGCTGATTCAACAGTTAACAAAAAAGAAAATCTTATTGTTACATCATCATTCTTTTAAAGCTGTGTTTTAATACGTGATTAAATAAAATAAGTAAAGTATGTCGAGATGTGTTTAGCTGTAAAGTGAAGCGCAGAGCTGGAGTCGTGTGTATCTGTGTGTGTGTGTGTGTGTGTGTGTGTGTGCACGTGAGTAACTCTCACATGGACTCGGCCTGAATGGCAATTCGGAACCAGGCGATGTTATCGTCTGTGGTTATTGGTTACAGTTGGGACTCCGTAATCACATTAACCAGACCTTTCCTGTTCTCACAGGATCCATTCCGCCTGTACTGCTTACGCCCTGCATCTGACCTGTGCTTTTTATTTTCGAAACATTTGTAGGAATTATAATGAATGTAAGCAGCTGATTAAAGTCATACGTAGGCTAACCCCGCCCCTCGATCTCAGCCTAACTTGCGTCTTCGTCACTCGAGAGCGTCGCGGCACAAAAACGAAGGTCAGAACTAAGAAAGTCGACTTTGGGCTGCAGTTGAGCCGTCATCACCCGTCAGGAGCATTTAACACGACGGATGATTTTGACTTATACAGTAATTTGTGTCCTGTTTTCATAAATAATCATAAATAAGAGTTTGTGGGTGTTCATAAGTTTTGGCACCCCCGTTCAAAACAAATAGTGTATAGAAATAAAAACAGTAGTTAGTTGCAACTTTTTTTTTTTTTTTTTTACAAAACTTTCTTAAATTTATATATGAGTGAACAAACCAAAAATAAAAAAAATAATAAAAAAAACGTGAAATTTCAAAGTAAAATCAAATTGTATGTCAAACACAATGTGTTAATGTCAGTGCCTTGAGTTGTGCATGATAATAGCATTGATGACAATTCTGATTATAATTTTTTGCAAGAAATAACAGAAAAAAAGCCATGGTCATATTTAATACTGAAATTAAATCAGTACATCAGTACATCATCCAACTTCAGGTATGACTACAGCGTTTCACCTAAATGATATAAAGACATTGATTTTATATCTCCTTATTAACGTGTTCACACACAAGTAAATACCGTAGGATGATGAAAATGCAAAACAGTAAGATGCTGGATCAAGTGCTATTTTAGAAGAGTTTTTTGTTGGATTTTAGATTCTCTTTCTTTTATGTGACATCTTATCACATTTCTGTCCAGGTATCAAGTTGCACAGGTTAGGTTTATGTTACGGCCAATAAGTGTTCCTTAGGTGAAATACATTTTCTTCTTAAAGCACTTTAATGAACACTAACCCTGCTGGTAAATGTCATCTATACTACCTTATCCTGTACACAGGGTCACAGGGGGTCTGGAGCCTATCCCAGGAGGCGGGGTACACCCTGAACAGGGTGCCAATCCATCGCGGGGCACTCACACATTCACACGTTCATTTGAGAACGCCAATTACCCTAATCTGCATGTCTTTGGACTGTGGGAGGAAACCGGAGAACCCGGAGGAAACCCACCAAACATGGGGAGAGAACATGCAAACTCCATGCACACAGACCCCGAAGCAGGAATTGAACCCCAACCCTGGAGGTGCGAAGCACCTGGTGAAGTTTTTTGGGGGGGCTAGAACAACATATGGACTTTAATTCACTGACTCATGTGTGAAACTCTGTTACAAACGGCCTCATCCTCCCGCGTCTGCATGCAACCAGATTGAGATTACACTGAGCAGAGGATCGTGACTGGTGTTAAATCAACACCTGATCGAGGTCAGGTTATGTTCCACAATGTGTCCGGGATTAAAGGTTTAATGACAGGTGACATGATAATCGTGGTGAACCGGGTCTCTCCGCCTGTGATCCTGTGTACACAGTAACGTGTGAATGTGTGCCATCCGTGGCGTCTGCTTACACGCACACAGCATGAACCGGAGAGCGGACAGAGAGGGGTAGATCACTACAGACATGTCAGTGCCTGAGGAAGGCATATGTAAGTTCACACAAACTTACATATTTACACACTTACACACACAAACACCTGACACACTATGTTATGAGCTGAGCATCAACTGCCAGCTGGAGGAAGGTGGAGGCTCGAATGTGCGTGTGTGTCTGTGTGTGTGAGAGAGAGAGAGAGAGAGAGTGTACTGTATGAGTGTGATTGATGGCCAGGCATGCGAGCATATCGTGAAACTGAATCTCACAGAGCAGAGAAGGCGGAGGGAGTTCGGTCTGAGGGCATTGGCCGGGCATTACTGACCATACTGTCATATCTATTCTTTGCCTGTCACTGTGCATCTGTCTATCTATCTATCCCTCAATATTAGGATATTATTGATTTTATTAATATGTGGAGCGTTCAAGTCAAACCGGGACTTTTGATTGTAGTACACAGTTATGAACGTATAAACTCTCCTTATTTCGCTATATAATCCCATAATGCACTTATCCCAGTGTTTCACTAGTGCTTGGATACCATCAAAGTAGAACGTTTTCTCAGTACATCAGAACCAGGATCGGACTGCCTGCTTCATGTTTGAAACGCTGGCCTCCCAGGAACTCCTCGAATGCCCCAAACATGCGGAAATGGATTAGAGTCAATCCAGGACTGTGCTGTGGATGTGGCGCTAACTCCCAGCCGAGTTCCTGTATTGTGCAAGTGGTGTTAGTGAGCAGTGAGACGTCTTGCATTGTCCGGCAATAACAGAACGCAGGTTGTGATCAAACAGGTTGTTTTTCCATTAAAGAAAAGGTCCACTACAGGAGTTCCTGGGAGGCCGGGGTTTAAGACATGAAGCAGGCAGTCGGATCATGGATCCGGTGTACTGAGAAAACTTTGGGATGAAACAACACTGGGATAAGTAACTATATTCTGTTAATCTCCACAAACAAAAGTCCCTGTTTGGCTTGAACACCCCTCATAATTACTTCTCTGTTCACCCATGTACAGTATATTGGGAAAAGACATCACAAACTGGTAAAAGCAGGCAAATGTGTTGTGAATTCTGTAGATCAAGTCACTCAGAGACTCAGAGCGAGTAGTGATTGTTCATGAAGTCAGAAAGTCATTCTGCATTACAAAACCCTGACTAAGTTAACTGTTAATACAACATTATTGCTTTTGTAACCTTATATGCTAAAGTATATGAATATGAATATAAAATACACTGACTTATTTTGAGTCTTAACATTAACTGATTCTCTCTCTCTCTCCCTCCCTGTCTGTTATGTCCCCGGCCCACCTGCTGTCCTCCATCAGGTACGTCCCTCATTTCTTATCTCTAGCTCTCAGTCTCTTTCAGCAGCTGCCTGTCAGTATGAGTTCATAACGCCGAGAGCCATAGCATCCAACCGCCATCTGGACCCTGTCCATGACCTCGTCACCTCGCTAAAGGTCCTCCAGCATGTGAACGAGGGCAGAGATTCTTACAGTGGTCTCACCCCGTGTGTTACTGACATTAGAACACTGACCTGTTATGTACACTGCGTCAAACACTTCTCACAGTCCTGAGGAGCGTTGACGCTGAAAGCACTCAAGATATTAGTTTACAGTTCTCCGTTGTTAACTGAGAGAATCGCTAGGTTTAAAAACTGCTGACATTCATAATTAAAAAAACAACAACAAAAAACAAAAACCGCTAAAATATATTTAATAATAAGGTTGTGTAATTCTTGCTGGTTGTTTGGAAAGCTAGTATTTATACACAATTCCCATCTAATATCTAGAACAGTGAGATTGTGTTAGGTTTATTAGACCTTAACATTAACTCCTCTTCTTGAAGTTCTCATCTACATTTATTTGAATGTTGCATTCTAAACAAGTTAAAAAAAATGTAAAAAGAACTCAATAATTACAAAAAAACACCCAACATTGTTCAAATTCTGTCTAAAAATAATAAAAGTTGCAAATGCATGATGTTCCACCCTGGTTCTCTGGAAAGAAACTTGGTTACACGTCAAAACCTGCTGATAGAGAACTCAAGATCATCATTAAGACATTTTATTTCCTAGTAACTAACTCAACTACTGTAGCTCAAACCCGGATCCTCAGATCAACAACCTCTACAGCCTCTTTTTCTTAGTAACTACCTAACAGTACTACATAACAGTTATGAGACAATAACTTCATTAAGACGACAGATTTTGATGGAACAGATTTGATCATTTGATGGAACAGAATTTGAACTTTTATCACGGTGGGCCAGGGTCAATATACTGTATCTGACACCCCTGATCTATAAAAGAAACGCTAGCAACCTTAAGGCTAATCACGCAAGACATGCTATCTTTAACAGAGCAGCTGAACACGCTTGGAGGAGACACAAACAGACACCTGTGATTGATTAGCATCAGTTCAGTTCTGTTCTCCTGGACTCCCATTAGTGGAAGCAGTGGAAACAATGATAAATGTTTTTTATAGAGTAATTCTTTGTAGTGTATATGTACATGATTTTCTTAATTATCGCGATCGGTCAATCAGTCTCAGATATAAACGATTCCGCACAGAGCACAGAAGCTTCCGCGTGGTGCAACAAAAACGCATTTTTATGGTGTTACATGTCACTCAACCCGCACGCTCACTGTCAAGTTGAGTTTTGAGACTTTGGAGGTGTTTAAGGGCGATAAAACATCACCGTTTCTTTATAATCTTACAGGTGGCGCTCTCTGAACTATTTACGCTTTCATCCCGTGTGGAAGGAGTGAATTATTTGTTAAGTTTGTTTAGAGATAATAATTATGGCGGAGGACAGAGATACGCGCTGCTCAGTTAAATGTTAGACTCGTGTATTTGAAGCTAGTTTGTTTTGTTTTTAAGTGAGAATGTTATAAAGAACGGACTACATTTAATTAAACATTAACTTTTTCTAAAGGTTTAAAATGATAACAAAATCTGGTAAAAAAAGATTTTTCTCTGATTTTCTCCCTAAATTAGTTGTATCCAATTCCTCCCTGTCACTAGGGGGCTCCCTATTAAGGCTACTACTACCACTCAGTCGGGAGGGATGCCAAGATAGCTCTGGTACGTCACGTGTTTTCTCTGAAACCAGAGCTCACAGACGCCCCTGATTGGCTGTAGAGCCGTGATTAATTTAGGAGCGCTAAGTACCTCTCACCCCTCCCCTCTGAGAAAGCTCGGCCAATCAGCTCTCTCTAGACCTCCGGCTGCGAGAGGTTACAGCATCACCCAGGAATCGAACTCGCCATCTTGTAGAACTGGAATTTTGATTGAATTGACAAAGAGGTATCGTGATAATATGGTATCAGGAGGCGAATGGTGATTCCCATTCCTACTTACTGCACTAATTAACATAAACAAATCATAATCTTCAGCATTAATAAACTATAAGTATGTGTACATCTGCCTTAAAACATCAAAGGTTAGAGGTGAAATGGTTGGAGGAGGATATCCAGCCTGTTTTGAGATGCCAAGATACAGTAGCTCTGGTACATCGAGTAACCACTCAGCGAAGTCCATGTGACATGATCATTAAGAGTTTCATCTCAAACAGTTTTGGAATAACTATCTGGTGGCATCATGATGGTTTAGGAGTGCCGTACACTCTGTTTAGAATTTTCAATACTACAGAATCCGTGTCATCACGTCCAGGCTGATATCAACTAACTGGCAGAGCAGAGCGAGGGTCGATCCTCGTCTTGTGTTCCTGCTGCTCCATATGGGAGTGATTTCTGCTGCTAGACGGGGTCAGGTCTCAGCCGTGCCTCTGCTATTTTGCTCCGCTCAGAGCTGCGGGTCTGTGTGACTCTACAGTTGTTCACCCTCTGCTTAGGGACCAACATTTCCTCTGCCCCGTGACTCATGGGAAATTAATCATGCTCTGAAAGCAACATGGATCTTTCTCCTTAATGAGCATGAATCATAGTTAAACGTGCTGCACACACACTGCTGCGGTTTGCACACACTGCCGTTTTCCTACTAAGTGGGTAATGGAGGGAGGGTTTTTTTTTGTTGTTGCTTTGAAGAGGATAACATTAATATAGAAAGGATCATGTCAGTCATGTAGCAGCAGAAATGAATGAGTTCCCATCATGAATTATTGGAAATTGTAAGGGTTGTAAAAAAAACACAATAGTTGTAGAAAGACTATTTTATAGAACCATTAGTATTATTATATACAGTATATTTATAGAGTGAATATTGGGTTAATGGCTCTTTGGTCTCAGAATTTTGACTTTAAAGGTGGAAGGAACCAAGTAAGTCACTTTCACTTTAATCTGACTTTTGAATCTGATGTAACTTTTTTTTTTTTTAGAGCTTTGACTTTAATTTCAGAATTTCTAACTTTCTTCCCTAGAATTATGACTTTATTCTCAGAATTCTGAATTTAATTTAAAAATTCTGCCTTTTTTTCTTAAAATTCTGCCCTTTTTTTTCCTCAAAATTTTGACTTTATTCCCCTCAACTTCAGTGAGAATCATTTGACGTTGGTTCTTTACAAGCAACACATACTTCTGACTGTAAACTCAAAATTCTTCATAGATTCAGAATGCAAATAAAGTTTTATGGTGGCCCTAATCCTCTTCCGTAACCTTTATTAAAATATATTTATATATATATACATATATAAAACCATAAAGATATATAAAAGGCTATTATTATTATTATTATTATTATTATTATTATAAAAGAAAATACAAGAGGGTATATAAATTGACAAACTCATCAAGAGATAAACAGAGAACGCCTGAAAACTATCACTAGTGACATGAAGTGGCGGAGACAAGACCTGAAGCTCCACTAAATCACATCAATGTAAAGATACTGTACAGATAGTAGAGATAGATAGATAATAATAAAGTTGAAAAAAACAAACAACAACAAAAAAAACTTTGCATTAGTCGTTTATTCCATCAAATTTGTGCTTTTGTTTTGATCTGCACCTGTTCTGGATTCTGATGATGGAATCGTCTTGGATTATTATCGTCTTCCTGCAATATGGATAATATGGGTTCATGGGTTTGGCAGCAAGTGAAACTGATTTATTCGATCCATTACAAGTTCAAACAAGTAGCGAAGATCTAGTTCGGAGTTTGATTCGTGATTTCATTCACGAATTCTAACCCGGTCTCTGGCCTTGACCTTTTCGCACATACTGAGCCGTGTGAACTGTTACCACCAGTTTAACGGTTTAGGGTTACAGGGTTGGACAAACTGTGAGGTCATCTTTCTTTCTGTGAGAGTGCCAGTTAGAACATGAATCTCCACTGTTCCATTTGGACCCGTGTAATGGCAGGCTGTCAAGGACTTATAGGGCTTTTGACCTTGTCAGTGGTGACAGGATCTCAGCCCTGAGCATATCACGACCCACGAGGCAAGCTGCGCACCGGTCGCTTTTCAGCCAGGGGCTTAATTTGGCTGAGACTAATTGTGTGGTTTGCATATGGTGACCTGCGATCGAATTAACAGGGTGTGTGTTTTCTACAAACATTCACTCTGGAGTCAATCTGCGTTCCTTCTTAGAAGTCGTCGTCCCCCTGGGACCTCGATTGCGGCAGGCACTTAAGGGCTCGTAAGTGTCCGCGACCTCATTCTGTCAGTGTGACGAGGTTTAAACCGTGATTACAGAGACAAGCTGTCTGCTGGCTGATCGTATACATACTCTCACCCGAAGGCTTAAGACCTCGGCATACTTCATGCGGGGACGACGCTCGGCTGCCTTCCACAAACAATACGAGGCTTCGCTCAGTATGTTTCATGCATTGCAACTGGGCGAACTTCATACTGTAGGTGAACACACTACACAACCAAGCCTTTGATTGTTCTAAATGAGGTGTGTCCAAAAACGATTTATTTTCACTACCCCAAAGGTTGCACCAGGACGCTAACCTCAACTTGGCCAATCCTGGATTTATTTAGCGATCTCACTCGCGTACCACCTGTGTCTACTTTGAATAATTTTTTGTTCTCTTCAGATCTTTCTCTTTATGTTTTACCCATTTGTGTACTTATTTCTAAAAACACTTCCATCACTGTAATTAAGGGTGAGTTCTTGTTATCATGGAAATTGCTAAATTTTATAGTGCCACCTGCAGTGCTGGAGCAACATTATTTCTGCATAAAGTGTGGCTAAGGCCTTTAGTACGGCTACGCCATGAGGTTTTCTTCTGGCGAGCTCCAGTTTTCTTTTATTTGACAAGGTTTTCTGCAAACTGTTAAAATATTTTTTGTGGTGTAGTGGTTAGCACTGTCGCCTTGCACCTCCAGGCTCCGAGTTCGATTCCCGGCCAGGCTCGCTTCCCGTCTTTGTGTGCATATTCTCCCCGTGCTTGGTGGGTTTCCTTCGGGTACTCCGGTTTCCTCCCACAGTCCAAAGACATTCAGATTAGGCTAATTGGCGTTCCCAAATTGCCCATAATGTGTGCCCATAATGTAAAGTGTGTGAGTGTGTATATATGTGTGTGTGCCCTGCGATGGATTGGCACCCTGTTCAGGTTGTACCCCTCGACCCTGAATACAGGATAAAGCTGTATAGAACATGAATGAGAGTGAGTGAGTAAGTAATGATGACTCTAGTCTTGCTACACAAACCCCTTAATCCCTATCCACTTTGTAAAAAAAGTGGGGAAAAGAGCCAACATTAGTAGTAACAACCAAATTTCCCTCTTCCAAAAGCAGCCAGCATGAAGCTTGGCCTTCTACCAAACCCACAGGCTGTCCTTTGCCAAACACCATCAATTTGAGGAAGTACGTCTGTAAAAACATTTGAAAACAGTCTGAGACCGGGCAATTTTTTTCCCCATTATTGGATAAAACCTTGCATCATTATACAACAAGATTCCGATGGTATACAGGAAGTTTAATGCTGTGTATGGACGGTTTGGTACTGTACGCTCTTTGGGGTGAGAACACTTCCTCGAAGTCCATTGTGTAAGTGTTTAAAGCGGTTCTTCTTGAATCTGATGGGACCTCCTTAAAGGACAAACCCAAACGACGATTTATCTTGCCATAAAAATGGAAAAGCAAATGACATCTGAAACCAGAATTTAGTCTGTTTTTTTTTTATCATTTAAATATTTACTTTACTGTAATGGCATTTTAAAGAGAAAGACTTCAACGTTAGTTTCTGGTGGATTTTGGCAAGCCCACCGATTCCTGCTATGACCCCTGACTTATCCTTCCTCATGAACATTTGAGAAATGCTCTCTCACTGTCGTCGTTTTGACCGTGAGGTCCCTTGTCACATGTTTGAGGATTGTTACAGTCTGCCCTCGCACTGATCTTCATAAGCCGTTCTCTTTTTATGGCAAGACAAATCGCCGGAGTGTTGCTGTTTAAAGCGCCTGATTCTAATTAGACCTCCTTTCAAGAAGTCTTTATCGTGATGGTTCACATTTTTTCTTCCATTAAAGATACTAAAGATAAGGCACTGTAAAACGTTTGTGCGTGTTAAGTAACACAGTCATTGCCATGTCTTGGATGAAGATCAGATTACATTTTAGGATTTTTTTCCCCTTTCTCCTGGCTAACAGAAACAGCTGTAAAAACGAGACGAGAAGCCGTCAGCTTGGAGTTTTTTTATGAGCCGTTTTTGCGCGGCCGTTGAACATCGCTGGGATATCGCAGTTGGGAAGTATACGGTGTGAGATCAAACGCTGAAGTGTAGCATTGCATAATAAACCTAAGGACCTCTGAGCACACAGGCTTCTCAGGCTTGAAGCAAGCGAGAGCTGAAACTGGGTCGAGGAGTGTCGAAGTCTTCGCACTCAGCAGTGGAGGAATTTCGGGTCTTTCAACATACAACACAGTCAAGTGGAAACACAATGTGCCCTTGTTTCCATTTTGGCGTTCTCATAATGAATGATCTTATATCGAGACCCTTGAACTGAAACGGGATGCTTATTAGCCATCGTGTTGTGACGTAAGAACATCCTCCGAACACTTAAAACACCTTGCTCATGAGGCAGTGTTTTACAAGGCAAGACATTGAAATTTCCCAAGGCTAATTCATCAGAACATGATATGAGACACTCTTCAAAGGTAGCAGTAGATTCCACTGTTAACAGGATACAAACTAATGAGGTGGAGATAAAAGGGTGAAGAGTGTCACCTCACGCCTCCAGGGTTGTGGGTTTAAATCTCACCTCCTGTCTGTATGCATGGCGTTTGGTTGGTTGGCTGGTTTCCTCCAAATATAGACTCACACGAAGAGTATCTTGTATGACTGGATGTGTGAATGGAACATGTGTGCTTGTCGCCTCATCCAATTCTCCAGTTCCCCACTCGACCCTACACAGGATAAGCGGTATGGAAAAAGGATGAATTCCAATGACACCTTTATGGTTTCAGGTTCGATCCTGAATAAGCTCGGGTTACTGCCCGTGTGGAGTGTTGCATGTTCTCCTCGTGTCCACACGGGCTTCATCAAGGTTCTCAAGTTTTCCAATACCTTCCAAAAACATTCCGGTATGCAAGATGGTTCCTGGATCTGAGTGAGTGTACAGTACGTATGTGTGCATGGTGCGTTGAACTGGACTGGTTTCCTCTTCAAGGTGATACCATTCACATCCACTGGATGATTGCTGGAGATGGATGAAAGCCTGGTGATATTCAGACAGAATTTTTGTCCAAAGTGGCATTGATGCAGGAGATCAAAAATCAGATGATTTTGGCCTGGATTTTAATTTTGTGTTTTTGTTTTCAAGGTGGTGAAGGTGTCAAAACATAATGTTCCAGAATAAAGAGTGATTTCATTCTGCTCTGGACTTGAATTTTTTTTTTTACCATTTAATTTTTTAAAAAAGAATTCTCAAAACATATGAGTACCATATGAGGCAGCAGCAGAACAAATTCAGCATTTTTATTTTTGTTTTTGCATACATGTAATCTTTCCACAATGCCTTTGCCCACCTCCACTTTTACATGTCTTTTCAGGTCAGAAGTTACAATCTGATTTAACATCAAACCCCACTGCTGAATTTTATTGTGCTGGAAAAAACTGGCGTAGGCTTAGGCTTATGTCCATACAAAGGAGTTAAAGTAATCAGATTTACACAAATCAGATTTTTTCCCCCTAATGGGAACCAGATCATTTAATTCAGAGCTGTTTGAACACAAATATTTTAAATCATATCAAGTCTTTTATGTTCATATCTGGCCAGACGACTGTAATGAAATTCGTCGGGTCACACTTAACTATATATCGCTGTGGTCTTTATGCAGCAGTGACTGAAACTCAACACAGATCTGTCTGAAATTCTGGGAACGAGATCATTTAATCATAAAAATGAGACAATTAATTTGTATCCAGAAGTCATTGTGTTGTGCCATGAAATGAAAAATAGTTTTGTACAGTAACTGCAGCACATCAAATTACTGTACTGAATCATCTGTTCTCCTCTTGTTATTTAGTCTTAATTACCTCATTAATTTATTAAGATGTGAGAATGAGATAATTATCTTGTTCTCATGACATCACATTTTATACAACTTATTTTTCTTGTTCCAATGGTTTAGTTATTTCATTCACATGATTTGATTATCTTGTTTTCTTTCATTTCTCATGTTACTTTATCATATTTATTATGTCATACATATCTCATTTTCCCTACTCAGCATATTCCCAAATGATTATTTTATTCCCATGTCTTGATGATCTTGTTCTCATGACCCATGTCCATGATTTAATTATCTTGCTCCCATAAATTAATTATCTTAAGTTGAGTTTTATTTACAGTAACTAGAGCATATCAAGGCGGCACGGTGGTGTAGTGCTTAGCCCTGTAGTGCTTAGCACCTCCGGGGTCCGGGTTTGATTCTCGGCCAAGCTCGATTCCTGTCTCTGTGTGCATGTTCTCCCTGTGCTTGGTGGGTTTCCTCCAGGTACTCCAGTTTCCACCCACAGTCCAAAGATATGCAGGTTAGGCTAATTGGCATTCCCAAATTGCCCATACAGTAGTATGTGAATGAGATGGATTGGCAACCTGTTCAGGGTGTATCCTGCCTTGTGCCCTAAGCCTCCTGGGATAGGCTCCAGGCCCCCGCGACCTTGAATACAGGATAAAGCAGTATAGAAGATGAATGAGTGAGTGAAGCATATCATATTACTGTACTCAATCATTTTTTCTCCTCATGTTAATAAGTCATGACCACAACCCAATTATCTCATTCTCATAACTTAATTATGATAATTATCTAATTCTTGTGATATTACATTTTATGCTATTTAATTATCTTGTTCAAATGGCCAGAGCCATAATGGAATTATCTTATTCCCAAAACTGAATTATCTCATTCTCATGACTTTAATTTAGCATATTTACTATGTCATAATTATCTCATTTTTACCCAGCACATTAACAATTAATTATCTTCTTATCCTCTTATCATAGAACATAAATGTAGCCATGCCTCAGTTATCTCATTCTCATATTTTAATGGGTCACTCCAGTGCTTTTCTTCTCACACATTAAATTATCCTGTTTCCATGTCATTAATACTCAATAATTAATTACCACGTTCTCATGACTTGTCATATTTCTTAGTTCATAATTATCTCATTTTTCAAATTATTTAATTATCTTATTCCAGTGTCTTATTGAGTCTTGTACTACATGCTTAATTATCTGGTTCCCTTTGTTTAGTTATCTCATTATCTCATGTTACAAGTTATGATTTCAGTGATCTTATTCTCACAAGTTAGTGTATCACATTTAGTTGTCTACTTCTGTCCCTTTCGAAAATTAACATATCATGTTACCATGTCCAAATTATCTTGTTTTTACTAGATAGCGCATTTACATATCATATCATAACATGTCTTAATTATCTTGTCTTCATGTTTTCACAACCTAATTATCTTGTTCTCACAGCTGAAGTCGTCTCATTATCACACTTTAATTGATCGCATTCTTTTATCATAATTATCTCATTCCCACAACTTGATTATCTCGTCCTCATGATGCACTTGAAAGAACTTAATTACCCTGTTTCTAAATGTTAATAGTCTTGTTTCCAGGCCTTAATTATTCTCTTCTCATGAGTTAAAGAGAAAACTTTATTATCTTGTTCTCATACATTACTATTTTGTATTTAATAGTGATGCAACCATTTGTGTTCTGTATGTCAAAAAAACAACAACCTGCAAATCTCAGTTTTTCGTTCAGCTTTTCCTCTCCAAAGCGAACCACCTCTGCATTTCTAAGATGAAGGTGTTGTTCATTTCTTGAATACCAAAATGATGAATTTCAGAACACGCTTGCTGTTCAGGACATGTACATTCACAAGCTGATTCTGCAGCAGACATCTGTTTTCTCTATATGATTGGTTAACAATGTTAATTTAAACTGTCCAGGCATATTCTGATCTAAAGAAAAGAGAGGGCAATATTGAGCACAATTTAGAATAAAGTCTTTTTTTCTGGCTCTTAGCCACAATCCAGTGATAAACATCTGGCTTTCTTTTTAACATGTTTGCTAATTCAGATTTACTAGTCCGTATTTTTTCATGCACACTAAAATTATTTTATACAGAACGTGCAGACACGTTTTTCCAATTCTGCGCTAACAATTGGCAATTATCTCACTCTGTTTCGTTCTCTTGAGAATTGCAAATTGTTATGTTATTTTAAACAGAATCTTTGAGCACGGCGTACTTAATACTGGTGCTTAGCATTTTGTCCAAAGTTGCCTTTGATGTTGTCTGAGCTGCAGGCTATAAAGTTACAGAGTTTAATGAGTGTTGTTATAATTTGGGAATAATAGAAGGTGATTCCTGTGTGTAGCAATCGTTCATCTGGATGGTTGTGTGTTAAGAAGTTCGAGAAACTTAAACGGAGAAAAGTGCGTCTGTTTAGCTTTGGACTGCAGTTCTACGATGATGGAAATATGACTAATAATGTCAAGGTTTTCTCCAGCAAGTTATCTAACGGCATTCATCTAATTTAATTAATGAGAACAATGCTGAGCATTTTATCCAAGCTGTTTTTTTTGGCAAAAGACAATTTGGCCAGCTAAGAAGAGTATAGTTATGTTAACACCTCATAAAGTGAAGTCATCCTACAGTATATGCTTTTCATTTGTTGGACGTTCCACTTCGAATAAAATTTACAGCCTTTTTTTTTTTAGCTTTAACAAGCCCAGAATTTACGTCAAATATCTTTCCTTACTGAAGCAAAGCAAAGAGAACTGAGACTCGTTCCTTATAAATCACCTAATTGTATGTGTCAGGGTCTGGCACGTGGAGCTCAATCACGGTCTGAAGGATCAAAGGATTGTATAGTTCTTTTAACAACAGTCAATGTAGCAAAGCAGCTTTATAGAATTAAAAAATATACATGTTAACTAGAAAAAAGTAGGAATTAATTATTATTATCAGTTTATCTCGAGCTGGGGGCGACGGTGGCTCGGAAAAACTCCCTGAGTGAACGATAAAAGGAAACTTTGGAACCAGACTCAACAACTCGTCTTCATTTGGTTGAGATTTTATGACCATAAATCAGTCCCTGCTAGATCTGTGTGATATGAAGCTGGTAGTTCAATATAAGAGGGAAAGAGTTGATATAGTCCACTTTCGTTGTTGGAGACTCTAAAAGAGGTACAATGGGATTTTCAGTCCTAAACTATTTAGCAACTGCAGTCACACATCATCAGAGAAAAACTGCCTAAATCAGCTGAGTCCAAGACCATCTTCATGGTCATCAAGTGGAAACATCCTCAGTCACCACACACACATTCCAAGCAGACCAAACATGGACATCCTCATCAGCAAGCCACAGGACAGTGAATTCAAAGCTTTAACAGTTAGCCTGATGCCACTTTCTAGGAATTATAACAAACATAAAATATTGGATTTAATATAAATAGCACTATAACTGACACTATGAAGATTACTGCGGAACGTATAATTATTTTGGTACTTACACTCTAGACTTGAGTCATTTATGTCTGATGTGGAAACATCTATGAATTCTTACAAATTTATTTCCAATTCTGAGACCTAATCTAATCTTAATCCTAACACAGTTTGGATCAAACTTACTGACAGAGTTAAGTTCACAGAGTTTTAACAGATGTTCCAAGACGTTTGACTGGCCGATGTAAATGACCATGTTGTGCCACTTCACACTTCAAGGGGTCACTGAGCAGCACCGTGGTTCACCACAACCACTTCTGCACTCCAGGGATTCTTGGTAACCATGGTAACGTTACTCAAACAGGAACTATAAAGAGTCTGAGGGCAAACCCATAACAACGATGTCCATTTTTTAAGCACTGTCCTAGTTAGACTTTATTAGGTCTCATTAAGGGCTGACTTTGATTCATAATATAGTTCCAAAACATGTTTAGTTTATCACAGTTACATCAAAGCCATACATATAGGCTGAATGTCATTCATATTTTATTTATTATATATATACAGTCATTTATATACATATGTAGTATAATAACAGGCAAATGCAAGGATGTCTTCAAAAAACAAAACAAAAACAAAACTACAGTGCTGTGTAAAAGTATTTGCCCCTTCCTGATTTTCTTTTCCATATTTGTCACGATTAAATGATGCAGATTACCAAACAAGTTTTAATATTACTCAAATATAAATACAAAATAAAGTTTTTAAATGATGAATTTCATTTATTAAGGGGGAAAAAGCTGCCCAAACCTACTTGACCCTATGTGAAAATGTAATTGCCCCCTTGCTAAATCATGAATGAACTGTGATTAACATTTTTTTATTTCTTTATTTCACTTGCCGCACCCAAGTGTGATTACTGCCAGACCTGTTGAATCAGGAAATCACTTCAATAGAACCTGGAAAGGGTTATATAACCATTTCTAAGGATCACAGTGAGATCTAATTACAGTGAGAGCCATTATTCACAAATGGAGAAAACCTGGAGCAGTGGTGAACCTTTCCAAGAGCGGCCGGCTAAAACTACTCCAAGAGCACAATGATGACTCATCCAGTTGCTTCAGAATAACATCTAAAGAACTGCAGGCCTTACTTTAGCATTAAGAAAGAGACTGGGCAAAAATGGCATCCATGGGAGAGTTATTAAGCCACCTAAGCCACTGATGACCAAAGGCTTGTTTCACATTTGCCAAAACATATTGATTATACCCAAGACTTCTGGGAACTTCTGGAAACTTTTAGGAGATGTGTGTCCCGTTACATTTGGCGTAAAACTAACACAGCGTTTCATAAAAATATTATTGTCAGAAGACAATAATAACTTGCTTGCTATTTTTGTTTGCTACCACGTTTTAATCTAAGAATAAGGTTTCCCGGGAAACTACAACATACATGTACGTATACTGTAGTATGCATCGAGGAAAATGGAGTCAGTGTAGGAACGAGAGATGGATGTTCCACAAACTTGTTACAGTAACCACATATCTGAGCAAGGCTCTTATGGATTTGTTCCTGTCTTAACATTAATGTTACCTTATTTTCTTAGTCAGCCTGTGATGTTCAAGGATCATAAAATAAAACCATTTACTCACAACCTGGAAAGGATCTTCCTACAGGGATGGATATTGACTGTTGACAAGTGATCTATGTGTTTGTTAAGCAAGGACATCTTGGCTAGGTCACGTGCAGGAAATTAGACGGAAGCGATCTTTCAGACACCTTCATGCTTTCAGCACTTTGCCAGATCTCTGTCACGGAACAGCACATGTTCGGATCTGTTGGAATATTTTGCTGTTTCCTCTCAGACAAGGACATTTTATGTTCTAACTGTTTTTAGGACTGAGTTTCCAGTTAATGTAATTTTGTTAAAGCGTTCCTTGGGGCATGGTCTGTGTTTGCTAATGGTTAAGGTGTGTAGGTGCAAATAAGGTCATGTGCGTTTGTGTGTGTGTGTGTATGCATGCACATCTGTCAATCTGTCAGCATGCCTTTCTTACCTTCAGAAACAAGGCGAGTTAATGTTAGGCAATGATGGGACCCGTTGTTATTCTTGACAATAATTGAGTCCATGTGTTTGTACAGGGTGGCACGGTGGTGTAGTGATTAGTACTGTCGCCTTGCACCTTCAGGGTCCGGGTTCGATTCCCGGCCAGGGTTGATTCCCGTCTCTGTGTGCATGGAGTTTGTATGTTCTCCCTGTGCTTGGTGGGTTTCCTCCAGGTACTCCGGTTTCCTCCCACAGCCCAAAGATATGCAAATTAGGATAATTGATGTCCCCAAATTGCCCATGGTGTGTGTATGTGTGTGTGCCCTGTGATGGATTGGCACCCTGTCAATTTGTCAATTTGGGTTTGGTAGTCTCGCCCTCCATGGGGCGCCTTGAGGGAGTCTCGCCCTGGGCGCAATTCAGTGTAGAAACTCCACTGCCAGGGTGTACCCTGCCTCGTGCCCTAAGTCTCCTGGAATAGGCTCCAGGCCCCCGAGACCCTGAATACAGGATAAAGCTGTATAGAAGATGAGTGAGAGTTTTTTTTGTGTTTTTTTTTTAACACAGTGCACCGCTTTGGTTTACACATATTTGGATTTATTTGTCTCTGAAGTGAAAATAAATCTTGCACTAAGCAATTATAGAAAAATTTTACATATTTTCCACATTAGACATATAAAATGTAAGAAAAGAAAATGATAGTGTTCAGGTTTGACGTGCAGGTGTGAAAGCAGCTAATGTGAAGTAGGCTAGGCTAATGCTAATAAACAATGGAAATAATTACTTTTAATGAAAAACTTTGTTCCTTCAGCTCCCACATTTAACTCCTAGTTAATCATTTTTGAATATTAATATAATTGTTTCAAACCTTATTAGTATTAAGATCTGTTTTTCTTCCTTTCAGCATAGCTAGCTAGCAACTACAGCAGTACAGTACTTACTAGCATGGGCTTTCCACAGATAGCTAGCCGGCTAAGCTCTGGCTGAATCATTTATTTGTCTAAATGGTTATTCAGGAAGTAGTTTATCAGCATTTTCTACTGTAAATGACATTATTAGTGTAGGATACGATTAGAACAAAATGTACCCTGAGTCAAAATTATTCAATTCTTTTTGATAACTTATAGTTATCAGGATGCATTCTTCAAGTGTGGTGGTCACCTTTTTTTTTTGTTTGTTTTTAGTTACATAGGACCGTTTTGATATTATTTCTGACATACACTGTTTAATTGGTTTATTTACTGTCACACTTTAGTATTACAACTTTTTTGTTCAGAAAAAAAAAAAACAGCTATTTCTGAATAGCAAGAATAAAGTGGAGCTGCTTTCAGTTTGGTTTTTAAAGCAGCCGGTGCCATACATTAAGCTTAAGTGAGGTTTAATGTCTATTTATTTCATATTTTACTTAATTAATTTTCAAAATATTTTGTTTGTTTTTATATGCAAAAATATGATTATAGTGTTGGAAATTGGTAATGTTGGTATTATTTCTGGGTGGCTGGATTGGATTATCCACATTTACATTATTTCCTATGGGAAAAGTTGTTTCGCAATATAAAATTAAACCTTAAGAACTCGCCTCCGGAACGGATTAAGTTTGTAGGCCGAAGTATCATTTATACTGAGATTTCATGCATATTGTACATATTTCATGCAGACACTTCTGCAGTTTTTTTTTTTTTTTTGGTTCTACCTCTGAAGCCCAGGAGGCTCCTGCTGCACTGCGGTCAGTAAATCCTTGGCCTGGAGGTGGTGGAGGTTGTTTTGAGGCTCCTACCCCACCTTAAGCCTGCAGATCTCCATGATATTTGTACAGCTGTCCTGCAGTAATAGAAACGTAATGGCCTGTCATGAGTTTCCTCACTACAAGATGTGAGAACTAATCCAGGTCTGAATGTGATACAGACTGTTTCTGCGCTCCAGTGGGGAGGTGTATCAATAGCCTCATAATGATGACTAATTCAATACAAATACATTACTTGGTTTAAACAGATAATGTGGACTGAACAGATACAGTACGAATGTGGACAACCGGTCAGATATAAAAATTGCATGACAAAGAAGGATCCGTCTGAATTTGCAGCATTAAGTTTTTTTTATCCTCAGTAACTGCCTGCTCAGGGAGGTTGTTCTTTAAATATGGGTATTAGTTTATGTATATTTGTTTAAACATATTGGAAACAAGAATGAACAAAAATAATAACTGCATTAGGAGGATTTTAGGGTTCATATTTAATGGTATACATATTTTTTATCCTTCTGTATTAGGCCACACCCACTCCATATTTAATTCAGGACACATGATACACATATGACTATACAGTATGAAGCACTAAACAGATTCAAATCCAGGTAAAGATCGTGGCATTGGGTTGCATAGAAAATAGTTTAAGATTTGTTTGATTAAAATCAAGGTAATAAGTTGAAAAGAAATGTGATGAGAATTTACATATGCTTATATTCCTGTGTCGTCGGCATTGGTGTCATTAGTCCTGTCTGTTTTACTTAATACTGATCCTAAAAGGGTAAATAACATCATGTGTAATCATTGTAGAATGTTTATATGGTTATAATAATCATAGATGGGTTGTATTGACAGAATGAAAGAAAGCAAGAAAGACAGAGAGAAGAAAGAAAGAAAGTACGCACATGTTTTTAAGAATGCCTGTGTAAAAGTTGAGGAAGAGGCATGTCATGGTTTGGGAATATGAAAAACAACGGCCATAACTGGATCCGGATGCGTTGGACCTACTGTAGTGCTTTACTTTCAGCACTGTCATACTGACAACTTTTTTGTTATATTTCTGTTGTCAAGCTGCTAATTAGCCTTAAACCTGGTACGGTCTGAAGTGAATGCTCAAACTTGTCATTTTAACAAAAGCCTCCTTACTGTGAAGCACTCATTTGATTGACAGATGCAACCAATTTCCCCATGTTCCCCCGGCAGCAGGCATGGATCACTCAAAGTGGTCTTTATTTCCTTAATATCTTCTTGACATTACATGCATGCTTGATCTGCACTGTCAACATAACCCACAAGAACCGTATCCACTCGTATAGTCACTTATTGTTTGTGTTATAACTCCCTTTTTGCTTTAGTGTGATGAATAACAGATGGAGTAGAGTGTAGAGTGTTTTTTATCCTGAAGTCTATAGTGGATATACTGTATACTGTGTGTGTATGTAGTATTGGTCATATTTGAAAATAAATTTATTTGATAAGGGTCGTGGCAAATTTTAATGTAGTTTGATTGGTCCAACTGCAAGTTTAAGGAATTCCTGAAATGGCACTACCTAGTCCAGTGGTTCTCAAACTTTTTCTGTCATTCCCCACTTAAGGGGGTGAGCGAATTTTCAAGCCCCACTTGTCAACAAAA
>JAQQZS010000002.1:4630638-4641803 GCA_030068045.1 Platyallabes tihoni
CCGAAAGTCTCCTGGGATAGGCTCCAGGTCCCCCGCGACCCTGATCAAGGATAAAGCGGTATAGAAGATGAAAAGATCTATAAATGGTATTATATGGTATATAACATGCATCAATAAAAATATTGTAACATGCTTAAATTGTATACATTTATAATCATTATAGTTTAAGAGGTACATTTTTAATTAACAAAAAAATCTTAAGATAAAAAAATAGTTTATCCTAGAAATCATAGTAGAATAGTTTTATAATTATAAGTTGTTTGTAAATTGAAATACATCTGAATCATGAATAAATAGTGTTGGTTTGAATATGGTTGGCTATTTGGACGGTTAACACAAGTGTACAGCATTAATATGTAAGAAATTAAACATTTCAGGAAGTTTTGATCTAGAAGTAAAAAAAAAACATGATGCAGATGTTAATTTTTGTATTTGCCTGTACAGATTTATCTGATCATTGTTCCACAAAAAGTGTGTGCGTGTGTATTAATACATATATGTATTAATACACATGCACACTCTTTTCCCCATGGCAATAAGACCAAAATGGACTGAAGTCGCTTTTTCTAAATATTAGATTTGTTAAATTAGGGCACTTCAGGATTGGGGCACATTTTCCTATCTGCCATGATTCATTGTTTAAGAGAGAGTAGTTGCGTAACGGACGTTTCATCTTTTTTCATGGCAGCTGGAGCGCTTGTTTATTTTGTTATTTATCTCTGCGGCCTTAATGTGAAATGGCTGGCGACAGTGGAGATTTAGGACAACTCGGCTGGTTTGTGTGTGTGTGTTTCAGATGAAAAGCAGACTCCTTTGATCTTCATCTTTCTTTTATTCTGTTTCATTTCTCTCTTTCGAGAACCCTGTCTTGTTGTCGTGTTCACACACATGTACAGTCTATGTATGAAATCAGCTTCACCCCTACATGAGAAGATGCTATGCGTCTTTGATCGATGATGTTTTAATTCTATATTTCGTTCACACACATCGCCACCTTTGCCCCCCTGGCTGGTGTTACTGAATGCCCTCTTCCTGTGAGTGGGGCTTTTATGAGAGATCAGATCACCAGGTCATGTGACCTCTATAGACCATTTCTCACTGCTGTTTTTCTTTTCTTCTGCAAGTTTCTTATGAAGTACGGTGACACGAGCGAGTGTATTTGGGGAAAACGTTGCCAGCTAAGATAACGCTGGCTGAAGGATGTTGTGTTCCTCTGGATGATGAATTTGTCCAGCTTGGTTAGTAGATCTGGAGCGGATTTGTTCCTGCAATGAATATAGTTTTTGTGCGACTTTTCCCCCTGGCTAGACTCCCTACTGGACATTTACTGACCTTTGACCCTGACCTTGCTCCTTTTGAGTGTTGTTTTTGACTAGCCTTTTCCACTCCCTTTCAGTTGCTGACTCACTGCTTTAGGCAACAATCTCAGATGATGCATCACGCAGAACTGATCACTAGTTCTCATATTCCTGAGCTAGCTTCTTACAGAGCTCAGGTTCAGTCCTAATGAAACAGAGCAGATTGGTGAATTATGTAAGCACGAACATCTGCAGGAGGAATTCATGATCAAAGACCGAGACTGTTTCAAATACACTACATACCCTATACACTAGTGTACTATAATCAAGCCTGCATTCAGATTTAAGTTAGTTTTTATTTTACTAACTTAGTAACATGGACATAGTAACATGGAAATTTTATTTGATAACAGAATGTTTGTTTGCTTTGTAAATATGAGAACATTAATGATAACTGTCAAAGTTTCTTGAACAACTCTTAAAAAAATATGACTTTTAAAACATTTTTTAATAACTAGGAAATTGTTAAGAGAATCTGTAGAAATTTACCATATAGCTATCCCTAAATCTATAAAAATGTACTTTTATAAACATTCATTAATAAATGTAAATGTATCTACACAATCTTTCTTTGGTAAATACAGAAATTTACAACTAAGGAAACTTTTCAGCAACACTTTACCAATATCTGTTTTTACCAAAACACAATTTTGTAACTGAATTGACCCCCCCCCCCATCTTTACTTTATAATAACCACACCTTATAATGAGCTAAAACATTATTAATAAATAATATTTACTTTATTTATTAAGGACTGAGACATAATTAAGACATTATAAACCACAAATAAAATTAAATAAACGAGTGGACTTTACAACTAAGGAAACTTTTCTTTGTTTATAGAAACAAACAGGAATTTATTTTAACCATGAAAAAATTAGGAATACCTGGAAATATACTTACAGAATCTTTATTTTAACTATACAGATTAATCTTTTTAGATTTACTTTTAATTAAATAAACTTTTAAAAAACATTTTAGTAAGTGCAAAAGTACTTATTGTTAGAATCTTTTTAAATAACTATAGAAATGTACTTACAGTAATGACTATGAAAACTTTATTAAATTGCTATAAAATATAACTACAGTAATAACATTTCAATAATAAATATAGAAGGTTTTTAGGAAACTTAAATGACTTTTATTGTATTAGTCTTTCATAACTGGAAATATACTTATAAAAGTTTTTTTTTTGTTTTGTTTAAAAAACACTAGAAATTGACCTTATAACTACAGGTATGAAACTTTTATAACAACCGTGAAAGGTATCTGGAATCTTATCTTTATAGCTATAACATTAATTAATATTAATACCTGAAATTCGATTTAATTGAATTTAAATTTAATTTGTGGTTAATACAGAAATTGACCTAATTAGAAACTGTCTCAGATGGAAATATTTTAGAAATCTTCCATCTTCCTTAGATAATTCTAAAAACATTCATTAATACCTGGTAATTTGTCATGTTGAAATTAACCTGATACTGTGACTATGAAAACATAGGGCTATATACTGTAACTGGTTTAACAACTATGGAATATATATATATATATAAATGACTTTTGTAACTATAAAAACTAAAAATAGATTTTTTTTGTTACCTGTAGAAATTTAACTCAATTTACCAAAGTAGGGAACAGCTCAATTTGAATTTTTTGAAGATTAGTAATAATTTCATGTTTATAAAATATGTACAGTAAAAGCTCTAGACCACGGTATTAACTGCTTGTTAAATCTCCAGATGTGAACACTCTGCCTACGTTTAAGGACCACTATGTACATAATTTGACAAATATCTACAGACCGATTTTTATAGAGCAAATAATTTGGTGAGTGCACCTTCAAATAGAGTTCTTTTTCTTTACTTTTATAGTTTCTACATCAGAAAGAAATACCTTTTTTAGCTTTTTTTATACTGTCTTCATCCAACACAGAAATGCACCACATATTGCTTTGGTTATGTAAAAAAGCAGCCTGTTTGGGTCATTGACCTACTGTATGTATTGTACAATGAACGAGTCATAAATAACGTGCAAAATAAACGTTAACCTCACGCAAACGTTGTGTTTCATAAGCTAAGTTGAGGAAAATTCAGCTGCTTCTCCTTGACCTCTCTGATTCTCTGCATTTCCTGTCCAGACTCCAGGAAACATGAGCCGTGTGTGCATCACAAAGTGGCGATGTTCTCCTCCTGACCTCCTTCTCCTCCTAATGTGATCTCACGCAGAAGTTTAGAGATTATTATGAGCAAAAAGCTTAGAGGGATTTCAATCATAAATCACTTTGATCGTAAATCAGTATAAATCTGAGCCAGAAGAAAACATCTGTTTGAACAATATTCGGGACCGTATCATACACACGTTATAGGTATGACTAAATGAAACATGACTGATTCTCATTAATAGTTGATGCATGTTTCTATAGATTTGCTACTGGGAGGTTGTATGAGTCTCATCTCTCTATTTATTCCAAAACTTTCTTTTTTTATTTTGTTTTAGTTGTAAGATTAGACAGGCCTGATCATCTGTTTTCAACCGTTCTCCACATGCTTCCTTTGAGATAGATACAAATATTAAATACAAACTGAAGATGGAATGACAGATATCAGTTCTTTTTCTTCTTATCCTTAAAGCCATGGCCAGAGAAGAGAGTTAAAGGTTTTATCAAAGCATTTTCTTGCTCTTCACTATTTTCTTTTGTCTGTGTGTAATTGACGTAGAGCTTCAACCACTTTTTCTTTCACAAATCTAGCAGGTTTTCTAAACCGTGCCTTTATGAAACAGGTCCAGACACATTCAGTGAGCATTCTACATGGTTGCAGTGATGGCGTTTTACTCAGATAAATAATAAATCATGATTATGGATGTCTAATCTTTAATCTCTGGTGTTACGTTATATTAGACTTCTTTTATAAGCCTGGATTACATGCATGCATAACCCGGCTTAGTGTCTAATACACAGCATCAGCATGTTGGCTGAGGTTCAGTTCTGACATAAAATGCTGTTTTATTTTTTGCTCTTGACATGTTTATTTTTACGGTCTGGAAGGTCTGTTAAACAGTTCTGATTTTAAAGGTGCCGTATTATATTTCGGTGGGACAGTGGCTTAGTGGTTATCACTGTCGTCTGGCACCACTACGATCCGGGTTCGATTTCCGCCTTGAAGTTTGCATGTTATCCCCGTGCTTGGTGGGTTTCCTCCCACAGTCCAAAAACATCAGATTAGACTAATTGCCGTTCCATCAAAAACTGAATATTGCATGATTAAATAAGTATGCTGCAAAAAAGATCTCCATGCAGCATGGTGGAGTAGCTCGTAGTGGTGCTGCGTCACAGCTCCAGTTTCCCTTAATAGTGATCCCTAGAGCTTTTGTCTTATTTTCAGGTTTATTTTTTTTCTCCCACTTCCCATAAATCTGTCATTAGTTAAATTGTCTATGCCAAATTGTTCCGCAAATGTTTGTGCACGGTGCCTGATGTACTGGTTTCCATCAAGGGTGTATTCCCAGCATGTGCCCAGTGTTCCTGGGATTGATAAAGCTCTGTGTGCTGAGTGCAAAAGAATGAGTTATATTATTGGGTTGTAATGGGTTCTGTGCCAGCATTTGGATCAGTTTTAAGAAGTAAAGTAAACATTTACTATATGTATGTATGTATGTATGTATGTATGTATGTAAGTCTGGTATGTCCATATAGAAACCCTGCTGATGTACACAGGTCTGGCCTGCATATGACTAGATGAGATAACTCTAGATTATCTTAATTCAAATGTGGAAATTGTTCTGCTTTTAACTGCAGTACTGTAATAAGATGTAAACAGAGGCAGCACCAGTACATTTATTGCCCTTGGCGGGCCTTAACCCTTTTTAACCTCTCCTCAACTCCCACCACAAATAATTATAATAGTAATAACAACCAATATGTGTCACCCGCAGGGGTTCGACTGCGATCTCATGACAGTAATGTATGCGGTTTTCTTATCTTATGGCCAATACAGATATACAGAACAAGGAAGCATATAATGTTTGTTTACTCCGTTGTTTGACTCTTATTTTACATACTGTAAAAGCTTGTTTAGAATTTTTTTTTGTAAAAAATAAATAAATAAAAGATCTAAATTCACGTGGTTTAACAGTACTTTAACTTTTAAAATTTTAACTTTCCTTTATTTTCTGCAGATTATACAATGCAGATCCTCTAACAGTTAAATTTATACATTTAGCTTACATTTAAATCAATCAGAAAACAGAAAACAATCCCAAAATCTCAGTTCTAAAATAAAAAAAAAAGTTACCATACATCTTTAACATATAAAACCCCTTAAAAGTAAAATAATGTTATGATGAAAGGTACAGTTATGAACATGAATTAATCTACTATCTCTTAAACTCAAGAAAGGAAGACATTTGATCAGACAGTTAAGAAAAAAAGCCAGAACTTTTGATTGTGCAGGTACAGGTGTTGGTGAATGATTATGTGTACAGTACCCACAGTTTTTTTCCGCCACAAATTCTGGCGATTTTCAAAGATCGGGCGTGCGAATATTTCACGCTAACGAGTGCAGTGGGCCCCGAGCCACCTCAGCTGGGATTGTCATTCAAGGATGTACGGCCTTCTTTAAAACGTTTTCACCGTTCAGCTGTTTTACTGCAGCTAACGTAAATCTTTAAACGTCAATCGAATTTACACCTTCATTCCTGGTTTGACTTGAACGTCCTGCATATATCTGGGCAGTTAAGGGATTACAGATCTTTCTCAAGGGCTCAGCTTGGTGCCGCTGGGGTTTGAACTTATAACCTTACAAATACTGTAGAAGTCCAACACCTGCACCACTGAGCCAGCGCGGAGGTCATAGTTTCATTATGAAGCAACACCTCAACCGTTTGGAAGGATCATCTACTGGGATATGTTTACAAAAACAAACAAACAAAACCTTTAATTGTTGTTTTTATTTCATCAAAGAAAATAAAAATACAAATGAAGAAAAATCCCATTGCTTTTTTTTTTTATTGAAGAGGTTATTAAAGGGTGATGTAATTTTTATCCCTGATCCAAATTAGAATGATGGAAAGATAATCTAACGGGGGTTCACAAGGTTCAAGCTTTACAGCCAATGATCCCTTTAAAGTTTAACATAAAATCTGCAGGCTTCCTTCAAATGAAATCCAACAATTAAAATCTAAGACTCATGCAGTTTATTTAATCGCGTGCAGTAATACTTTGGCTAGCGATTAGACTCATAGTGCTTTTTATTCCTGAACATTCTGGAAGAAGGTTGACATTATTTATAGGTTGAATGCTTTGTTTTTGTGGTTTGGATTAAGACTGTTTCAAAAAACCATCTTTGTTTCATGAACAACTGGTTTAAAGCCATATTTATGAAGAAGCCTTCCAGGTTAAAGGTTCTCCTTTAACAATTTCCCATCATGCCATGTTCGATCAGGATTTCAAAGCCTTTATATTTCTTCACCTTTCCAAAGGCATCACTCACAGGAGTTAGTTACGACTGCTGATTCCAGTTACGAGTCCCATCAGTCTGCAGAGATGCTGTGAAGCCTTCTCACAATATTAACGGCCGCAGTAAAGCGAGTCAGATGTGTTGCAGTGGTGTGGAGCGCTCGGGTTCTTCAGCGAGCAGGGTGGAGGGAGAGGTCATAGAGGAGGAAATGGACGAGGTTCACGCTCGGTGTGGAATACGTGACTCTGGGTCGATTGAAGAATTCCTTCAGAATCATGGGTTGATTATGTAATTTCATGCATCGCTTGAGCACAGAATGATAGACATCAGTTTCATCCATTTGCTTTTTTTAAATTATTTGGTGCTTTTTGGAAGAACCTTCCTGAAATTGGTCTAAAATTTAGGAATCCTTGCAAATGAGCAGCCGTTCTCCTAGGAGAGGATGTTCTGTTGTGCATTCTGACACGAGCAGTGCGTCTTTCAGGATCAGTGCTAATGCAAATGTGTGGCACTTCATCTCTTTTTTCTCTTTTGTCACAAAATGTGAAACAGGATGTAACGTGGCGAGTGGAATCAATCACTTCACTTGGCATAACAACACAACACATTATTTAAGTAGGACTTGTCTCAGGTTCAAGTAGGGCCAGGGATCAGTTCTCTGGACCTGTCTCAGGTTCGAACACTTGAGGGCAAAAAAAGAAAAAAAAAGTGAAAGTTTTTAAGAATTACACTTGAAAAATTTCTAAACTGTTTCTTTAAATTAAACCGCATATACCACTTTAGGACGAATATCTAAAGTTTACACAGGTGTTAGAAAGCCACTCTGCTGCATGTGGATATATGGTGTGTGTGTGTGTGTGTGTGTGTGTGTGTGTGCGTTAAATGAAAACACTGTTGTGTCTTTACATTCCTGACTTGTGCTGGAGCTGGAGATCACATGCTATTACTGCTATTCACAGCCTGCAACATTAATAAACATGGAGAAGGTTTCACCTGCGATGGCGAAACAGCCGGAGTGTTTCATCACCGTTCGACTCTCTCTCTGTCATTAAGTGAAGATTAAAAAAAAACGAAGCTTTGAGGTTTATGGTGTGCAACAGATTCACAGAAACAGGAAGTTGGAGAGAGAGTGATTTTCTTAACAGACAACAGTGTTCGAGATGTGTCTCACCTCATGCTGGATTTAAACAGCCTCAAGAGCAGCTATATAAGCAAAAGAGTTTGTATGTATTCATGGGACGGGAATCACCAGGGGTCACCCGATACGATGTTATCATGATACCCTGGTGGTGTTTCAAGTCGTATTGCGATTTTATAAATATCACGATTTGATATTTTGTTACAATTTTGTTACAAACATAGCAAATAATTTGCTTCTACCACACATGATGCTGTGGTGTCTGGCAGTGTGTGAGTAGTTTAGAGTGCGCCACCAGCAGGGTCATAGCAGGACTGCGACATATTACAACCTCAAAACATATACAAAAAATATATATATTTATTGAAATATCTATTCTGGAGTCAGTCTGGCGATACATGAATTAACACACAAAAGAATCGTGATTTTATAATTGAATCCTTTTTTTCAGTTATGCTACTCACCTAGAATTCCGGCCTTTAGTAGCTCCAGATCTAATATATCAATTCCCAGAATGTGGTGGAAATTTGTTCCTTTAAACAACATCATTTAAAAACATTTAAGAAGCCCAACATTATTACTACGCAATATAAAATGTCTTAAGTCTTTAATTTCTTTGGTTTAAACTGCCACGTGTTGCGAAAACCCACCACAGAAGTGTTTTCATATAATTGACTTTGGCTGTTATAATTAAGAAACAAAATTTAAAATAAAAAATTTGTACTTTGTATTTTGAAATCACTAAAGGTTGTGGATTAGTGATTAGTGGAAAAAGCAGGCATTTAAAAAAAAAAAAAAAAAAAAAGTTCATTCCATGCTCTGTGAGCTCCAGTTTTGTTTTGGTCAGGGTGTAAACAAGCTAATTAGATTTGTCCCCTATTGTGACCTCATATAAGCAGAGCACCTCCCCCTACTTGTTGCTCAGCTCTGCCCAGCTTTTGCTTGCTGTTTTCTGGAGGGCGTGGCTAAACAGTTGCTCATTTACATACTGTAGATGATGAAACAACACGTTTGGAAAAGGAATGAAATACGTTTGGGGAGTTTGTGGTATGAAAAGTGTATCTGAGGGGTATTTCAACTCGAGCATTAACACACACACACTTTGTTGAAGCTCGGAAGTCCTGTGTTAACTTGTTAAAGAAATAATACGGGACCTTTAAGATGTCGTTGATTCCATGTTGGAAAATAGATCTTTAATAGGATTTTGTCACTGGTTTAACAGCTTGTTCTTGTGACTTTAATGATAATTAGAAACTCCAGTGACTTATTAATGATCAGGGTTTTTGATTGTTCATCCAGAAGTTATGTTAATGCATGTCTAATATACCCCTTTGATATGAAAATATTCTCATAATCACACCATATTTTCACGAGAACAACATCTGGATCTCGACAGTTTCAGGCCCAGGACAGTGAGAGCGTTCTCACAGGAGACCAGTTTTAAACAATGCATAAAATGTCTGACAAAAAAAAGAAAAAAATGTATTTAGAAATAAGTTTTAGTGGTGGATAAACATATACATAAATTTGGTTCAGTTGCAATTAAACATGCATGTAAACAGCAGTTTTTCAACAGAGTGATTTGGCGTTAGAGTACATATAAACAACCCTTTTTAACCCTGATTGCAACAGTTCGAAATAAACGCATTTGGCTCACATTAGGAGCTTTCGGCAGACGGGTTTGTCGTGAGTCTCGCCATGTTGCCGTGTTGATCTGATTCTTTGCAGACGGTGCCTGTGGGACATAATTAGCTCGGGCCAGTGAGCTGACCTGCGATAAATAGGATGAAACTGTAGATGTCACATGGGAGAACCGTTCTGCCTGAGTGGATGAAGTCAGATTGTCTGCAGAGTTGTAGGGTTTCGGCCTCGAGTCCTTGAGCTTTAGAAATCTGAAATCCAGGCGAGACAGAGAGAAAGACGTGGAGCTTTTGTAAATGTTTGTAGGTATTCTTGCAGCAAACAAAATAAGTAGCATATATAGGATTTTATTTAGTATTAATGTATATAGAACCCATTAAGAAAAGCTCACCCAGTTTTCCAAAAACACGAGCCACAGTGCCACCGTGCCACCTTGTTTGGGTCAATGAGGTTTAAATGACGCTACAAGTTTGGGAAATACAATAGAATCGCCCGCAATTGATTAGATGTTTGAGTGAGATCGAAAAAGTGAGTCACGTACTGTATACTTTAATTTATGCTAACTTAAGCATGATGATGTAGCTGCGGTCGAGAAGGTCTTAGAGCCAGAATTCATACATTATTTAAAAAAACATGCCCACATTGTGGTGTCTGTATTGGACAGGATCTCTACATGCCACCTGTATACATCCTGACCTCATAATAATTCATACACATTACTTTCTCATCTCGTTATTCACTCTTACTCGAATGTACAATATAATGCATGGGGTGAATCTTCTTCAGAATGAGTGTGTGTGTGTGCGTGTGCGTGTGCGCTATGGGACCTTTGCTAGAGACTCAGGACAGTCCGCATTCCTGATAGGAAGCAGCAGCAGGGGAGCTTCCTTTGGTCTGCAGTATAGAAAGCAAATAAGTTAATCAAACGCAGCAAGCCTCTCACTTTCAACTCGGCAGTCGTCAGACTGACAGAGGGGGTGTCGAGGACACGCTTCAAACCTCGGGGTGAGGAGACGGAGCAGCTGCTTTCCCAAGGACGTGAAGGTCGCTGATGGAAAAGGCACGAGGCACACGGGCAGCCGTCCAACGCTCAGGGTTCATACGGAACAATGTGAACTGTACACGCTCCGATGTGACATGACAACGTGAGCAGATGCGTCTGCTGCGCTTCACCGGCAAATATTACTCACCTAAATGCAATTCCCTCTCTCACCAGGATGCTTCGTTCAGCCTCAGTCATCGCAGAATCATCCCGATGATGTCCTCGGCTGTGTAGTTTCTTTTCATGGTGTTAGACGTGAGGACTGAATTCATGTTCTGGCAATACCCTGAATATTCTTTCTTTCTTTCTTTTTTTTTTTTTTCATTTTTCGGTCAGGTGTAGGCTTACATGCTCAAAGGATTAATCAGAATGTAACATTTTTGACACATGCAAAGTATCTGTGCCTGCTGTGAGGAGTTTAATCTGCTGGACCTACACGGAGTGCAGAGTTATTAGGCAAATGAGTATTTTGTCCACATCATCCTCTTTATGCACGTTGTCTTACTCCAAGCTGTATAGGCTCGAA
>JAQQZS010000002.1:4645903-4664391 GCA_030068045.1 Platyallabes tihoni
GGGATAGGCTCCAGGCCCCCCGCGACCCTGATCATAGGATAAAGCGGTATAGAAAATGAATGAATGAATGAATGTAACACACCTTTGGATTCTCACTCTGAGGCAAAGATACCATGATACTACAGTATATACAATGGTACAGTTACTATTGGACTATATGCCAGTCTATGGCAGGCCTGAAACACTACTGTAAGCTAAATGATGTACAGTAATGTCTTTCTATCACTCAGTGATATATCTGTCAGTGAATATCATTTAATGGTGACAATTTGCACATCACATCACGCTGATTGTGTTTAAATCTGCGTTCCTGGCAGCAGCTGAATACTAATTTACATGCTGAAAGTGGTTTAGTTGTTCTGCGGAATGTTGTTTGGAATGAAATCAAAGGAAATGTGCTGTGGAGAGACTTGAACCTGGTCCTGGTATGCACAGTGATTTATTCCTTCGTGAACTGTTTTCACTCTGAGAGACTTTAAAGCAGAGATTACCACAATGTTAACAAACTGACTTATACTTAACCAAGTCCAGGATAAAAGAGTCGAAATGATCGAATGCAAAACATAAAAGCGGCGAAAATGGTCGGTGTTTTAATATGTTTTTTAAAATATATATACAGTGCTGTGAAAAGGTATTTGCCCCTTCCTGATAAATTTTTTTTGTTTGTTGCATATTTGTCTTATGGACAGCTTTAAATGTGAGCTGATTTTGAGTCAGTACCATACACTTGACCTTTCCATACAAAGCCGAGGATGCAACATGACACACTTCAAATAAACAGCTTTGTTATTTAAGAAAAAAACAGAAAAGAGTTGATTATTAGGATTTCTGTTAATATACAGTAGCATTCATGGAAGGAGTCTCCAGTGTTAGTGTCATGTAATAGTTTCCTGCAAGAGTTTTTTGCAGGAAATTGTCAGGGTTTCTAACTTCACAACCTGTGTCTTTTTTGTCTTATAACTTGAAGACAAATGTAAGATGTAAGTTTTGTGGTCCAACAATACGGAAGTCCATCTCTTTCACAGAGTAACGCCTCTAGTGTTTTCTTTCTGATGGGTTTGTTTTTCCATGTGGTATAATTATTTCTGATTATGAACGGGTACTATAAGTGGCCTAGCAATGTTATCCTGGTATTGAGTCAATCTCTACAGTACATCGCCATTCTCTTTAGTTTTCTTGTGCTTTATATGTTTGTTTGTGGCCAGAGATATTTTTGAAAAATGCTGCTCGTGTGGATGAAACTTTTTGGGGAAAGTAAAAACCATAGAGTATTTATAAACATGTGGCTCAAGGTGACCTTGGTTCAGGGTATCTCAAAACGATCTTACCACCAGATTAAACAGTCCATGTAACTGACCTTAAGAAGCCCTTCTTGATTTATAGAACCTCTTAAAGCCAGCACTTGGACCACTTCTACCCCATGTCAAATCGTGTCCAAGTCCTTATCACCACTGACTTTCTTGCCAAAAGAACATTAGAGACAGAAATAGAGGACATGGACGGAAGCTTTTGGATGTTGCTGATACTGTACTGTACCATCATAAATATGGAGTGTTAGAGTAAACCCATGTTGCTCAGGACTACTCGATCATTAATTAATGTAGGTATTCTAATTAGGGTTTCCTCCGGGTAATCTGGTTTCCTCCCACATTCCAAAGACATGCAGATTAGGTTAAATGGCGTTCTCAAATTGCCCGCAGTGTGAATGTGCGGTTGTAAAAATGGGAATAAATATAATGGTAATCACCACTGGCCTCCACGATTTCTAATTGGTCTACAGATTGGTACAGATAGCACCTTTCTGAACAATCATAGTTAGATCCTCTCTAGCATACAGTAGATTAATTGCTGGAAGACTTTGACATTTGCAGTGCATTTTATTTAGGTTTTTCATGCTTCCTCTTTAATTCCAGTTTGACGTAACTGTGCTGTAGGTCTCAGCAGGTTTCCATAAACCCATGGCCAGCTTTGTTTGTCTGCAATCAACTGCCACAGATGACCATGAATAGGCAGTCATAAAAAGTTGCATGCTCAAAACATACATAGCCCACACCCACAGGCTACAAGTCATTGTGAATCACCCTGAGATATTCCCCAGCAAACCAAGCTCTTGGTGGTCATACAGTATGACTACCCCAAGCTCAAGCTCATCATGATTGAATTTGCAGCCATTTGTGGAGACAAATCATAAGCAGTTTGGGTGTAACAGCAAAGTTTTTTGAACTGACTGGCATGTCCTCTCCAGATATACAGTAGGCATTCCTATAGAGTTCCCGTGACTCCAGACATTGGAGGCCTTGTATGTATAAAATAATCTTGCATCATCTGAAAAGAGAGCTCAGAAAATGGACTAAAGCAGGTGCGTAACACGATTCTGAATACACAGAACTTGACCTAACTTTTATCCTCTAACTCTGAGTACAGAGCAGTTTAAACATTTCACTCTTATATCTCTTTCAAGGATTCTTCCTCATGTTTGTCTCAGGACGTTTTCCCTGATCACTGTTGTTGGTTTGTTCATTATAGAGTTTGTCAGTTCCTTTTTTAGTTTCTGAAGAAAATAACCTTTTAGATGTGAAACATACATCAGACAAAATAGATGAAACACTTTTATATATTCTGTTAGTCGTTACCATGGTAATGCGATAGGTCTCCGGGGGAAACGACGGAAACGGCTGAAGTCGTCGTCCCGCTGACTCGAACTGATTTGTGGTTAAACATCCTCTTAGCTGGTTTTGCTTGCCTTTGACCATATTAATGACCCTGTAACGGCTGTGCCACCCAGCACGTGTCGCTGGAGCGCGGCGTCCATAAACACCACCACTTCCAGCGTCAACAAACACGTGGAAACATTTCACCGCGGGGCAGCTGGCGCAAGGGCGGTCCGTCGCGTTTATCTTGGGCATCAAGTGAATTAACACACCGTCATGCAGAGGAGAGCTCAGATACGCTAAGACAAACTCTTACGCATGGCTTAACAATGCTGTACAGACACACAACCATATGGTTGAATAAGTTCATCTGTACCTACGGAGTGTGGTCTTGTTATGTGGAATGTTTGTGTGTGTGATTATTTTTACTAGAGTGTAATTACATGTCTTTAGAATTGCCTCTCAAAGTGTTTTTTTCCCCCCAAAGAAAAATCTGTTAAAATGTTGTTCAAAATGTTGGAGCATTATCCTTATTTTTTCTAACAAAGAAATTTCATATATATGTCGAAACTAAGAAAAAATGCAACACACACTAGTCAAACAGCATGATATTAAATTGTTCCATCCATCCATCTAGGAACCTCTGTAGTCCAACTAGGGGCCAGGGGCCAATGGTGATTAACATTGTATTTATTTCTACTTTTACAAGCGCGGTAGAGCCTCTGGTCAACGTTCACACACTCATTCACACACTACAGGCAATTTTGGAACATGAATTAGCCTAATCTGCACGTCTTTGGATTGCGGGAGGAAACCAGAGAACCCTGGAGGAAACAAACCAAGCCCTGGAGGTGCAAGGCGACTACTAAGCCACGGTGCTTTTTTATTATTTTTTTCATAATGTTTTTATAGTATTCTAAAATTATATGACGTTCTTTTTAGCTCAGATATTCCCTAATGCAAAGATCGAGTGACCGAAAAGCATCTGCAGTAAAATTAGCTTAGTTATTCCCAAAGGTATCATTGAACAGTATGATACACATATATTAATAATATAACCACATGTAAATTATATTACACCAGAGGAATGCTGCTAACATGTTGCTAAAATACTTGACGGTATACTTTAAATAAAGGCGGAAAAAAAATAAAATGGGGGTTCCTAGAAACAGCACAGACTCGACGTGACGTTCTGCAGTAACCTCAATAAACCTGAGAACATGTTAACTCAGCTACCGGAGTTGTATTTTGCATTAATTAAAGCAGCTGTCGGTTTGTGTCTCCTTATAGGGAGCGCGTTAAAGATCTGGAAAACTCACACACAAAGTGATAAACTGAATTTCTGTCTACCTCGTCGGGAAACGGGACGCAAGAGTATCGGGGTCTATGTTTTGATTCTGCACAATCATTGCAGAAATTAGTGAGGCCGAAAAAAGAGATGTCCAGACGTCTCGGGCAAATTTGTTTTAGAGAAACTGTCACAGTAGCTAAAACAGCCGGGTGGGAAATCCAAGCCAGGTCTGGGTGCCTGGATGAGGAGGGGGTGAAGGGGGGGTGAAGGGGGGGTGAAGGGGTACGAGGACAGCGATGTTATGTGTTTGTGGTTAAATTGTAATTTAATGACATAATTAGAATGCATCCGTATTTGGAATGCTCTGCACATGGTTAACGGATGCGTGCAAAAGTTTGTACACCCCTGCAACAAAGTAAATTTAATTAGAGTCCATTCTCTGTCCTGTGCACTGAATGTCGTTTAGATCCTCTAACATACTATTTCCCTTTATATTGTTTTTGACATATTGGTTTTAACTGTGTCAGATGTCATACCCTGTTGTTTTAAGAGCCTGGATACTGAGAGGTTTATGGACAAAATTTGACATTCGTCATTTAGTTAATTCAAATTGTTTCTGTCCTTTTTTATCCTTTAAATATTTAAATCTAGACCAGTTGTGGTAACAGAGCCATCTGATTCAGGTTAATGTCTGGAAAATAACCACGCTTAATGGTTATATGGTTAAACTGGATTCAGACTGGTCGGTTGAATCCAGACTACCAGACATAGTAGAAATGTTTGCTTAATATGAAGGACGTTCAAGTCAAACCAGGACTTTTGGTTGTGCAGAATAACAAAACACAATTATGAGAGTATAAAAAAGTTTCTCTATATAATCCCCCGATACACTAATACACTTATCCCAGTTTTTCACCAGTGCTTGGACACAATCAAGATAGAAAGTTTTCTCAGTACGCCGGACTGCCTGCTTCACATCTGAAACACTGGCCTCCCGGGAACTCCCTTAATCCTACAATTAAACGTGTGGAGCGAGGTCAGGACTGTACAGGATATGGCAGTAACTACCAGCTGAGTTTCTGTAATGTGCCACTGGCGTTGATGAATGCCTGTGTTGTCTACATTTCCAACAGACAAATGTGTCTCTTTCTCAAGCTGGAGACAAGTCATCGATTAATTTTCAAGGATCAGGTGCTCTACTCGCTGAATGTTAATGGGAACGACTGCAGTGGGCGTCAAGCCACCTCGGCTGGGGTCGTCACTCACGGACGTACAACCTTCTTTAAAACATTTACACCATTCAAATACATTACTGCAGTTATGAGTCTCTGTTATGCGCTCATCACTGTGCGCCTTCATTCACCAGAAAGTTTATCACAAGTCCCAGTTTGAATTGAACACCCCCTATATAACTTCTAGCACATGTAGTGTTAAAAAAAAAGCCTGGTTAAAATGTCCCTGGGGCGCAGGCTAAGTTGGACATTCGTGTTGTCCGATACACTCATTATACGTAAATTATAAAACACAGCTGTTATTTTTCCCATTTCAAAAACCCAGGGGTGCGCAAACTTTTGCACTTCATTTTCCAGTTTGTACTGCATATGCTATCCATATACTAATTACATGTGAGAATGTAATAATAATAAACATAACACTAAAACAAACACAGTGGTCCGCTGTGTCCACACACACACACACACACACACACATGTTGCAGGAGGTTATCGATATTGAGCCGTCAGCTTGCAGCCCCCTTTCCTTTCCCCTGCGGTGTTTACGACTGTGGCTCAGGAAGGGAATCTATGCTACAAGGGTATATTTTTACCTGCGTTGTCGGCTCGGGGAGAAGTTTGTAAGGAGACACCGGTCGGTACAGCGAGCTGGCGGAGCTCAAAGCCCGAGCCGCGTGGAGCGATGCGGAGTATGTGGGCAGAGTGGCAGCTCCTGTGTCACTGTATATGTATGCTGGAACACGCATCCGTCATTATGATACCCGAGCGGAGAGACCAAAGGAGAGAGGTGTTATGGGAAAAGGGAAAGGTCAAGCAGAAGAGAAGTGGGGATGAGTTCGAGGAAGTAAATCAATCCTAAAAAAAAAAAAGGAGATGCTTTGAGATATGCTTGACCAACACTAGCGTGTTTAATAATGTATTCAGGAATAAAACACATGGGGGGCGGGCGTGTTCTTATAATAACGAAGGACAGGGCGTTGTGACGAAGTGGAGTGAAGCGCAGTTTGAACACGAACATGTCATACTTCTTAGTTGTTCCCTCAAAAAGATCTAAAAACCTTCAAAGCCCTGACATTGGATTCTAAAACACATGACAGATGCATAACATCATGGTCTGATGTGATTTTTTTTTCTATTTAGCCCCTTATTTAATTTACGGCTAATTCACAGCCATCTTGGTGGTTCAAGGAACAAACTACTAACCACGGATGGTGAAGGCTAGCAGGTGCTCGCTCCTAAGCACATAAACCCAGCTAACTATACCTTTTTGAATTGGTTCTCACATTACACTAGGGGGCAGCGTAACCCACTCAAAGAGACTGTTATCCACCCTCTTCCGCCTGAGCATGCAGATGCCCATGATTGCTTTATCCTGTATACAGAGTCGTGGGAGGGATGGAGCCTATTCCAGGAGACTTGGCACTAGGAAATTTAATTAACTCCACCTCATTGGAACTACTGCCTGTTTCTGTTAAGTTTCTGTTATGGAAAACGAATCAACCCTTTCTGACCAATCAGACTTGAGATTTTGAGAAGTGTTTGGTCAGGTGTTCATCCTGGTGCCTAGTCGGGGGATTTGACCTCCGTTCAGTTATAGCATGAGGATAATATCTTGAGACGCTGTGATGCAAAAGTCCACAATCTCTAAGTTGTATCTGTGTAATAAGAGAGAAAGCCCAAACCCAGAAAGAAGCAGGTCATGCATGTCGCGTTGGGGTTATGGGTAAATCCTCCTTTCCTGCCCATGGGGGGGCTTTAAGGCAGCAGGAGCTGATTAGCTTAGTTTAATAACACTCATTTTACAAACACAGGGAGCTTTTATGCCACTTAAGCCACCAAAGCTCATTAGAAACCCGGCGGCCTCGGCAGGTATGGTTCCTATTTCACACTGCAGTGGAAGTCAGACGCAGATCAGTCAATGGAAGTGATTTAGCGCAGAGGAAGGAGACAAGGTCGGCTTCATTTATGAGCAACATATGCAGAGGGATCTAGGCTCGGACAAATGAGTCTCATCTGTGGATTTCTCTAAGTGATAATAAATGATTGTGTGGAGGTTTGGAGGGGGAAAAAAAACGTCATGTGGTCAAATTCAGACGTTTTCCAAAAATTTGACCACATGATGTTTTCCCCCCCCTAAACCTCCACACAAATGAAATTGGTGTTTTCTTTGCAAATTCAATAACTCAATCACAAGTAACAGTATAAAGTCCGGTTTCTCCAAGAATAAGAGACAAGCTGGAATGTTAAGACTTTTCATTCCAGTAAAGTTAAATTGAAAAACCAAGAGAAAAATAATCATACGTTTACAATCGGGAAATGAGTTCTCTGTGTGATTATCAGCCTCGTCCACATCAGTCTCTGCCTCTTCATCGTCTCGATACCCCGAGGATCTCTCCTAATGCTCACATCAGGGAGAAAATAATCACTGCTTCTTTCACTCGGCTCTGTTCACTACGTTTCTTTTTATTAATGTATTTTTCAGAGCTTTTAAACATTTTGAACATTTACATTTTTTGTTGACACGATGCTCCCAAACAGCATTGGGAATATTTTCAAGTTCAAATAACATATTGAATTATGTAATAATGAACTAGAAGAAAAAGTTTTAGGCATATTTAAACAGACTAGCCTGTTTGTTAAACTGGTTCCTTTCTTATCCTGCTCCATTTTATATAATTTTGACAAAACGTTAATATGTTTTCTTAAAATCAAGATATCAAAGTATGATCTTAGCATAAACACAAGTTTGGTATCCGTATTAATTCAAAAAGACACAGGAAAGAGGCAACACACTCTTGCCTCTTGCAGATGGCCGTTTATTGAGGTTACAGTGACGTATTCGTTTCATTTCAGGTCCTCCAGGAAAGCGTGGCAGGATGGGAAGACAAGGAAATCCTGGTGAGTTCTACTGAAAAGTCTACTCAAGTCTTCTGGTATTGTTTAAATCTCATTGTGATTCACTGATGAAATCTCTCACGTCACATTCTCAATAAATATCTCTCTTTAAAAAAAAATCAAAGGGTTCGATGCTGTGATGCAGTATTTATAAACAAGGATCTTCCAAACATCATTCAGGCGCTAATTAAGACCAGAATGAGTCAGCTGGAGAGTAAATTGTCTCATCTCACACAGACACTGACTCAGACGGCCCAATCTGCTTTAACTATCCAAACACACTCTTACTCATTGCTTTCTCTTTGAGATAGACATCGTCGTCGTAACAGATCCTGCACGATAAGCGGTGAGACCTCAGTGAGCGCTGAGACACGCATGCTTCCTTTCCCACTCCTCAGGATGCTGGTAAACTCTCATTGATGTATCAATTAATAAAAAAAATTCTATGTGTAATCATGAGATATTTATTAACAGCTAAATATTAACTGATTTCCGCATTTGGTCCCTTATTTGGGTGCTTGCGAATGAGGAAGTTTATGCAACTGATTAGGGCGATTGCATGCAAAGGGCAGCTAAACCATGGGGAGAAATCTAGGCCTTAAAAAAAATGAATCATTCTTGTGTGTAAAAATACCACATCTGCTTATACAGTGTGAACGTTGACTTTTAAATTAACTGTAACTATAAAATGCTGTATATAATAAAACCGATAAAATGCTGTATATTTTCAAGAGGTAAATGATGAAATGCATTTTTAAGTTCGCTTTTACTGTATCTGCAGAGATTATATTAAAAGTTTGCATTATAAGTATTAATTCACTGATAGTAAGCTTGTCCATGCTCTCAGGCTTTTTGTTCACCAATATGAGTCTAAACACCTCATCCATAACGCTGGAACCACTCATTATATAATCGCTTGATTACGTAGTGCTATAAGCCATGAGTTAATAAATCATACCACATGACTTCGACATGTCTTGACTAATCCCATCTTGTTTTTTTTTAAAGGTTTAACCGCGACGTAGAGCTTTTGTACTTATCTCATTTCAAACCCAATCCCTCTGCGTTCCCACTGAACCAGCACAAGAACACAGCAATTATTCTGCATCTGTTCTTCAAACGCAAGCAGAAGGTTTTATTAGTGAAGTGATGGCAGCTTTGCTTGTTTCCAAACTCGATGTGGTTCTGCTTAACTCCGAACTTTTGCTGTTAGTTGATCAGGTTTTGATGGGAATACAGTGAGATGTGCGCGGCAGCTCTCTCAATTTAGCTCTGTGACAGAACAATAATAATAATAATAATAATAACAAAAATAAAAGTAAAATTAGCAATCCATTACAGAAGAAAGAAGAAAATTTTAAAACAATTCGCATTAAAAACAAGCATCTCATGTCGGTCTCACGTGTGTGTGTGTGTGTGTGAAACGAATTACATCAGAAGCTCTGTGTTTCATTTAAAATTAGAAAGCAAAGAAAAAAATCAGTTTGTTAACACAAACAGTGACTCATTGATTTTCTTTTCTTTTTGATTTTTTTTTCCAGTTGTCCAAACTCGATCGGTCTCTGATTCTTATTTCAAAAAAACCTTAATCGCCTCTAAATAAGCAAGATATTTTCCTTATGTCAATTCTAAATCCCGAAGAGCTTTATTACAGATCCGTCTTATTAAAAGCATCTGCCCCTGAGCGAGACGAATCTTGATTTCATTCCAACGCACCTGTTTTTAAAGCCTTCTGTTCTCCACAAGGATCGAACTTTTTGAACTTTGTCATGTTTTGGGGTGAAATATGTTCCTCTCTTTAGCCTTGAAGAAATGGATGGCTTTACATGGACTATTTCAATAAGCTTCATTTAATTTGACAAAAGCCAGAGAGTCATTTTGTGGATAATGAATTAGGCATGTATTAAATATGAGACCTTTCTCCAAACTGTTGTGTGTGTGTGTGAGTTAATGTTATAACCAGGGCATGGGTGTGAATGTGCCGAGAAATTTCAGAATTTCAGTAGACTTGTTATGGGGCATTGGTGGCTCAGTGGTCGGTTTTTCGCCTGCCATGCGGAAGGTCCGGGTTCAAGGTCCGGATAAAATGGGAGGGTTGCGTCAGGAAGGGCATCCGTCATAAAACCTGTGCAGAATTGTTGTGTGGATCGTATGGCAATGCAATCAAAAGTAAAAGGTTCACACAGGCCCATGAAGCCTGAGTCTGTATGACACACCTGCGCTTTGGCGTGCCGTTAGCTCATATTTAATTGCCTTTCAGAATGAACGCTAAGGCACATTAGCAACAAAAACGTAACTCATTTAGCAAGCACGCTCAGCATGCACTTTATCCATGCTAGGGTCCTGATAGATCCCAAGTTTATCCTGAGGAAATTAGGTGTGAAGTGGGAGAATTCACCCAGTCTACACACACACACACACACACACACACACATTTACAAACAGACTACATGAAGAGAACATGGAAACAAAGCAGACAGTACAATGAACAAGCTCATTTACAAATCTCAGGTACTGTAGCTAGCGAAGGGAATAAATTAACTTAAAACACCTACTACAGTACTTAGCTAATTGTAAATGCTAATTTGCACAATGTAACGGAGACAGAGAGAGAGAGTGAGAGAGAGAACATGCAAAACTCTACTCAGATGTTAAATTGAGCGAGCTGATATCATTTTCCTGCTACATAGCAAGATGATCAAGCTAATTAACAAAAATTAGCTTGCTAGCTAATGTAACAAGCTAGATAATTAGCTAGCTAATTATGTATGCTAAATTACAACTGAGAGAGAGAGATGAGGGAGAGATGGAGAAAACACGTAAAACTCTTCACAGGCAGTAAATCGAACAAGCTAATTTACAAAACCTTTTTTGCTAATTCCCTTTACGGCTTGTAAACAGTGATGACATAAGCGAGCTGTGCAAACATTTTGGCAACGGAAATATGGCGGACCACAACAGCTTCACACACACATTTATACACAGAAAGAAACTATAGAAACCCCACATGAGGAGAACATGCAAACAAACCAGACAGTACAATGAACAAGCTCATTTACAAATCTCAAGTAGCTAGCTAAGGGAATCAATTACTACTACTACTTAGCTAATTGTACATGCTAATTTACAAAATGTAACTGAGACAGAAAGTGTGTGTGTTTGTGTGTGTGTGTGTGTGTGTGTGAGAGAGAGAGCATGCAAAACTCTAAACAGACATTAAATTGAGCAAACCTCTAGCTACATAGCAAGATGATCAAGCTAATTTACAACGCTTAACTTGTTCCTTTAGCTAGCAAGCTAATTCACAAAACCTGATTAGCTAGCTAATGTTGCATGCTACCGTAAATTACAACTGAGAGAGAGAGAGGGAGAAATGGAGGGAACATGTAAAACTCTTCACAGGCCGTCCATCAAAGAAGACTAATTTACAAAACCTTTCTTGCTAATTCCCTTTTACGGTTTGTAAACAGTGATGACATAAGTGAGCTGTGCAAACATTTTGGCAAACGAAATATGGCGGACCACAACAGCTTGTCAAGCTTAAACCATTATCCACCGCCGCAAATGCTATTTAAATAAGCTGATTTTGGGAAACGGAGGCCGACAATTGGTTGCCAAATGGCAATCCAGATCCATGTGCTGGTACTGAATGGGCCTGATATTCACACTATATGAACAAAAGTATTTGGAGAAACCTGTTAATTATTGAATTCAGGTGTTTTAATCAATCAGGCTCCTTATCCCCAGTGAAGGGCGATCTTAATGCTTCAGCACACCAAGACATCTTGGGCAATAATATACTTCCAACTTTGTGGCAACAGTTTGGGGAAGGCTATGTTCTATTCCAACATGAACAAGGACTATAAAAACATGGTTTGATAAATTTGGTGTGGAAGAACTTGACTTGGAATGGAGATTGTAAGCCAGGCCTTCTCATCCAACATCAGTGCCTGACCTCATAAATGCACTACAGAATGAATGGGCACGAATTCCCATAGAAACACTCCAAAATCTCGTGGACTCGTATTTCCAAGAAGAGTGGAAGCTGTTATATCTGCAAAAGGGGGACCGACTCCATATTGGACTATATGTGTTTCGATACAAAGTCATTGCAGGTGGTCCAAATACTTTGTCTGTATAGTGTATACTGTATGTATGCATAAACGTACTGTATTTGATTGATAAACTTAGTTTGTGAAACTACGAGCATACAGGTCACTAGATGTCTATGACTGTTATTTGTGGACATGTAAAGAATGTCATAGATTCATAGAATTTTGTATTTTTAAATCTGAGGTCCTTCCTAAATAAAGACAAGAACACAAGCCTGTTATGTAAGAGACATAGGTTATAACCAACAAACCTGAAAACTACAGTGCATCTTGACAGCTAATTGTACTTGCATGGCAGATTAAGTGTGTATATTGATTGCTAGTTAGTGATCGATTAATTAATCAGGTAATTAATCGTTGCAGTTCTAGTATCATCATCAGATGTATTAGCTACAGGCAAAATGTGAAAGCAGTATGATGTCAGTCTCAAGCCGCAGTCACAATATGACACAGCCGACACACTTAACAGCCGAATATGTCGTTGATTGCCTTGAAACAGGAATCCTGCGAAACTTAAATCCATTGGTGGAATATTGATTCTGGCAACTATTCTGACAACAAAAAGACATCTTGGTCCTTATTTTCAGCTTGCACGTGCATCTTTTTGATGATGTTGACTGTTAAAGGGTCTACAGAACAAACTAATGCGCAAAACATACAGTAACTAGTAGGAATGAGACTCACCAGGGATCACGCGAGACGATTATCGTGAGACCTAGTTCTCATTCGATTTGTATTGCGCATTTATAAATATCCTGATTAAATAGTAATAATTTAGAAGAGTTTGCTACAGTTCTAAACAAACTTAGCAAATAATTTGTGACAACCACACAGGATGTATGAGTAGTTTAGAGGGTACCACCTGTAGTTTCATAGAGGAACTGCACCATATTACCACCTCAAATGCAAACATACAGAAATTTAAAATTAATTAAAAAAATATTTTGGAGTCAGTTACATAAATACATGAATTTGCACACAAAAGAGTCGCTTATTTCTAATAACTAGCTATCTAATTGAACAAGCTCATTTACAAAATCTAATTAGCTGGCTTATTTAAACTTAACAGGTTAATTTGCACAATTTGAATTTTGCATACTTTAATTTGTGCAAATTACGTTGTGTTTGTGCGTCTCTGTCACTAGCATTTTATTAATTTCAACTTTTCTGTCTCTGTAATTTCTTGCAGGACCTCCAGTAAGTACTTCACTCATCTACATCCTGTCTGTCTGTGTGTTGTGAAAAAAAAGGTAAGTGAGAAGTGAGGATATTTATATAAAACAAAGTGTAGAGCAGCTCTAAGCTATAAAAATGCTTGGATACACGACCGGTTTTAACAAAGTGTGCAGTTAAAAAAAACACACAAACATGCAGTGACCCGACACATCGGATCCAATCCCATGCTGGAACACCGTGTGCTTTTGGAGAAGTCTAGGATTACCAGAAACATGGTGTTTATTTTGAGCTGGATTTTTATAGCAGTTTCACTGCTGTTCTTCATTGGAGGTTTAGGTTGCAAAAAGCTGCTTTCACAATAAACATTAACAAAACAGACTTCCTGGTTTTTGTAAGAGCATCATAATCATTATTGTAAAAGAAAATCTCCACCCTGAAATATTCATGTTGTGTTTAGTCGTTTTTGGTGCGTTTAATTAGTGAAAATAATACAATAGTCTTAAACATAAGAAGAAACAAGCTCCTAAAAACATCAGCAATATTTAAAAACCATGTTAACATGTCATGTTATCATGAGAAATAGTAAAGACAGTCTGAGCAGAGTGTACAGGTGAGGAGCCTGGAGGGAGATATGAAAGATCGTATTTTAAAATTGAAAAGCAGATTAATTATAAAGATTAAAGCATGAGTGGTTCACGGTGAAGAGAGAGAGCTAATAGAGAAAGAGAGAGTATTTCATTGTGACGCTCATTCTACCATTTAACACACTTACTCATGATGCTTAATAAAAATTTTATTTTTATTCATAAATAAATGGCAATATGCACATTATTATTATTATTATTATTATTATTATTATTATTATTAATAATAATAATAATAATAATAATAATAATAATGTTATTGTTTGTTTGTTAGATTTTTTTGTATTTATTTATTTATTTTAAAAACCTTTTCCCATTTTTTCTGCTACTAAACCTGGCCACTTGTGTGATCGATGCCCCTATAACAGATTATCTCTCCCATGTTAAATTTCTGCATTTTGACCAACTTTTGAATTTGTACAGGGGAAATCTGGACGTGATGGCTACCCGGTAAATTTCATTACACTACCACTCCATCTTTTTACCCTCCTGCATCATCATTCTTTTTTGCTTTATTTCGCATTAAGATGATCTTTTTCATGACCATCAGCCTTTACAATTCATTACTTTGCTTGCATTTTCTGCACTTCTATGTACTTTCTCCTTCTTCAGTTTTCTGCTTTCGTCTTAAACATGCAGCAATTCAGCTACACTTGGTTATCATTATTTACTTACAACACTGTGTAAGTAAATACTTTGGACAGACAGAAGAAAGGAAGGAAAATCAGTGGACAGAATCGTGTCTCGGTGATTATCAATAAAAAGAACGTAAATAAATAAGTAAATAAAAAAAACAGCCATTTATACATTTTAATATTTATTGTTTATTACTTAGTATAATATACACTGATCAGCTATAACATTACAACCAGTATGCTGTAGGTTCCCCTTGTGCCACCAGGACGGCTCTGACCCCTCGGCACATGACTCCACAAGACCTCTGGTGTCTAGCACCTGGACATTAGAGACGGGTCCTTTGGGTGCTGTGGGTTGCGGGATGAGGTCAGCCTTGTTTGGGTGCTCAATTGGATTTGGATCTCGGGGCGGTGGCCCTGGGCTCCTTGGCTGCCAGGCCCCATGTGCGACAGGCTGTGGTGCACTGGGTGTTCTGGTGCCTTTCTCTCATCGCCAGCATTGATTGTTTTTGGCAGTTTGTGCTACTGTACATTGTCTTTTCTGTGGGGTCGGACGGGCTTGCCTTTGGTCTCCACACATAGATGAGCCTTGGGCGCCCATGATCCTGTCACTAGTTTATTGAAATATAATTGATAATCAGTGTAGTTCAATTCACCTGAAAGTGGTGTTAATGTTATGGCTGAATGGTTTATGGTACCTATATACTGTATAGGTTAGCATTGTTGTTGTTTACATAGTTACATACAGTATGCATGTACAATTAATGCAAAAATCAACCCAAAAAAATTAACAAGATATAATGTTAAATCCACATTTATATTAATAATAATAATAATAATAATAATACATACCCAGATAATTTGTTACATTTATTATAAGTCATGCCGTCATATCCATTGTATGATAATCTCCACTACTCCGGGTGCCGTGCGTCTCGGTCGTGTCTGATGAAGATCTGACGTCCTCTAGTGGCTCTGAGCGGAACTGTACAGGACTCTACAGGACTCTACAGAGCAGAGCGGTGTGCTGTAGCAGTGTGAGTGCTGTGAGTCAGAGCGCTCCTCTGAGTCTGGCCTGAGATTACCGGATAACACCACATCCTGTTGTTGGTCACTGAGTAACCCGGCGTCTGGCTAGACGTTTAAAGCTGATCTCGTAACAGATTTTCGCCCCTGGGGAGCGCTGATTATGGGTGTGTGAGGAGAGAGGGTGTTTTGTTTGTGTATTTGTGCGTCTGTCTTTTCTGACCAAGTGAAAGTCTGGCTAATCGCTGTACCCGCCTGGTCCTAACTGCATCAGCGTGATGAGTAGCTGTGTGTGAATACGAGACCAGCGTAGCGTGTTAGTTTTACTGTAATACTGCCGTCCTGCAGATAGGGATCGGATCGGTCGGGGCCCGGCACGCTCACGCCTCTGCACATGTTTGTGTTCACTGAGGGGTTTTAAACAGTGCCGCCTTGCTCAGTTTCCTAAAGTCTGTGTCTGCCTCGCTTTCTTTCCTGCTGGGAATTTACCTCCGAATAATTACTTACAGGTGTGTGTTTGTGGGGTGTGTGTGTGTGTGTGTTTCACAAGAAAACAGCCAAAACAAAACAAGTGGGTTGAGTGTGACGATTAATACACTGTTCTAAACACTAAGACTATTGATACTGTCACAGTGTCCGTGTTGTGCTATTGGGTGGGTGGGATTGGGGTGACATTCACTTTTCCTCTTATTATTTGCCTCCGCTTGTCCCTCAAACCGCAATACAGCGGTACCTCGGAATACGGATTTAATCTGTTCCGGAGGCGAGTTCTTAAGGTGAAAACTCGTATTGTGAAACACATTTTCCAATAGGAAATATTGTTAATGCAGATAATCTGTTCCAGCCAACCAGAAAATATTACCAATATTACTAATTTCCAATACTATAATTAAATATATTTTGCACATAAACTATGAAAACATTTTGAAAAGACATGTAAATGAAGTAAAATATGAAATAAATAAACATCAAAAGTTTTCTACATCGAGGCAAATTTCTTGCAAAATTTTAATTAAGGCGAAAATTCATAAGACGAGGTACCACTGTACTGCAGTCCTCCTCCCTAGTCACTAAGGGCAGTGGTGGTGGTTCAGATGGTTAATTCTGTAAGTTATTGGTTCTCTGATCTGAAGGTTGGGGGTTTGAGCCCCAGCACTGCCAAGTTGTCTTTGTTGATCCCTTGAGCAAAACCCTTAACCCTGTCCGCTCCAAGAGGTGCTGTTCCCTGGCTAACTGGGGTATGTGAAAGTTAAGATTTCCCTTTGGGATTAATAAAGTACTATTTATTTATTTATTTAATCACTTGTATCCTATCATGCTAAGCTCTTCCTGAGCCTTCACACTTCTAACCGCATCTAATCCTGGACACTTATGGGGGATTTTGAAGGACGTCTTGGTCAGCTATCGCCATTGATGTCGTCATCATCATCATCATCATCGTCTTCTTCATCACCAACTGAAGAAAAAGAATAATGATTGTAACTTCAGTGCAGCTCCAGAAGTTCTAGATATTCTAGATTCTCCTGGTGCCTATATGCAATATACACATTCTCAGCCAATCATATGGCGGCATCACAATGCATAAATGTCAAGACTTTCGGTTGGTGTTCACATAAATGGCAAAAAGATGCGAGTAAAACATGATCTCCAACCATGTGGTCTTTGACCGTGGTATTGTTGTTGGTACCAGATGTGCTTTTCTTTTCACACACAACTGAATAAGTTCTGAAAGGAGAACAGCCTTGTTGATGTGAGAGGAAAAAAAAGATATTGAATGGTCAGACTGCTTTATGAAGGCTCTGGTACCTTAAACGAAGTAGAACTTTGATATGGATGAAGTACGACAGAAAAGGACCAAATCAGGTTCCACCAGAAAACAGGAACCTGAGGCTGAAGCTCTGACTATGATGGAGGAAACATGGAAGAAACGCAAGTCCTTCAAGCAATTGCAAGCACAAATATTTTTCTGAAAGATCCACAGATTTCTCCGCAGGATAAACACTGATCGGTTCTGGTTTTGGGGGTGCAGTGCCAACCTGCGCTGGTGTGGGGCAGCATCAGCAGATGCAGGCGGAAACCAGGCTTTTTAAATCTCTCGGCCAGACGCAGCGAGCCATGCGTTTGCAATTGCTCGCTTCTTTCTGGGAATCATCTGCCTTTCAGAAACATTCCTTTTTTTCGAAGCTAATTAAGTTCCTGTATTGGCTTTATTTCCTTATTTAGTTAATACAGGAAGTTTCAGGATTTAATCTAAAACTTTTCAGGTTATGGAATTCAGTTCAGGTCATTATTTCAAATGAAAAAGTGGGGAATAAAATAATAATTTGGTTAGAAGCGAGCCTTATTTGGTTTGAGGCACAGAGTGTGTGTGTGTGTTTGTGTTAGTGCGTTGGTTAAGTGCATACAGACGGTATTGCATAACTATTTGTGTGTGTGATGCAGCTGTGTGCACCTTACGCCTCCTCTCACATGCTCATGTAAAAAAATCCCTCATCTAAATTAGCTCAGAATTTTATAATTGACAAAAAAAAAACTTGTTTATTCACGAGACATTGAATTTGATTTATTTCATTCTTCTTTATTTTAGAACAAATGCATCAACAAGAAAGTTAACAATTACCAACAAATTAGCACCAGAGTTGCATCACTGCATACAGTCAGGTCTATAAGTATTTGGACAGTGACGCAGTTTCCGTATTTGTGCCTCCGTACATCACTACTGATATAAAAGGAAGTGCTAACCATTAGGTACGGTGGCCCTGAAGTGCAAAACAAATTAACAAAACTGAAAACAAAAAAAACAAAACTGAAAACAAAATAACAAAA
>JAQQZS010000002.1:4670564-4680581 GCA_030068045.1 Platyallabes tihoni
ACTAAAAACTACTTCCAAAAATATTCAGCTTTGATATTAATGAGTTTTTTGGGTTCATTGAGAACATGGTTGTTGTTTAATAATAAAATTATTCCTCAAAAATACAACTTGCCTAATAATTCTGCACTCCCTGTAGTGTTACTTTACAGCAACCTATAGTGTAAGTTGCCTCTTAAATAAGTTTTTTTGTTCTTTAATGTTATCATTCCCCAACAAAATATATGGTAACAAATTGTTGTTGGTCTTTCAGCTGCTCTCGGCAATCTACGCACAAGCTCGGCACTGGTTTTACGCCGGATGCCCTTCCTGACGCAATCCTTCCAGTTAATCCGGGTTTGGGACCGGTGCTGCATCCCTCCGTAATGAATCAGGAATCACTTTGTAACCATATATTTTGCATGGACATAGGTCATTAGTCACTTCCGAAAATAAACATGCTCGGTTTTCTTCATCAGGGGAAACATACTACTAATAATGCCATGAATAAACACCTCTACTGTAAATCCTTTATAAAAATGTAGTTTACCTGCATCAGGGCTGAAATAATTCCAAACCAGGCCTAGCACAACAGTAGCACATAACAACCCACCCCCTCCCCCCCAGCTTAGCGGACCGCTGGCAGGTCAGGTTGTGTCAGACATCATAAATCAATCTGCAATTCTGAGGTTAAGATTCATTTGTCTTTGTTTAGGAAAGACCAGCGTGACCTCAATGTGCGTACCAAGGCTGCTCCTCATGAATAGCCACCAGGGAAATCAGGCAACTTAAATGTTCCCAGATGGACCCGACACCGAGCAAACATGTTTGAACCGCATTTACGCATCCACATTCAACACCAGACCTCTCCGTCCTCATGACCTACTCCTAATCTGTAGGCATCACTCAGGGGTTTTGTGCAACTAAAACCAAAAGTAACATTTTATACGACTCCGTGCCATGTGAGATTTTTTCCTCCCCATATTATTATATGAACAATAACTTTATAGCTTCCTAAACCACATCTTCTCAGAAGTACCACATTTGACCCCACATTCAAACACTTGACCCATGAAATGGGATTTATGGTCTGATTCTAGATCTGACTTCTCCCACTTCTGGTCCTGGTTTCCATACCTCAAGGGACTAAGAAATATAAATATACTATATATATATATATATATACAGTACAGGTCACACAGGTCAAAGGACATCTCTGCTAAGCTTCTTCAGACACTCCACTATCTCTACCATCATGCCTCATGGAGCGTTTGAAGGACTTCTCCACTGAAATTTATAAATTCCTTTCCAATGGAGGTTACAGAAGAAGTACCCGAACATTTCGAAGAGTCATGCTTTATTCTATATTCTACGTAGTTTTAACATTTTCAGGGTTTTTCTGGAATCTGGTACATTTGGTGAAGTATTAAGGCTGTTTTTAAGCTTGTGGAGTGAATTAGAGCTCTGGACATGTGGAGCTCACTTCAACCAAACTGCAGGTCTGGTCTTGAGATGTGTTTTGCATTGATTTGAATCTGTTTAGGATTTGTTTTGGTCTAGGTCTTGTGTATTTATTTCATTAAACATGGTCTTGGTCCCAATGAAGCAAAGTAGGTGAAGTGAAAGCCTGGATTAGAAATTGATTTGATGGTTTTTGGTCAAACTCTGGACTGTTTTTATTTGTTCTTGTTTCCAACATGGCCTCATCTTCTTTAAGACATGGTGATCTTTAGAGCAATACATGGTGTGGGCCGCTTGTCTGTCTCTGTGACTGACAGGAAAGACAGAGACAGAGAGAATGCTCGTCCCACCTGGAGAGCACTGGCAATTTAGCTTTCCTGGAATCTTTAGCCATATGACACCAACGGGATTCAAACTCCAGTGCCAGGGTGCCTCATGACACAGGGCGGGGTGCACCCCGGATGATGTGCCAAGCTATCGCAGGGCACAAGCACACACACTCACACACACACAATGGGCAAATTGGAAACATCAAACAACTTACACCTTCTGGACTGTGGGGAAGTACTTGAAGGAAACCCACCAACTATAGGAAGATGTGTGTGTGCAAACTCCACACACACACACACACACACACACACACACCAGAGACGAGATTCAAACCCTGGAGGTTCAAGGCCATAGTTTGACACTAATATATTTTTATTTAAGCTTCCAGTCAGTGCACATGTCCCTAAAAATTGGTCCTTATGGTCGGCTTACTAGTACGCTATAACTAAAAGGTTCCATCTAGCATGCCTAAGGGTTGAACTCTACTAAATTAATTTCACTATTTAAACAGGGTTCCAAGTGGAACACCTGTAACAACCTGGAGCATTTGTCTAAGAGTGTTCCTATAAAATTACGAAGTGATATCAAGCTGCACTTGCGCTGCGCAAACACCTTTTCTCTACTTTCCCTCCTATCATGCCTGTGATGTATTATCCTCCACCTTCTGTTGTAGCTGGATCTGCACTCTGTTTTTTATTGCCCCATGTCTTTGCGAAGCCGCAGTGCCTAACCGCTCATTTCTCTTCTTCTGCCTTTTCTGCACACAGGGGCCTCTCGGCTTGGACGGAAAACCTGTGAGTATCTGTATTCGGCTTTGAGTGACAGCGGGAGGGCTTGTGAATGTGTGTTTCAGGATTCATGTTTTGTGGAAATATGGAAGACGGGGATGATGGATATTTGTATCAATGTATGTAATTCAAGTATGAGTATGATTTGTCCATTAAGATACACTATATGGACAAAGGTATTTGGCCAAACCTGCAATGACATTATATCCAAATAAATATACTCCAATATGGAGTTGGTCCCCCCTTTTGCAGCTATAACAGATTCCACTCTTCTGGGAAGGCTGTCCACAAGATTTCTGGTCAGACGAGATGTCGGACGAGAAGGCCCGGCTCGCAATCCAGTTCATCTCAAAGATGCTCGATGGGGTTGAGGTCAGGGCTCTGTGTTAGGGCTGGTCAAGTTCTTCCACAACAAACCCATCAAACCATGTCTTTATGGTCCATGTTCATGTTAGAATAGTAAAGGGCCTTCCCCAAACTGTTGCCACAAAGTTGGAAGCATAGCATTGGCCAAGATGTCGTGGTTTCCTGAAGCATTAAGATTGGCTTTCACTGGGGATAAGGGGCCTGATTGAAACACCTGAATTTAATAATTAACAGGTTTGGCCAAATACTTTTGTTCGTATACTGTAGTGTACATACAAAAGGTTTGCTCAGAAGCCATGTGGTGTGCTCAACCAAAAATAAACAGCGCAATAATAATATAAAATCCAGAACAATCATTTCAGGAATCTTATATATCAACTTTGGGGATAAGAAATGTTTACGTTCTGCACAATTTTGACTGAAATCCTGCCTCGCATGCTAACTGATAGCTTAACATGTTTTTTCAAAGCTAATTGCTAGCCAGGTTGTCTCCAGATTTTTTTTTCCATTGACAAAACGATTCCCACCCAGCTGTAAGAATGTATTTTATCAATTTATTTTAATTTAAATATTGAAACATGGTAATATAATACCATAATGGAAATATTTCTATATTATAGTACCATTGCACCATGTATTAAACTTGTATTGGATTTATTTGTTGTATCTGACTAAATGCCATAGAACTAGCCCTGGCCCTAAAAGAGAGGTGCACAATACTTTGCTGAAACCCATGGTACTTATTGGGTATCACAGTGGCTACCAGGTGTCTTATATGGTACTGCCTGTACTAGACCATCCCAGCAGTACTGTATGTACTAACATATCTAACACATTAGAGTATGTACAAACATACCACATGAGATACCTGCTGAACTTTAGTAGCCGCTGTGGTACCCAATAAGTACCATGGTATTCACAAAAGTATTGTGGTACACACCATAGTACTACCACGGTACCCAATAAACTCCCATGGTGCCTACCGTGTTAATGTCTAAAGTTCCCTGACAATAACTATGGTACATACGAGAGTTTATCATAATAAACTATAATAAATACCATCCATCCATCCATGGACCTCTGTAGTCCAACTAAGAACCCTAGAGGCCAATGATGACCGTTGTATTTATTCCCATTTGTACGACCGTGGTAGGACCTCCAGTCAACATTAACACACTACAGGAAATTTGGAAATAGGAACAGACCTATTCTGCAGGTTTTTGGACTGTGTGAGGAAACCAGAGAACCCCCCAAAATTACAGGAAGAACATGCAATCTCTATGCACACAGACTCAATGCTGGAATTGAACTCAGGACCTTGAGGTGCAAGACGACAGTATTAACCACTAAGCCACCGTGCCGCATAATACATACCATAGCAAAATTTCTTTGGGAATTTACATTGCATGTCGCTTCAGTTTTGCTACAATTGATATTTTTGCCCTTCAGGGTAAATAATGGATATAAAATATTCAGTATTGCACTTCACATTTGTTTTTGCTTTTCTTTATCTATATCTTGTATTTCTCCAAAGGGTCCTCCTGGGCAAAAAGGAAGTCAGGTATGTTGTTTTTTTTTTTTCCCCGTTTCTGTATTTAAGATGTGAGCTATACATTATCTCATGCCAGCGCTTGATTTTGAAACTTTATCTAAGCCAGTGGGCAGTCAAAGGTGAATTTACAGTACAGTACACTGTCTCTACTCCCATCTGGTAGCTGTTACCCCATACTGTGTAAATGAAGGACTGTGGTTTTTTCCCTTTTGTGGAGACGTCTGTCTACACAACATGTCTGTCTACACAACATGCCTGTCTTCACCAGCTAAATAGTAGTCCTTATTTGCATCCAGCTAAAAACAACCTGGCAGGGAAATAATGGATTACACAGTAAAGAAAGAAAATTTTGTCTTAACCTCCCCAATTCCTGTGGTGTCATTTCCAAGAGAAATAAATAGCAGTATAAACTACTTCTGCTCATCCAAACACTATTAATCTGTCGCTTAATGCTTGAAAGAGATGTCAGCTTGTTTCGGGTTTTGTAGAATGAAAAATCACAATCAGTTGAGATCAACATGAATCTCATTCACTTGGGGTGTTGGGTGTAGGTTTGGGATTACATCACAGCACAGCGTCTGAGTACTGAGGAAGTCGACTGAAGTTCATCTTCTTCTCATCTGTAGCTTTGCATGTCCTGGTTTCCTCTGCAGCTGCTCAGAGTATTTACACAGCTCCAGGTTCCCCGGGTTGGACATGAGTTTATTCCCAGTCCTCTGGCTACACTAAACTGCCCTCGGTGATGTCTCATCCAGGGTGTGTTCCTTACTCACATCCCTGTGGTGCTGTGATAGGCTCCGGCTGCACTGTTACCCTGTCCAGGGTTAAGCGGTTACCAAAGATAAAGAAATAAATTGACTGAAACTTATGCCCTGTACTTAGTATACTTAAATTGTACCCGTGGTACCCGTGGTACCGCCACTAAGGTTGTAAAGATATCAAAGGAGAAATCAGAGAAGCTTGATAGTACACTAATTATGAATCTGATCGGACTCTGATTATTCTGATTCTCAATCTGATTCTTATTCTCATTCTTCTTGTCAATCTTACTCTTATTCTGATTATTGTTTCTCATTCCTATTCTGATTATGACTCTGTGATTCAGATTCTCCTTGTGATTATGATTCAAATTCAAATTGTTTGTCATGTAACCATACACAGTATAATATGAATTGAAATGCTTATACGACCATCAATAACCTTAAAATTTTAAAATAAGAAAAGTTTTTAATAAGAATATAAAGTATGAAAGAAGATTTTTGTTTTTTACAAATTGGAAAACGAAAAAAAATATAGAAAACCTTTAGCTGTAATTTTTTCTTTAAAATATTATATACAAATAATAAAATTAAATAATAAAATTAAATATAATTGAAGTGGAATATACAGTAGAAGCCATGTCTAGATATGAGCAAGACAATGTGAAGAATAATGATCAAAGTCACAGTCGTCAGGTCAAAGTCGCCATTCTCAACTTTCATCCTCATTTTGATTCTTCTTCTCATTCTTACTCTGATTGTGTTTTTCTGGATCTGATTCTGACTCTAATTGACTCCTGTTCTGATTTAAAAGAATCACATTCAGAATCCAAATGGAAATGAGGAACACAACTTATTAATCAGAACTTATTCTGATTTTCATTGTCATTCTGACTCTGATTCTTATAAAGATTCTCATTTTTATATTCAGTCTCATTTTCATTCTGAGTTTGATTTTGAAACAGTTTTCGACCATCCAACTGATTATTATATACAGTATTATTACGCCAGTACACTCATTTAAACCTGAAGTGGTTTAATTTCATTCCCATTTAAATTTTTATTCTTTTTCCCCCTCATTCTTTCTTTGATTATGTTCCCTCATTTCTATTCTGATTCTAATCCCATTTATAAATGTCCCAACAATTATTCTGACACTGGTGGTGATACGACTCTTGTCCTGATTCTGACCCTGATTATTAATGATCCCATTTTTCTTTTTGGTTTTATTCTGATTCTGATTGTGTTTCTTATTCTGACTTTGATCGTAAAACACCAAATTATTTAATAGCTGCATAATTATTTTGGTTTATTGAACTGAGATTATTACAAAATGTGAATATACTTATTAAAATTAATGAATGTACCCTCTCATGTGTGTTCTTCCTTGTCTATCCCCAGGGGCCACCTGGACTAAAAGGAGATAAGGTAAACATGCACTTAGGTTATTTTCATCCCCAGCTAACAGTTTCTAAATATTAGTTTTTTCTGACCTTTACTGTAGGTTCTGATTTCTAATAAATATGTGAGCGTTCCTTTGCTATAACTTGGCTGTAGGAGCACTAGTTCTTCATAATGCTAGTATTTGTAAGAAAAGTTCAAATAATATTGTTACGTTTTTATACCATTTAAGATTAAGTCACAGGTTTAAACCTCACCTTACACGTTACTCTGTCGTGCCGAAAGGTAATTGTCTCTCGCGCTTCACGGCAACCACATGTTTTTCCAAATTGTCTAGCAGCGAGCGGCGCGGTTCCTCTGTGCTGCCCTGCGTGCACGCGGACACGAGAATGCCAGGCGTCAGACCACATCTTTAAAAAATGCAATAAACAAAAAACAAGGCTTGGAATATTCCAGTTGATTATCTCTGGGAAAAGCCACAGGAGTTTGTCCTTAATCAGCGTCTCTTTTGCTCCACGGCACAAACTTCCTTTCGCATTAATCGCCATGTTTCCTTGTTATAGTGGAAGTCAGGACATTATAATGATGAGCAGGAGGTTAAACTGACATGCAAACACAGCAGAGAATCATAATCACTACATTTCTGTCTTTTTCGCCTGTAGGGTGACCAGGGAGAGATTGGGCCAAGGGTAAGTTCTTCATCTTCTTGGTAAACATTATCAGAATTCAGTATTTAATTATATCGCATTATTATTAAATACTACAGTTAATCTCTGAGGGCAGATTATTTTCTCTTCCAAAGAAAAGTTCTGTTTGTACTGTGTCATTCAAGAAGTTAAAAAATAAAACCTGAAAATGAATAACAGTACAAGTTTATTTAAAGTTGGTCAATTTGGAAATTTGATACAAACTTTCCAAAATATGAATATTTGAATAGCACGAAATACTGTATACACTGTATAATACTGTATACACGAAATACTGTATACACATTTCCTTCCTGAAGAGGATTGGAGGACCATTAAATAATGTCAGAATTCTGAGAAAAAGACTTTTAAGTTTAAAGTCAGATTTGCAATATTAAAGTTAGAATTCTGATAAAAAGTCAAAAGTCTGAGTTTAAAGTCAGAATTCTAAAGAAAAAAGTTAGAATACTTATTTTAAAGTCAGAATTTTGATATTACGGTCAGAATTCTGAAGGAAAAGAAAAAAAAATCGGAGTTTCAAGTCAGATTTCAGAAAGTTTTGGGTTTAAAGTCAGAATCTTGAGATCAAAGTAGGAATTCCACGGAAAAAAAATGTCAAAATTTTGAGTTTTTTAAAGTTGAGTTTGAAGTCAGAACTTAAACAGGTTTTTTTTTAATGGTGGCGTTAATCCTCTTCCACATGTCCCTCACGTCCAGTCTTTAGAGAATTAAATCTGACGTCTGGGTACGTAAAAGTTTTCTTTTTTTCACATTGAGCAACAGATCAACAGTAAAGACGTCAGTTGGGTTGATAGTAAAGTGCTGGACTGATGCACTCTCGTGGGGGTAAGGGATGGATATTTAATGTCCTTTATTTAGATTATATTAGGGGTACAGGTAGTTCAGTAGTTAAGGCATTAGACTGTGGTTCAGAAGGTTCCTGGTTCAATCCCTGGCACTATCAAGTTGCCCCTGTCGGGCCCTTGAGCGAGGCACTTAGCCCTCAACTGCTCAGATGAATAATGAGATAAAACTGTAAGTCACTCTGGATGAGGGCGTCTGCCGAATGTTGTTTTTACTGTGGCTGAGGTTTTGGAATAGGCACTGCCGGCAGACAGCTGATAATATTATTACTCCTGTACTTTCCTTACACCTGAAAAGGAGGAATTTTGGGTTCAGGATGATTTAATCACGATCCCGCTCAAGCCTGTATTGTAATAGTGACTGTAACGATGTCCATCATGTCTCCACTCCAGGGCCAGGCCACTCACGCAGGCCTGTACAGTAATCAGATACCCATCAAGGTTTGTCCGTCCTCTGTTTCTGTCCATGTGCTCTTCTAAACCGTTTCCGACAGAGAGCCACCCGATCTCCTCTCACCTGCCGCTCCTCGGGCGTCCTGACCAGGCTTTACACTCACTTCTAAACCACACACCATCATTCCTGTTCTGATTATCTGCTCTTCTCTCCTCTCCTTCCTCTGTCCTCTATCTGTTCACTCTGGTCCCCGGTGTTGGCAGATGGTCTTTCCTCGCTATGATCACGGCTTCATCTCTGCCGAGCAGCCCACGTTCCAGAGACGTATGCTGAAGGTAGCAGGACTGAAAGGCATGCCCTGTTTACTTACCACTCTGAGCTGCGCTTCTCTTTCACACTAACGTTAACTTCATGCATGTGTCTGTACGGTATGCATGCGGTCATGGGTTGAATTCTTTCTTTTTTCCAGTTGAATTTAGCAGGAATTAATTGCTAAATATGCACACAACGGGCCTCATTTATGAAACTCATTTTGAAACTAAAAAAAACATTAGTATCATATGTATCACTGTTAGGTTTGCGTAAATTCAGAAGTACGTTTATTTAAGTCACAAATACACTGACTTGGTGCACAAATTGTAATGGACAGCCATAACCAGTGTTGGGGGACGTTACCTTTTAAAGTAACTAATTACATAGCAAAATTGCTGTCTTTAAAAAATTGCTGTCTTGTTCGAGTACTTTTCCATTGCAGAAAATGAAAACTCCTTTTTGATTCCTCATGCATGTTGTTTTAGTCAAAACCTTTATAATTATTCTACCATCATCACTCAGCCAAGTTTGGCCCATAATCTGTTAACTACTAATACCCCTATCTCACCTAGATTACACGTTAGATTACTTGTTACATCAAAAAAGTAATCCAAGTACTCTAACGCATTACTTTGTAATGCGTTACACCCAACACTGGCTATCAACTACAGTATTATTGGAGTTTAAATGTTTAAATTATTAAGCAAAATTAACTTTTTTTTCATTTTCAGATATAAAAAATATGAGATATTGAAATTAAATAATATACCCATACGGGATACAATATATTAATTATTTAAATTTAACACCAATATTTCCTGGTGGATGGCTAAATGAACCATTAATTTATCAATGTCAAAATATTTATGGGGCTCATGGTATCTTCAGTGTCTAATTTATCCTGGTCAGGATAACATGGGGCTGAAACCTGGATGTACATCATCTATTACATGCACACACATATTCAAACATAGGGGTGGTTTTATTTAATGTGGAGGTGGAAGGAAACAAGGGAACCAAGAGAAACCCCATACAAATACGGGTAACACTTGTGACTGTAACATCTGTACCACCACGGTCCGGGGGAATAAGATCTGGGTCTCCGGACTACTGAGTCGACACCTTGTCCC
>JAQQZS010000002.1:4738955-4749820 GCA_030068045.1 Platyallabes tihoni
GGGGACCTGGCGCCTATCCCAGGAGACTTCGGGCACTAGGCGGGGTACACCCTGGACAGGGTGCCAATCCATCGCAGGGCATATATATATATACACATATACATACATATAACCTATAGCAAATTAAGTATTAAAATGTTTATACAAGTTCTTCTTTACCTGAAGTGTGTATACATTTTTTTTGGCTGACTCTGTATACACACACACTGTATTCACTTATTATCTATACTGCTTATCAGGGTCGCTGCTTAGCAGTCTAGGTGCCAGTCTATCGCAGGGCACACATGCACATACTATTCACACACACACACACTTATACGTACACTCATTCGCAAACTATGGGCAATTTACGAATTCCAATTACTCTACTCTGCATGTCTTTGGACGGTGGGAGGAAACCAGAGTAACCAGAGGAAACCCACAAAGCACAGGGAAAACACGCAAACCCCACGCACGCATACCAGAGGAGACCCACAGGCCTGAAGGTACACACAAAAACACACCTCCATCCTTCGCTTTAGGTTCACTCCTAGTATTATGTCTCAACGCCTGCAGATGCACATATTGCCTGACAGCATTATGTATTAGCTGTGAGGTATTAGATGTGACTAGAGGATAATGTCTGTAACTCAACCAAACAACTTGCCTGGGCACGTGAGGAGCTCCCAGTTGGAGACACTGCTCACAGCTAAGGAATGCCATGCAGAATTCCCCCGAGTCGGGATCCAGCTTGTTTCTGTAAAGTGCCTCATTCCAAACCACCTACATGTTGCTTTTAGAAATTAAATAAATATCGTGCAGCACCATTAATGTTTAGACACATTTCTTTTTGTGTTTATTATGTTCACCATGTAGTCTATGGTGTTCTCGGTTAATGGATGAATGAATAAGTTGGATTCTCTTTAGGACCCGAGAGGAGAAACACATTGTTCTCACTTTCTTCTGGATGTGCATTTAACTACCACAATGTAATTTCTTTTTTTTTGTTTGTTTTCTAAAAGTGCCACAGGTTTTTTTGTTTTTTTTTTTACAACCACATTAGTCTAAAAACCTTTTATTTGTTCATGCTCTTCCTGACACACCCAGCATTGTATTACACATTCCACAATTTTGGCTTTATCAATGGCCTCCAATATTTTAGACAATGACTAATTCAATAACAATTCCTTTTTCGTTTATACAAGCTTTAATCAATTGACTCACTCCTTATAGTCTTTTTCATATTGATAATACTGTAAATAGTACAGCTGATAAAAGTCACAGAAATGTGGGTGTAAAAGGTCCTCCAGGATATTTTAAAACTAAATTAAATACAGTACAAGCTAAAAACCAAATGAACTCTGAAGCTTCTCTGGCTATAAACAGGTTCTTAAAGCAGCATGGTCATATTTTTCTGCTGTAATCAAAAGTAATAAAAATAATCTGTGGCTCTTGTTCAGCACATAACATTCTAATTGGGAATCTGGCAGGATGGCATGGTGGTGCAACTGGTAGTGCTGGCAACTTAAGCTTGTGTTACTGTCACATGTTCTCTCTATGTCTGCATGGGTTTCTTCCAGGTTGGGGCCCAGCCGTTGGGACAGTTAGGTAAAAAGCATACAGTGTTAAACATATATGTGTTAGTGTGACACAAATGACAACAAATGCTTTAAACTGAACTGCTGAAAACCATTAACTTAAATAGTTGTGCTAAAAAACAGGTGATTTGCGACATGTGACTTATTGTGGTTGATGGGTAGTATAGTTCTCAGCCTGTTGATGCTACCTTGACAAATTGTCTTAAAACTACCCCATCTATCCCAGCATTCTCATTATTAAAATGTATTTAAAATACATTTTAGTTTAAAATATATTTGTAAAGCATACTTCTTGTAGAACTAAAAGTAATCTAATGTAACTCCTCTGCAAAACAAAACAACTGGCCCATTCCGTGAAATGGATTACGGAAAAACCCTAAGTACATCTTCAGCCTCAGAGGACTTGCTATCAAATCCGGTAATCGCATACAGTCTAATGAGCTGCAGAGCATCAGAAATCCTTCGACCCAGTTCATCCAGTTGCTTTAATCTTGTTCCATATCTCTTTAAAACCCAGTAATATCACGCTCAGCTTACTTGCCATCAGAAATGCCTAGATTCTATTAAACCTTTGATCAAGGAAGCAAAACTTGACCTTCCTAATTAAATGCCACTTTCCAACCTTTGTGGCAGCTCAAAGGAAGCTATTGTCCAGCAGATAAGCTCATACAGCTTATACGCATGAACAGAAATCATACACTAAATACAACAATTCTCCTGTGGGTCACATCTCTTGTGCATCTTACTCCTCATGCTTGGTTTACCATTACTTCATTGTAAAAACATTAAGAAAATCAAGGAGTTGTGAATATGGTATCCCACAAGGCTCTGTATTTGGTCCATCCCTGCTTTCTTTGGTGCAATCATTCCCTCTAGCTGTCATCTACCATGCCCAGGTCTCCTGTGAAAGGCTTCAGGCCCCCGTGATCCAGTACACAGGAACCAAAGATCATATATGTATAGATTAGTATCACAATAAATATTGTTTAAAGATTATTGATTATTATTTGGCAGCGACATGGTGGTGTAGTGGTTAGCACTGTTGCCTTGCACCCCCAGGGTCCGGGGTTCGATTCCTGGCCAGGTTTGATTCCCGTGTCTGTGTGCATGGAGTTTGCATGTGCTCCCTGTGCTTGGTGGGTTTCCTCCGGGTACTCCAGTTTCCTCCCACAGTCCAAAGACCTGATTAGGCTAACTGGCTTTCCCAAATTGACCATAGTGTATGTGTGTGTGCCTAGGGTGTCTTGTGATGGTCTGACTTCCTATCCTGGCTGCTACTAACAGGTGAAAAACAAACTAGAACCTTGACCTCCTTGACTAGTTATCCTTGAAGATGAACAAATGAATCAGAACAAATCAAAATGTATCAAGTAGCTATGAAAGTGTCGAATTATGACAGTACTAGAAATTTAAAGGGTTAAGAAGTGATTCTGTCCTTCCCTGACCTCAAAATATACTGTAATAAATTGCTGGCTGGATTTCCCAGCATGCCTATCAATGGGTCCTAGTTAGTCTTAAATCAAGCTGGTGAACCATAAAGTTTGACCTTATTATCTTTGTTTTATCTCACTGTTTTGGCTGCCAGTTAAATTAAATCTGCTGACCTGAAATTGCAGTAATTGGCAAAGTGCCTATTCGAGTTCATGAATCTCATACTGGTCCAAACTGGTTTGTGCTGGTCACTGTTGTGAAAGCAGATCTCGCTGGGAAGCATCTAGCATCATCTTGCAGTTCTGCTTGCATAAATCATGCACTGATGGTTTACTTTTCCAGTAGGGACCAACTCTTGAAATGTACTGTGAGAGTAAGCTTGTTCCAAGCTCATTATTGGAATGGATCTTTAGCTTAGAACTAAAATCCAATTTATCTACACAGACTTTTGGTTGGTTCCATGTAATTGTGTAGTTGATGTGGGTGTTCATGAATGGAGGTGTGGAGTTGAAGATGTAGGGTGTTATTGTTGCACAGAACCCTCAAACCCCTAATGCTTTCTGGATTTCTATGTTCACTTGTGATAGATTTGTTGTCCTCCAGTGCCAAACCGCTGTATTTGGTCTCTTCAGACCCATTTGTTTTTGGACCTACCACATAGAGCTGCGAGAAATTATTCTGCACAACTCGCTTTTTTTATGCCATGTTCAGTGAATATACTGAGATGGAAAATAAATGTAGAACGTCAGTGGGTTGGAAGCTCCCACCAAAGCAGCCTGTTGTTGTGAAGAAATGTACAGTGGCTTGCATGAATATTCACCCTGTTTAAACTTTTCCACATTCTGTAGTATTATAACTTAAAACTGAAATGCCTTTAATTGAGAATGTATGTCATGGCTTTTCTGCTTCTTTGACTAATCTGCTCTTAACCTGGTCACTGACATTTTTTGGACAGACTTTTTAAGGCAGAGCCGAGGTTGTGTCAAATGGATATAATGGTTCTCTGTGGGATGTTCAAAGTTTGGGATGATTCTATAGCCAAACCCTGATTGATACTTTTCCAGAACCTGGTCCCAAACTTATTTAGCTTTTTGGTCTTCTGTGCATAAAAGCATGAACATACACGTCAAGAGCTTGACCCTGGCACCTAATTGGCTAAATTGAAAAATATAAGAAACAGCAAATCTCATAGGATCTGCAGGGCGGACAGTCTTAAGTTTTCATAAAAATGGGACATCAAGTGAACGCCAGTTCTGAAGGACAATGGAGAATGGGTTGACTTGTTCATGCAATGACCACGCCTTATAACCATGGTGAGCTGAAAAGCATAGCAGCATGCACAAGACTTGAGGCAAATGGCTACAAAAGCCTACGGTCACTTTGGGTTTGACATGAAGAAAAGGAATCCGAGTCTACAGTAGGTACATGCTTGTCCTGAAACAGGACAGTACTGAACAGGGAAGATTGGAGAAAGGTGTCATTTTGCTCTGTTCAACTGAGAGTGAAGAAAACATTTAAAGATCCCATATTATACTATTTCTTCAACAAGTGTGCTCTAGATGAAATAACCCTCAGATAATCCATTTTGTTATACCTCAGACTTATTTTACTCCTCTGCCAAATGTGCCATTTCAGTGTGTCTACGTATATGAGCCCTACCTCGACAGGGATTAGAAGAGCTGAGCAACAAGCCGGTGGCAGGTATCTTCTCATATGAGGTCACAATAGGGGAAAAATCCTTTTGAGCTGTTTAAGCTACATTATCCAAAAATGAAAAAAGGACTAAAAGAATCGAATATAAAAGTGACTAAAAAGTTACTTTTAATTTAACATGTTGCTTTTAACATTTAGTGGAGAAAAACAGGGCTAGCAAAATAATAAAAAACAGAAACTCTTGGCTGTCGGAAGTGATGAGTTGCAACTTCCAACATCTTCGTAAAGTCAGCCTTTCGTCTCACTCTCATCCTCTTTTCAGTTCCTGCTTATTGTATAGAGGCTCAGACAGGCGGTATTAATAGCCTTAACTGCGTCAAGGGGGTTTCAGAGGAATTCGTAGGCCTCTGCGTGTTTATGAAAAGTAACTGTTTTGCACAACATTGCTGAAATTTTTATTCTTTTTCTCCCTCAAATCTGTTGCTTCAGATTTCTGCCTCTGACTATTGCTTCATATGGTTTATATTTTTCAAGTTGTTAATGAGTGAATCATTTGAAGCCGATACAAACACGAACACTGGTTTCTTCACGAACTGGTATAGGAGGGATGATTGCATCCTACCACACGCCACAAACATACACTCACCCAAGTGTGAAGCATTCTTCCTGACACCCACTAACAAGGCCAGACACCAAAACCTCAAACTCTTGTTACTGTAGTGAACCCTCCCAGACTGCTGGAACAAACATGGCCATCATTTCTCTCTGTGCATTTAGTGAGTTTGATGTTTGTTTTGGTCTGATTCCTGCCCAGCATCTGAAATGTTGTTCTGTAGCCCTAGTGTGTGTCACCCGGTGTGTGAGTTCCGCCGCTCAGGAATACCGCCCCCCAGTTTGATAAATATAGCCTTGCCCCGCCTCATTATCATGGCTGGCGTGGTATGAGCAATCCGTCAGCCACTAAATATACTGTTAGAATAAATACTCCGGGGTGCAATGTGAGGCCAGTAGCCGTCTGTGAAAACCTGAGCTCCGACCCACTGGAAATAAAAAAACAACAGTGTGGTGAGTTGTTTTGCGTAAGAGTGGAGTGACGGCAAGATAAATCCAGCACGTGTCTGAGAATCTGAGTTCTGGCAGGTTTGCGGTGTCCAGTCATGGCACTCGGTGGGAGCACTGTTTTCCCTCAGGAGGAAGGAAAGGAGGAAAGACGAAATGATGATTACAATAACCACAGGAAGTAGCAGCAGGGGTGACGATGCAAGGTCAATGTGACGGAAGAAGGAAGACAGGAGTCACATTCAGACGCTACACAAATAACACAAATCCTTTTTTCTTTTTTTTGCTGTTACTGATATATCCAGTGTTTCTTTCTGTAAAAAAAAAAAACTTTATACTCAAAACTGAATTAATAATAATTCTGTCTAATGGAAGTCAATAAATGTTTAAAATATGCAATATCACTTACAAGACAAAATCAAAACTCTACACTCCAATAATGATGATCTAAGAATGACACAGATGTTAAAACGAAAGCCGGTCAGTTATACATTCCCTGGGGTTTTGTGGTAAGCATGGGGAAACAAACGGAAACTGGGGCATTTCTGTGTTTATGTCTGCACCATGACGCATTAACTCAAATTCTACTCTATGAAAAATAGTTGTCTCAACAACAAAAGTTGTTGGTATGTTTAAAAGGATCAAATAATATCTAATGCTTAGTTTGTACAACTATGTTCTACGTTTGAAACTGTAAGATTTAAATTAGGAAATCATTTGACAAAAATGCATGCTTCACCTTAATGTCACCAAAACACTGACACCACAACACCTACTGTACCCTTAGAGTTACATCACCAGAAAATTGAGTTTTGTGTTTTTTCATCAATAATGGAAAGCTTGACTTTTTATTCATAGTAACGCTACATATATGTACACAGTTTTATCATAAAATATATGGATCAAAAATTATTAAATGTTTTTTGAGAAATTAAGATTTAGCTATTTTCTATAACATTAATCTAGTTCAGGGTTATGAGGGTCCTGGAGCCTATCCCATACCCCTATTCCACCAAAGTGAACCAGGTGCTAGTTCATGTCTGGTGCTGGTTCAGGACCGGTTCAATAGCGTATCTCTGAAGAACTGGCTTTGTTTTTCCCTAGGCTAGAGAGTCATTACGTCAATGTATACGTCCATGTACATCTCTACTTTCCAGGCAATATTAGCGGCTTTGCATGCAGTTCTCCTTGCTTCGTCATTAGTAGAAAGTATTTGAGCTGCCCATTTCCATCCCCTGATGTAAGCAGTTCTTTGTTCTGGCCCAGCAAAATATCAGTGCCGCCATGGAACCAGTTTTCCTGTCTGAGAGCCGGTGCTTCAGCTGTCTGAAAACAAAGAACTGGTTAGAAATTGGCCATCCAGGGCACTAGGCAGGGTACCCCCTGGATGAATGCCAATCCATTGTAGGTCACAAGCTCACACACAGTACAGACAATTTGGGAACACCAATTGGCTAAGTAATCTTAAGACTGTGGGAGGAAACTCTACATTTATTGCATTTGGCATTTATTTCATTCTCCAGAGTGACTTACATTTGATCTCATTATACATCTGAGCAGTTGAGTATTAAGGGCCTTGCTCAAGGGCCCAACTGTAGAAACTTTGAACCTGGAACCTTCTGATCAGTAGTCCAACACCTTAACCACTGAGCTTCTCACTCGGCCCCGACGTGGGAAACAAACATTTCGACCTGGAGGTGCGAGGCCACAGTGCGAACCAGGTTTAGCTATTATTACATCATCAACTTTCCATTAGTGGGTTTGAGAGCAACAAGTCATTGAATGAGATTGTTGTTAACCCGAGCTGATCTTCAAGCAGCACAAATGAGTGTTTTAGAAGGCCAGGCTGACCAGGATGTGACTCCACTGATGTTTTATCTCTTTCTTTGAATCGAACTATACAGTAATTCTATTAATGGTATTTCAAGATTCCTAGCTATTAACCTCTGGAACGCCCACAGATTGACCAACAATCCAACCTCTTTCTCTTCTTCATAATTTTTACTTCTGGGAAAGCCTGAAGAAAAAAGTCCAATTTTAAAAAATGTAACATTCATTCATCCATTCATTCATCTTCTATACCGCTTTATCCTTGATCAGCATTAATGATAACGGCTAGATTTTAGTGTGTACATAAAAAAAAAATCTATTGCTGTCTAATTATTTTATGTGTGCATGTCTGTGTATAGTTTGGGTCGAACATTTGATGAACTATAATACGAGTCTTAAATAACTCAATGCGAAAGCTTTACATTTGACAGATTTCATCACTTGTTGCTACTCCCATTAGACTTTCATTATTACACTCTTTTGGGGAAACTAGTTTGTTTCTTTCAGGTTGACGTTACAACATCAACCCTGCTGAGACTTCCTGTTGTCATTGACCTTACAGCATCATTTCATCTTTCCTCTTTTCTCAGTTCAGGAGAACATGTTGAAATTTCTGTCTGCAGTTCCGCTGTAGCCGGAGATTGGGTTGTAATTCTGTAAAAGTGATCATCAGTATCAAATAAGTCTATATATAAGGTTGAAGTCAAAGTGTACTGTATGTTATTATCATTATGTACAGTGTATTCACAAGTATTCATACACCTTGAGCTTTTCTATATTTGGTTTTTTATATATGTTACAACCACAAACATAAATGTATGTATTGGAAGTTTATGTGATAGAGCAACTCAAAGTGGCACATCATTGTGAGGAACTGGGAGGAAAACACTAAATGTTTTATATATATCTGAAAAGTGCACATTCATATTCAGCCCCCTCTGATACCCCTAACTAAAATCCAGTGGAGCCAATTACCTTCAGAAGTCACCTAATTATTAAATTAAGTCCACATGTGTGTAACTTAATCTTCATATAAATACAGCTGTTCTGTGAAGCCCTCAGAGGTTTATTAGAGAACATTAGCGAACAAACAGCCTCATGGAGCCAAAGGAACACACCAGACAGGTCAGGGATACATTGGTAAAGAAGTTAGAAAGCAGCGTTAGGTTATAAAAAAATATTCCAAGCTTTGATCTGCAAACCTACCAAGACATGGACGTTCACCTAAACTGACAGGACAGGCAAGGAGCGCGTTAAGAGGCCCAGGATTGACAGCTCAGGTGGGGGAATCTGTCCGCAAGACAACTATTAGTTGTGCACTCCACAAATCTGGCCTTTATGGAAGAGTAGCAAGAAGAAAGCCATAAGAAGTCCCAATTGCAGTTTGCGACAAGCCATGTGGAACTGATGGGTGAATCGTGCTCTGTGAGATGTTTTTTCCCAAGTATAATGTATGATGTATAATGATTCAAAATGCGGTAGTCAGCCCTTCAGTGCTGTGATACACACTTAGGAAATGTGTTAAAATGAATATTTAAATGATACCACAAAGGTCAGGAATAAAGGGCCGTAATACAGTGCTGTATTTGCAATACTGTAAAGTGATAACGTGCTGAGAAGGCTGTCTGAGGATATCACAGGGAGTGAGTAAGCACGGAAATTAACAAAGTATGTGGAAAGGAAGTGTCGCTATATATGAGTGCGTTAAAGAGAGAGAAAGAGAGAGAGAGAGAGAGTGTATTGTTCATTTGATATTCCAACACCACTCACTTCAAAGAGCTGATGTCATCTCCGAGTAACAGCATGCGCCCTTACCGACCATCATACGATTACTCACAGTTGCATCACCACTCTAGGTGACCTGCTTGATCTCTAAACTATGGTATGCTCTGAAAGTCTAAAAGGAGTTTGTCTTGTATCACGCACGTGAAAGCTGTGTGCCATTTCGAGAACAATGGTGATGAACTCCCCGGATAACTTTGCGTAAGCCGATGTCTCTTTGCGCAGCGCTTCATATCGTGCCCTCCCCAGCTTTCTTTCCTGCTGCTTCTGGTGGTGGTGCTGGTGGTGGTAGTTGTGGTCATCATTCAGATGCCACCCACTCCACGTTTGCAGGCCACTGATAGGGACGATACATCAAAGTGAAGGACTGGACAGTTGTAAAAAAAAACTGCTTGTTTTTTTCAGGAGACAGGGGACGATAGCAAACAGAAAGGCCTCTGTCAGAGTTTCCAGAGTCATCGCCTCCCTTGATAAGAATTTTTGTTTCAGTAAACATTGTGCATTTCTAAGAATAGCTGATGTTGAAACTGAAACATGTCACTGTCACCGTAACTAATTAGTTTTTCTTTCCAAGTGTGATGGCAGTTGGATTGAAGGGGAGTGGTGAACAAATCTCGACAGGCATCTGATTAGATCATGTTTGGCTGACTTGAAGCAAAACTGAACCACACCAGAACAGATCTTGTGATATTGTTGGCAACTGTAAAAATGAACAAACAAACAAACAAATAATTAAATAGATAAAACAGTTCTTTTATACTGTCAAATAAAAGTGATCTACACCGAGATGATGTAATGCAGCCTGACATAAAGTGATTTGCCAACAACTTCAGTTTTACGTTTATTATTGAACATTACATCATGCTTTTATCTGTGTATAGTTACATTTAATGTTTTGGACCATCCACGACTTCTCGTATCACTTCCGTTATTGCAGCTTTAATTATATCATATTTTAAATATAAAGGGTTCTCAAATTGAGTTAGAAAATGTACTGTTGCAAAGTGTTGACAGTGGCAACTCCTTCCATAAACATTTTTTAAGAAAATTTAAAAAACTATACTGATGGAAAAACAGACAGTATAGTCCTCTATAGTAGTAGAAGAGGCCTCTTCCGAATGGTTGAGATGTAAAAGTAATAGCATATTTATAAAAACATTAAGCAAACATAAAAACAAAAGTTAAGAAAAAGTTACATGAAAGTTAAAAGTTACATTACAATGCAACACAACAAATACTCAGTAAATTTGTACAGTATTTAAAGACACAGAGTCATTTAGTTTGTCACACATGTCTCAGTATAATATAGTGACTCAAAATGGGCTCTACTTACAAGTAGAGCAGAAAGTTAAAGGGTTAACAATTCTATGTTTTTTACTTTGTTGTAATAACAACACTTTTTATCTATTTATTATTTTCAAAGATAATGTAGAACATCTGGCATTCTAATCTCTATAACTCAGTTGTTGCTATAAAATCTATAACACACACACACACATATATATATATATATATATATAATTATAATATATA
>JAQQZS010000002.1:4754056-4766989 GCA_030068045.1 Platyallabes tihoni
CGAGCCTGGCCAGGGAATCGAACCCAGACCCTGGAGGTGCAAGGCGACAGTGCTAACCACTACACCACCGCACCGCCGATGATTGCAATTATGTTTTGCAATTTATTCTTTATTCAATCAATTATTAGGTGGAATTAAATATTTGTAATTAGTGATACCGTTCATTAAACCAGCAATCAGAAACACTCTTACTTACACATTCTAGCTTAAGAGCATGCACTTATTCAGGATATTAAGTGAATGTTAAACTATTCTGGCACCATATCATAAAAATTCCATAAATGTGAATTTCAGTACATTTGAAACATTTAAAAGAGTGAAATATACTAGTATTTAGACTTACTTCACCTATTACATGAAATAATACTAAAATACTGTCAATTTGTTTTGCATACATATAGATATATTGAAGAATCACCACTAGGTGGTACTCTGGGGCTATGAATCATGCCAAATGTACAGTATCACTATCAACCAACTCATTATTTCACATTTTCATATAAGTTCCACTATGTGCGAATTCAGTTTCCACATTGAAATGGTTTAAATATTTGCAACTCAGCACATTTCCGCACATTTTCAAGATCCCTGGAATGAAAAAAAATTAATGAATAAATATATACAGTAAATAATATGGCATTTATGAGTAATGAGCATTTATGAGCATTTATGAACAAGTACCTTTATTTTGGTAAACTTGTGTGTAAAAATAGCATTTGGTAAGCTCTAAGTAATCATTAATCCATTGGCATAGATACTTCCATATACAGCTGATTTAACTGTTCCTTTACAGTGAATCATGTTTGAGGATAAATATTTAAATCTGGAATTTATATCTACAAATTTATGGGCTGAAAGAGCATTGGAAATGCAAACATACCTCATATTGACATGGAAAAATTCTGTATAACAGGGGGAGGGTTGTTAAAGGAAACTTACTATGATGACCCACACTAACATACTGTATAATATTTAGAAAGAAATACAACATAGGCATGTTTTGGTCACCACGTCATTCAAATGAAATGATGACACGCATTGTAAATAGGCTTACCAACTATTTCTTTTTGAGCATTCCCCCTTGAAAATTTCCAATGCACCTCGGTCATAAAACAAATTTAAAACTTTCTTCCATAGCCAGGCGATAAATATTTTTGGGTTAGAGAGGAAGCCATGCTAATGTTCTTGAACAGTTTTATAGTTTTATGGTATTTTGATGTTGGCCTCGATTCATGGAAAGCTCCTTGTGACCTTATTCTAATAGCTTGCATAGCACCACACATTTCAAAACTAGGGCTATTTTGTATTTCATGCCCTCCTGCCACCAGTAGCAGCAGGCATATTTGTTGCTGGTTTGTGGTAACAGTCTGAAGGGGTAGAATTTGGGCTTGCATTCATCCCAGTAGGTATGTAATACATGCTCTCTAAATAGCCCTGATCTAGCGATGGATGTCCTTTTACTTCAGATTTTGGCGCCTGGCTTGCTGAGCTTCCATATCCCATGGTGTTTTGATGAAGCGATGTCGGGACAGAGGGCTCTGGATGCCGTGGTTGCTGGGCAGACTGAGTATGGGGTGGCATCGCATAGGGAAGGTACTGGGATGTGTATAACCCTTGACCATGGTATGGACCCTGGTACGGAGCAGCAGTTGGAGGATACATACTTGAATTGGACAGAGCCTGCTGTGGAATAAGAACTTCCACATATTGGCCGATTTCTGGATCAAACAGCATTTTTCTCAGTGGCTGCATTGGCACTTCAATGTAGAAGTACTTCCCAGTTTCAGGATCTAGAAGTACACGACGGGGACCTTGTCCATACCCGAGGCTGCTTGCATTTTCCGGGTACAACATGCCTCCATTTCCAGAACCATCACTTCCATATTCATTACCAAAAGCTGGTGGTAGTTCTTGTGGATTGAAAAACTGGGATCTAGGGTCCAGGCAAGCTATATTAGGTGAACGACTGTGCTCTCGATAAGTTGCCCCACATGGAGCTTGTGGTGAACGTTGATTACCTGAACGTCTATCCATGTGCTGAGTAGAAGGTTGCTGTTGTTCATTTCCAAAGGGTTGTATTGCTGGCGCAGGGCAGGTATGGGAGTGGTGTATGGGCTGAATCATGGCCGGAGTCTGTTGTACTGTAGTTTTTGGTGAGAGAGATGGATAAGTTGAGGGTTGGCCATCTGTTCTGCACTGATGAGGACGAACCTGGGCCTGTGGTGGTGCTCCCGTGTATGAAGTCACTTGACTAGGTGAGCGAGGGACTGGTGGTGTCTGGTTTTGCGAGCCATGGTAGGGCTGTCCAAATTGAGGGTTGGTACATGCTGTACAAGAGCAAAGAGAGTGTTTGGTTGTAGGATGGTATCTGTTCTGCCTTCTTGAGGGCAAATCAGAAAGCTGCAAAGGGCTAAAACGTTCTCGCTCGTCATAACTGGGTGGATCATCTGATGTCGGGAAATGAAAATTATTTTTATGCAACTGTTTATTAGATGATGATGTAATTTGAGGCTGTATATAAGTATTGGCTTGGGAGGCTGCTGGTAAGGTTTGAATATTAGATGCACAAGTTGCTGCTACCATCACCTGTTCTTGAATGTTCTGCTGTTGCTTGTTGCTGGAGTTTTGCACCGAAGTGATGCATACCTCTTGCTTGCTTGAAGTGGCTGTTGATTTTTGTGCAGAACTTATTGTATCTGGGATAGTTTGAGGTTTCTGGCTGGACACTGCTGACACAGCTAATGTTTTGATATTGCTTGATGCAGGGTTGGTGGTTTGCTCGTTGTGTTTCACTGCTGTTGAGTTCTTAACATCATTTATTTCGACATCACTCTTTAAATGTGTTTGCTCTTTTAAAATAGATGTTGTTGGTGTGTTGTCTGATTTAGGAAGGTCAGTTGATGTTGACCTAATTTCTGCAAACGGCTGTTTATAGCTCGGTTTAGGCAGCACAGATGGTTTTGCTCTGTCGCTGGATATTGACCTGACTTGAATGGGTAACTCGATCTCTTTAGATGTTGTTAATGGCATTGCATGAATTTTTGTACTGCTGGAAAATGCCCTTACCTCTGCCTTGCTTGATGAAACAACTGCAATATCTTCTTTTAAAGCTTGTTGACATTGATTGTCTCTTTCTTTTCCACTGGGAAGTGCTCTCACTTCCTTGGGCTTTGAAGAACTCCTAACCTGCGAGGTAACTCCACTTGACTGAAGACCGCTGTTTAGGAATGTCTTCTGTTCAGGAGGCAAATCAGCATCTTCTTTTTTCACTTTCCTGGATTCACCGGAGTTTCCCTCTGATGCATAGGTCTGCAAGGGGACCTCTAGCCTGTTGATATGTTTATGTTTAGAGCCTGTTCCTTCGCTCAGGATGTCACACACCCCAATGTCAGCTTGCATCCCCTTTTCCTTCCGTAGCATTGACACAGAATGGCTACTGTTTGCAGTTTTTACACCAGTGGAAGCAGGGCTTGGTGGCTTCTGCACAGACTTGGGTGCACCATCCTGCAGAAATACTAATGTTGAGACTTCCTTACTTGATGGTCTAGAAGGCATTTCTAGATTTGTATCCTGTCCACATTCACCAGGTGTTGGGATGTTGTTCCTTTTATCCAGACCAACGAACAAATCCATGTCAGAATGCTGAATGTTTGGCACGAAAGCTTTGGTAATACCTACATCTTTTCTTATCAGTGAATCTGTTTGTTGTATCTTTGCTATATCTTCAAAAGGTCCTGCGTCTTGTTGTATGGTTGATTTATTGCTGGATGCTGACTTGTCCTTTAAGCTGATAGCTTTGCATTCAATTTGCAATGAATGAGGATGTTCTGGTTGCATTTCATTCTTTTTTTCAGATACTACATCCTCTTCAAGGTTGGTGTTATCTGAGGCTTTGAACGACAGATTGTATGTGTTCTTTACCAGCTTTCTGACATCCCTTACTTTATGTATAACAGATTTTGCCATGTTATTTTCATTATCCTCTTCAGTGTCTGTCTCTCCCCCTGTTTTGAATCTTTTTTGCTCTTCAGCTGTTTCTTTTAACTCTAACACAGGTTCACAGATACTGTCTTTGGATATTTCTGAGTCAGGACAGACAGATGCCTTTAAAGAAGACTTATTTTTATCCTTGATGGTACAAGGCTTGAGAGTGATTTCAGGAGTTTTTGACAGGAACATACTGCTACTGCCCTCCAGTTGTTTACAGGTTTCTGGTGTCATGGGGTGTTTGTTGTCACTGGTTGTCTTTCTTCTCTGTGTGCTTGCAACACAAATTGCAGTACAGTTTGTAGTCTGGTTAACGGCACCTCCCGAATCACTGTTGTATTTATTTATCACCTTACTTGCCTCCTTCTGACTGCTCCCAAAACTTTGTTTCTTAGATAATTTGCTTTCCAAGGTATCAACCTTTATGGGTGTTATCTGATCCTTCATTAGATTTTTATCCTGAAATGCAGCATCTACAGGGATGTTGTAAGGAGGTAAAAAGGTAGGTTTGAAGGCTGGCTTTGGGGGAACTTTGGGCCCGCGGATCCTCTTCTGAGTATAAGGACTTCCTTCCTCTTTACCTGCAAATTCCTCAGAGGGCAAACTGCATACAGAAGGTAAGCTGGAACGCTGGGTCTCTAGGTTACATGAATCCCCTGAAGTGAGAGTTTTAACATCTTCATTTTTATTCTCACATGGTTCAGTTCTTGAAGGCTCCTTGGGAGCTGCGTCCATTTTCTTTGAAAGAACACTTTTGATAACGCTGGAAGCCATTTTACTCTTGGGCGGGCTTTCATCTAAAGATGCAGACTTTTGGAGCATCTTCTTACCAGTTTGAATTTCATTTTCACCCTGAAGCAAGTCCTCCTGCATTGATGCTGGGGTGCTATGTTGACGAACAAATGTATTCATTGAACAGGTCACTGTGGACAGTAAATCCATAGCGCTTCCTTCATTTTCAGTAGATGTAGGTTCATCATCGTTACGTTTCTTAAATTGGATCTGTCTTTTTGGAACCGTCCTTTTTCCTCTCCTGGCTTCCTCTTTGCTCTCCAGTGCTACATCAACACATTCAAAGCTGCTCATCTCAAAACGCTTTGCTGGGTCTACTGTACCATATGGTAAAAATGGAGAAAGATGACATAAAACTTCATCATTTTCATGTAAGGAGTCATGCAAATCTGCGTAGGTAATCCAAGTAGCAGAACCTGGACTTTCCATTGTCGTAGAAGGTTGTGAAACATTTGCAGATGAACCACGGCTTGAGTTGTAGACATCCAAGTAGTCCACCTGAGGGCTAGATAGGCTCCTGAAGGCCTGGTCTGTGAGCCACTTCACCTCATAGTCTGAGTCATCGAATTCACTTCCCATACTGGAAGTCTCACTAGTACATTCGGAAAAGAGACGACCAGCAGCACTGGGATTGCTTTGAGAAGTCGAGCGGACCCTCCTGGCACAAGTCTTGTTCTCTTTTTGTATGTTCTGTGCTCTGAGAAGACTCTGTTGCCGCCGAGTTGCCAGGGGAGACTCAAAATAGCGAGGTGGAATTCCAGACTTTGGGTCTCGGCTTGAGGGAGTGGGGCTGTGGTGTGCAGGCCCTTTTCTATTCCTGGTACTGAATGACAGCTCAACCTGTTCCCCTCTGAGACTACCCTCTGCTATATTCCCCACCCCTCTTCCTAATGTACACTCCTCCTGTAATACCCTTTCCCCACTCCACCCCTTGTTCTTACATGACTGTCCTTCATACATGGTATGATCGTTACTATGTAAAACACTGGGGCTTTCCCCAGGTCTCACAGCCATCTGTCTAAATGTATTTTCACTACCTGCTGATTCTCTTTGCAACATTTCTCTTCCAATGTCATTACGTTCCTTTGCTTCATTTGCCTTCTTTTTGGATGTTTGCCATGGTTTCAGAGAATTTAAAATGCTTTCATTCATTCTTTCCCAACTTTCTTTTATTTGTTTCACAGATAATTTGGGAGCAGGTGGCTCAGGTGACGTCTCACTTATTTTTTCAGTTTGGCTGCAATGTACTAAAGTATTGTCCAAGCAATCATCCTGAGGTAGACTGCAGGGATATTTAAGGGACATTTTGGAGCCAATATCATCTATTTGACCTCTGTCAACTGGTACCATTGATCGAAGATCCACCTTCTCATTTACTGTAGTTGAAAGATGATTATATGTGTATTCTGGTGTTGGTATATGATCACTAAATCTGTCAGGTGTTCTTTGATAACTAATTTTAGGACAAGACACTTTATCTGCTAGTGTAATTGAAGGTGTTGTAAAGCTGGAGATGCTGGAAGCCATGCTTTTATTGTCATTTGTTTGAACCTCATTTGATCTTTCAACATGTCTTGTTCCTTGTACACCAGGAGATGTAGAGTCACTTGGTAAACCTAAATTTGATGATTGTCTAGGCACTGTGCCGCTAGCTGTTGATGAAAAATTGTCAATTGATGAGATGTTTGTTGGAAGCATGGTTGAACTGGCCAGGGTTGTAATCCCATTTGATGTTCTTCTTCCATCTACATCAAAGGACATGGCATCTCTTGGTAAACATAAAGCTAATGGTGGAGTAACTGAGCTTCCCTCTGATGGGATATTGAAGAAAGATGAAATGCCCATATTTGGAGCCTGATTGGTTGGAAGAATGGTTGATGTAGCACTTCCTACACATTTTAATATATCTACATCAATTGAAGTGAATATTGGTCTTAATACATCTACATCTGTAGACGTATTTCTTGATATATTTGAAATAGATTGTGGTCTACATATTTCTTTTTCTGTTGATGAAGGATTGGAGATGATGGGAGAATTTGGCGAATTTGTTGTCTCATTTGTGGCCATCTCAATTAATGTTTCAGTGTGTCTTCTTTCCTTTATATTAGAAAACATGGTATCTCTTGGTAAACTTAAAGAAGATGGTGAAGTAGATGAGCCTCTCACAGTTGATGAAATGTTGAAGACAGGTGAAATGCCCATATTTGGAGCTTTGTTTGTTGGAAGTATGGTTGATGTAGGACTTTCTATATATCTTAATGCTTCTACATCTGTAGATGATGTATTTCTTGATATACTTGAAGAAGATGGTGGTCTAGATAATTCTCTTTCTGTTGATGAAAGATTGGAGATGAAGGGTGAAATGTTCATATTTGTTATCTCATTTATGGGAATCTCATTTAATTTTTCAGGGTTTCTTCTTCCCTCTACTTCAGGGAACATGGTATCTTTTGGTATACCCAAAGTTGACGGAGGATTGCATAGGCATCCTTCAATTTGTGAGATATTTGGTGAGATATTAAAAACAGGTGAGATTCCCATGTTTGGAGTCTCATTTGGTGGAAGTATGGATGATGTTGGACATTCTACACATCTTAATAGATCTACATCAATTGAAGTAGATGCTGGTCTAGATGTTTCTCCATCTGTTGAATGGTCAAAGATGGGCGAGATGGTCATATTTGTCATCTTGTTCATGGAAATCTTATTTGATCCTTCTGGGTATTTTGTCACCTCTGCATCAAGGCACATGGCATCTATTGGGATAATTAAATTTGATGGTGGTCTAGATATGCCTTCGGTTAATGAAGGGTCGATAGGTGAGTTGGCCGTATTTGTTATCTCGTCTGTGAGAACTATAGCTGATGTTGGAATTTCCACACATCCTAATCCATCTATGACATCAGATGCTGTATTGCATTGTATTGGTATATTTAAACTTGATGAAGGTCTAGATATGCCGGTGACTGTCGACGAACTGTTGGAGATGAGTGAATTGGACATATTTGTAGTCTCATTTGTAGGCATCATGGTTGGCATAAAACTTTCTACGCCTTTTCCTGCTACATCTGGTGACACTGTATCTTCTGGAATACTTAAAGTGGATACTGATCTAGAAGTACCTCCTTCTTTTGATGTAATATGTGGAATTGGTGTGATCTCCTTGATGGGAAGCATTGTTGCCACTGGGGTTTGAGGATATCTTGTTTCCTCTACATCAGGATGCATTGTATCTTTTCTTATACTTACATTTGATACTGTTGGGGAATGGGGTAAGATAGCCATAATTGTAGTCTCATTTGTAAGAAGTATAGTTGATGCCGCACTTTTTACACATATTAGTCCATCTACATGAGGAGATGCTGTGTCTATAGGTGTACGTATAATTAATGGTGGTCTAGATATGCCTCCTTCTGTTAATGAAGTGGGTGAGCTGAACTCGCTCTTTTCAATATCCTTGGTGGGACTTGTAGTTGATACAGAGCTTTCAGGGAATCCTGTTCCCACTATATCAGAAGATGGCGTGTCTCTTGCCATACTTATCGTTGTTGGTGATCTATAGATGTTTCCTTCTGTGCTTGGTGAAAGGTTGGAGTCAGGTGAGATGGTGTCATTTGCAGAAGATAAGGTTGAAATATAACTTTCCACAGAAGGTATTTTGTGTACATCAGGAGACTCTGTAGTTAGGGTTGAATGTTGACCAATTGATAAGTTAGATGAGATATTTGTAATCTCATTCGTAGGAAGTATATTTAATGTAGGGCTTTCAATACATCCTTCCTTTACACCAGGGGAAACAGTATCTCTTGGCAAAATCGTTGATGGGCTAGATGTGCCTTCCTGTGCTGATGAAAGGTTGTAGATAATTGGAATAGAAAAATCTGCAGCTTCCTTTGTAGGAAGTGTAGTTAACATTTCTGCATGTATTATTCCGTCTAAATCATGGGGTTGTTCTAAGACCTTATCTGGGGATGAAAAGTCATTTTGAGAGGGCAGGAAGCTGCATGGCGTTATTTGAATTTCAGGAGAACAGCTTGCAGATCTCAGTTCAAGTGACGAAGCTGCAGGGCTCAGGTCACATATGATAACATTTTGTCTGTTGTCTGATGTAGAACTAATGCTTCTTGGCTCAGGTGTAGGGCATAGATTGGAATCAAATGAGGAAACAGAACCTTTGTCTGTAGGTGTAAGTCTGTAATCGCTTTCTGGGGTTCTAGGAGTGAATGCTAACTCTTCTGACCAACCCTTGCTCTCCGGTTCTGGTGATGGGCAGATAGTAAAACCAACTGGTGAGTGTATTATTACTGGTAGCTCTGGGAAATTTACATCCACTGAAGAACCAGAGGGTGTGTATACCTCACTAATCACACTTGATACCAGTTCTTCTCCTGGATTTGAAAAGGATGACAAAGTTCTGGTTGTGTCAGAAGAAATATTGAAGTCTTGAGGCATATATCCTACATCTACTTCTGTGTTATCCTCAATATAATCAGGTAGAGGTTCACTGTTAGGGACAGGTAAATCTGACATTCCTGCTTCATCGTCACATAGAAATGCACCTGCATATGCCAATTCATTAGGTACATCCTCATGTTCCAGTGGAGTTGACATTTCTGTCAAATCATGCAAGTCATCTTGGGCAGAAGGATCAGAAACTCCAGCATTCTGAACAGAGGTAAAGACACTGCCATCATTTGAAAAGTTAGTCCGAGCAACAGAAGAGTCACTTTGTACAGTTCCACAAACAAGCAAGCTGTTTTCTACAGATAAAATATCAGGCAAAGAGATTTTTTCCCCTTCCTCAATCAAGCAGCCTTGATCATTATTCCCCTTAGTAGAATCCTCTGAAGTCAAGTTACTGGGATAAGACTCAGATAAAGTTTGGTTTTCTGAAAATATGCTTTGTTTATAATGTTTATTCTCCTGTGCTGTATCAGGTTCCCTTACCTCGGATGTCGTAGTGCCCCTCTGCTTTATACTCCCATTTTCAAGTGAGGAGTCAGGTGTGATTATGTTCTGTGCTGAATCCTTTTTCTTTTGCTCAGATGAAAAAGCATCTCTTTGCTTTGTTATATGCCTTAGGTTATGAGTAATTATCTCCTCTAATCGATTAGTTTTCCTAAGCTCAAACGACGAAGCATGACTCTGCTCTGTAATAGTCTTGTTTTCAGATAAGAGCTCAGGACAGAATATATCCTGTGGGGAACCAGTTACTCTAATATTAGTGTCTCTAAATTCAGACGTCGACGTTGCTAGCTGGTGGTCAGATGAATTTTCAACTTGTGCTAAGTTGGTGTCCTGAGACAAATCAGATTCCTGCCAGTTTCTTATTGGTGCGGGTGCATCACATTCATGAACTGCTACAGGCAAATCACTTGCTTGCACATTTGATTCCAGAGTCTCAGATAAAACTAAATCTTTTGCGTCTTTCGAGTCCTCATATATCTCACTCCCGTCACTCAGGTGCTCCGAACCATTCGCTGTATGGTAAGAACCTGATGATTCGTTCACATCCTCTACTGGTAACTGTTCGTCTGTATACTTTTTCAGGAAAGAGGCAGAGGCCGGGCTGCTTGAGAGGGATGGAGACTCAGAGTCATCCCCAAAAATGTCACAAAGGCAAGTTGTTTCAGATATGGCGCTACGATCACTTTGTATACTCGTGATGTCGAAGATCTCCACGCGGTTGGGTCCATCCTGGTGCTGCAGGTTGAAGTTACGGGGAGCACTGCGCAGGAACGAGTAGCTATCTCCTTCTAGAACCCAGCTGTCCATTTTCTTTTTGCTCCAAAGCGCAGGGTACAGTTTCTTAACTGGTGTTGGTCTGCCTATGGATTTTAGAAACGCAGCATCGCTTCATCTTCGCCATGCGAAAACCATAGGTGGTGAGAGTGCTGCAAAGATCAAATGCAAATGTACAGAAAAGCATGAAATAAAGAGGTATTGCTAATATCATTTTGCTTAACGTCTATTGTGGACTTTTTCTGTATGAACAAAACTACTAATTCCAAGCTGCTCCACAGGCATGGTAAGTCTATATTATAAGTAAGAGATCTTATTATACTGTATTTCCAACAGTTTTTATACGATTTTATTAATGCACAGAAAATTAGGAGTTCCTTCAAATAACCTGCAGCATGTGTGTCCAAACAGTGTCTAATTGATCATGTTAATCATATACCACTTATCATGCTAGTGCACAAATTAGATTGAGATCTGAATAATTTCCAAAAAAAACATGACCCTATATGGTATAATTTCATTCAAAGGTCATCATTCAAATCACATGATTTTTTTTTTTTCGATATGTACTTGCCATTTGGTGCTATACTGTGGTGCTATCCGGCCATTTTGAATGGAATAGCACACCCCCTGCTCAAAGTAACAGAACAGACACAAGACATGCACTGTACCACAGAGATGAAGATGAGGCTCCAACAGGTCATCTGCGTTTCTGTGTGATACAACGATCCTTCGTCCAGTCAGGTCACTCAGCACTGCGATAAGTCCAGCCCCCTGAACCAGCACCATAAACCTATAAAAGAATATCCACCTAAGCTTCAGGCTGCTTCCATGTAGCTCCAACGTGACCTGATCCTGCTAAAGTGGTGTTTTTTGTTAATTATAAAAACAAGCACACACACACACACACACACAGAGAGAGAGAAAACCCAACTTGATTTTGCTTTTTTTTAAATACAGTTTAAGCTGTACTGTATCTCTGTATCCTGTGCTAAGCTAAATAGAGTGTTACAACTAGCAGCAGGTGCTACACCAGTCCAGATACAGCAAGCTGCAATCTGACACGCAGAGCTAACAGTCACAGGGCCTCACTAATTATAGCTTCATCCTTGCAGGAAAGCACCTACTAGAAAGTAACACATTTACATTGTGATCCTTCAATCGGATATCTTGCAACAAACATGATTTCATGAGATTTTTCCTAACCCAACCCGTATCCGACTGATTCCTGTTTAGACTTATTTTTTTTTACCAGAGATGACCTTAATATAGAGTACTAATAAAAATGTTGGACACACCTTCTAACTCCATGGTCTTTCCTGATTTTGTTTCTTTCTCCATCGTGAAACAATGCTAAACACATCCAAAATATGCAATATTCTTCTTTGAACAGTTGATATTGAAACGTATCTGCTACTTCTGCTCTGTAAATCATTCATAACGGCTTTAATCTGAGGTGCTGTTTGTTAATTGGTGATTTCTGAGACGGGTAAATCTAAATGAATTTCTCCTCTGCAGCAGTGGTACGTTTTGGTCTTGCTTTCCTGGGAAGATCTTCATGAGAGACAGTTTCATCATGGAGCTTGATGGGTTTTTCAAATGCACTCGACACAATACTCTTCTTGTAAGAACTATTCCAGAACAGCTGCCCTTCATGTCTTAAAATAACAACTGACTGTTGATGTTGTTGATCTTACTTAATTCCATATATGTTATTTCATAGTTGAATCATACATTGAATTAGAAGGGGTGTACAAACTTTTGACTGGTACTGTAATTGTCAAATAGTTACTCACACACAGCTAGTTAGCCCATGTGAACATTTGCTAGCTTTACAATAACAATGTACATCACTGGTTCTCACCCCTGGTCCTGGAGGCCACACTGCTCTGCTTATTTTGGTATCTGCTCTACCACACACAGGTCAATTTAGATTTTCGGATTTTTAACCTCATTTGAATGTGACCTGTGAGGAAAAAAATAGATTCTTGCTTTTCCAATCTGTATCAAAAGTCAGTTAAACGAAATTGAATTGTTGGAAATATAGATGCAGTTATGGTCAGAAACCAGGGACTTACATTAGATTTTCATACATTTACATTTAGGCATTTGGCAGATGCTCTTATCCAGAGCGACTTACAAAAGTGCTTTGTAGTTTCCATCATTAGATAGATCCTTATACTGGGTTACTAGGTTACTAACTAAATACTATCAATCAAACGCTGTTGGGAAGTTTTATTAGTCCAAGTACTGAAGAATCAGATACAGTATGTCTTAAGTTGTCGTTTAAAGACATTATCATCTTTTTTTTGGGGGGGATATTTCCAATTTTCTACCACTACCACTCAGCCGGGAGGGCCGAAGACTATCACGTGTTTCCTCCGAACCGCGTGACGTCAGCCAACCGCA
>JAQQZS010000002.1:4820071-4832808 GCA_030068045.1 Platyallabes tihoni
GGTCCCCTGCGACCCTGAACACAGGAATAAGCGGTATAGAAAATGAATGAATGAACAAATAGATATTTGATGAAACCACTTAACCTGCTGTAAAATTGAAATAAATTTGTTTAAAAAAATTTATTTAGAAATATATGTAAAAATGATAAATTAATTAAGATGTAAATTACAATGCAATTAATTGACAAATAAACCACACCACAATGTATTACCACCACAATTTTGATTCCTTTTATTGTTATTTTTTTTTTTTTTATGACAACACTGAAGTGGCACATTTACACATAACCACCACTGACACACACACACATGCCGCACTCCAGGACAGCAACGTATCGTCAACACACCACCACCACCACCACAAATCCCCCAAACATGAAAAAAAAAACCTTCTACATAAGTCAAGGTTACAGTCAGTTTGCTAACCCCATTTTAAACTGATATGGGGGGGAAGAACCAATGAAACAGATGTTTTTTCATAAAAAAAAGCTTTACAGCAGCTGTATTTTGGCCATGTCTGGTTTTATTATTAATGAACTTTTAATGATCTACAAAATCTAGGACAAATCTGTAACGCTGAAGCTGTGGTAGATGAATAATAAGACCAAACAGCTACACTTCTGTGTAATGATTAATACTGTATAATGATTTTGTATTCCTGAGAGATTATTTATAATTTTTTTTAACATTTGTTGATTCACATTTGTTGATAGCACAAGCTAGGAAGACTGCAGCCATGTACTGTAGTACAGAGGATCTTTATGCTGGCTGAAAATAAATTGTACCTAGAAAAAAAACTTTTAAAAGTGAAAAACCAAGAAATAACTCCATCCTGATCGAGTTACAAATGAATTTTTAATCAGTATGAGGTAATAAACTTCTGCAATAAAAATTTTAAGTTTAATTCTTTCACTGATATATTGGTCTAGTTCTACTTAGCAGTTCCCTACATTACCCACAAAGCCGTTTGTCCAGGCTGAGCACCATAAGACGTCAGGATAGCCAAACTATAAAACACATCACCAGCCAACAAATCAGCTCTATATTCACATAACATACGACAACATACTGTATTTTGGTATAAATATATTTAATGTGCCTCAAGGTGGAGGTAAGGTTTGAGGTGAGGTAGAAACAAGTCGTAATACTCCACTGTCAAGAATGATCGCCCTCCGAGTCCAGACACGCTTACAAAATTCCTTAATGCTTCAAAATTTGAGCTATGTATAAAAATCTCATCTTGAGTACTAAGAAAGGTGTTTGATTAAGATAAAAGATAGCTGCCAAAAAAAAAAAAGTATAAGCGTACTCGTGACTTGATCTGATGCTGTTACCATGGCAACATCTAGCTTTAGTGAGGTTTGAGGTAGGTAAAGAAACTCTATGCAAAATAATGTGGTTAGGAAAGTGCTTGAAAACGTTCAAGCAAAACAAATACCTGGTAATTCACAGTGTCTCACATCTTGCACATTAAGAACGCTGTATTTATCCTGGAGTTATAAAGTTGTACCTTGTGAAAGCTGGTGTAAGAATAGATAAAAAAAATAATAATAATAACAGATAAATATGAAATATCTTCTACTGCAGGTTCTCAACCTTGTTCCTTCCTTCCTTCCTTTCTTATTTTCTCTGCTCTAACACACACTTCAAATAAGAAAGGGATGTTTTCTTAGCTGATTATTTGAATCATGTGTCAAGGTGTATACAGAACAGGAGGTTCTCCAGGATCACGGTAGGAAAACTGTGCTCTAATGTGTGTGCTGTAAAGTGTTTTGTAAGTAGTGGAGTAAACATGGTTCAGTAACAGATCACAAAATGGTTTGTGTAAACAAACAGAATTATATGAAGAGGCTCCCGTTTCTCTGTCAAGCCCAAATCCGTGCAGGTGAATCCGTTCGAACTGAAAGTAAAGGTGTAGGGGAGAGATGGGGGCTAAAATGGAGGAAGGCACATCGACTAATCTTCATCAAGGCACATCAAATAATGTGATCTATAACAGGACATCTGGTGAGAGAGAGAAAGATTACTTTTCCAAAATGTAGCTAATCAACTGAGACATACACTGCCTGGCCAAGCAACAAAAAGCTGCAGTTTGTTTTTAATTAGCAAATATTTATGGGCAATTGAATAGGCAATTACTGTAGGTCCCCTACTTATAAACATTCGAGTTACAAACTTTAAAAATTACAGTACAAACAAAGCGCAAAGTGTGCATGTTCACTCGCGGAAGTTAGATCACATCTCAGGTGTACAACGTGCATCCCGGGATGTCCAGAAGCAAGCGTAAAAGCAGCGGCGATGAAGCTGGTCCTACTAAGAAGCGCCAAGCAATAGCAATGGAGACAAAAGTGAAAATACTTGAGAGAATGGAGCGAGGTGAGAAGATGGCAGACATTTCTCACTCTTTTAACATGAATCGCTCAACCATTGGCACGATTGTAAAGAACAAGGACAAGATCACGGAACATATTAGTTTTATATTGTGTATAGCCGATTGTGTTAGTATCCTAGTTCCTAGACAATGTTTGTTGGACTTACAAACAAACTCTCAGAACGGAACTCGTTAATATGTCGGGGACTTACTGTACTCCAGTCATTAATATATTACAGCTGGCAAAAATGACTTTAACCCCAACTTATGCAGTGAGTAGCTTCTCATTTCTTAAACAACCATGACAGGAGATGTATCCGATGGTCATGGAAGAGATGTTACTGTGTTTCAGAGGGGTCAAATTACTGGCCTGCTTTAAGCAAAGAAAACAACTTGCTGAATGTTTTCTGGAATTAGGTCAATACATTATTAAAACATGGAAGGATAGTGCTGGATCATTCCATTAACTTTATGAAAATAATGTGATCAAACAAAATGAACAAATAAGCGTTTTCTTAGATCACTTAAACGCTTGGTGTAGTTGCCTCATGAAAAACCTCACCAGCATAAATCAGAGCCATGTTTATAAGTGAAAGCATTTCCACATGCATAATGTGATGAGAACTCATAGGATTGGGACTAAACAGCTGTGCAACGAGAAACCCACTTGTAACTGAGACTAATTGACTCTTTGATTTCTTTAAAATTATTATTATTATTAATTAGATGTACAAAAAGTAAATAGTGTAGGTGAGTATTTGATGAATGGAAGCTTGCGTAGTTGAAAGTATGAGCTTGGTTTTAGTCACTCTGTATCCTAAAAGATATCTATAAGCATGTGATGAGGCTGATGAAACTGGATGTAGCCTGATTTTTTTAAAAACATGATAAAAATAAATAAATAAATAAATAAACCCAAAAGGAATTACCTTATTAACACTCCTATCAGAGCATCTGCATCTTAAGCAGGGGGCGCTTGTCCTGTTGGGGAAGAAATTATTGTCATAAAATTTCAAAGAGCACAGTTTTATACTAAAACCTGATTTCATGATCATGCACTACAGACAATTTTGGAACTTTTACATACACAATATTAATTCTATAACACAATTATTTATATACTGTAAATATTTAATTTTTCAGGTAGGTGTTAAACGATTAACTTTAAACCACTTTATATTTAATCTAATATTGCTGAAAATATTTCCCGATTACTGATGGTACAGTATTTGTAAATTATTGTGACTTGTTATTCCTAAATAAAGTTATTTTTCTCAGTACTTGAAGGGGGAAATGTCCATTATTTCACACACGGGTTAACAGATTTTAAAGCTGGATAATGTCACTGATGTGGTGTTTAAGCCAGTTACCTGTAACCAGTTCTGCTGGATTCTCATCCTCTGGAGCTGGGATGATCCTACCATTGGGGGACACGCCCAGTACCTTAAGCTTCTTTTCTGTTTTTGGGTCTCCCTCCAACACGACTACTACATATTCATGTTTAGACTCTGATTCGTCCTGAGCAGCAGGGGGTGCTGTGGTTTCAACTGCTTCTGAGACTACTGGAGATTCAGAGGGGACTGGCACCTTGGTACCTTCGGTTGCTGCTGGGGCAACTGATGGCGCTTCCTCTACAACTGTTACCTCAACCTCTGAAGCAACAGCAGTTTCCTCTACCACCCGGGTAACTGGTATCTCCTGAACTGCTGGGGTAACTGTTACCTCCTCAATTACTGGGGCAACAGAAGCTTTCTCTACTCCTGGTGTATCTGGTACCTCTTGAACTACTGGGGAAACGGTGTCTTCCTCTATTTCAGGTGAAGGCTTAACCTCCACAACTGCTGGGGCAACAGAGGGTTCCTCGACTCCTGGGGTTTCCTCAACTACTGGTGTTTCTTCTACAAGGGCAACCAGTGCTTCCTCAGCTACAGGTGTAGCAAGGGCCTCACCTGGCTTTTCTAGCATAACTTCAACTGGCACAACCTCAACTGAGGCAGCTACCAATTCTGTAAGCTCCTGGGTCGCTGCAAAACAAAATGAAAGCCTGAGTTTGTACTGTCAAAGAGTGCAAATACATGTATCCAATTTGCATAACTGTTCCACTATTAACTTTGAAATGTCAATACACTATCTAGTAGCAACCACCCTTGCTTGGGTGGCATTGGGAGGATCAACCTATCATCATTACGGTGTGTATACTGCTTATCCTGTGCAAGACAATGGGAAGCATGGAGCCTATCCCAGGGACATTAGGGAGCAAGGCAAGAGTACATTCTGGATGGGGAACCAACCCATCGAGAGCACAAGTGCGCACACACAAACACCTAATATTACACTATGGGCAATTTAGATAGGCCAATGATACTACACCACGTCTTTGGAATTTATTTTGAAACCCACCAAACATGTAGACCATGCAAACTCCATGCAAATAGATTGGCAGCCAACTCTAGAGGTTTGAGGCAACAGTGTCAACAACTAAGGCACTGCACCACCTCTTGAATGACCAATAAAACGAAAAACCAACAATAAGTGTCTCTGTAAGGTTCTGGGCCATGACAAGCAGTCTAAACAGCTTCAGTGTGTCTTGGCAATGGGTTTTGGAAACCAAGTCTCTGGAAGTGGTGATTAACATTTCCAAAAAAAATATTTCCTTTGGCTGGTGTTTTAATGGTGTTGGTTGAAAGCACTGTGAAACACTTCACTCAAAAACATGCCAATTTGGGTTGAGATCTGGTGAGTCTGAAGGCCATTACGTACAATTTACATAATTCACGTCCTCATTAAACTATTTCATGGGGTGTCTTGTTCTTTCAACTGTCATCCTGATCACAGACTAGAGAAGCCATTTAAACTTTCAACAACCAAGGAAACAAATGGAACCAAGCCTAGATATCAAAAAAATTACATTACATTTATGGCATTTCGCAGATGTCCTTATCCTGAACAACTTACATTTATCTCATTATACATTTTAGCAGAAGAGGGTTGATGGCCCGCCTCACGGGCTCAACAGTGACAGCTAGCGCTGAGGTCGGATCAGTAGTCCATCACCCTAACCACACTGAGCTACCCCTACACGGTGATGTAGTGGTTAGCACTGTCGCCTTGCACCTCCAGGGTCCAGGTTCAATTCTCGGCCAGGCTCGATTCCCGTCTCTGTGTGCATGGAGTTTGCATGTTCTCCTCTTGCTTGGTGGGTTTCCTTCCACAGTCCAAAAACATGTAGATTAGGCTAATTGGCATTCCCAAATTGCCCATAGTGTGTGTATGTGTGTGCCCTGCGATGGATTGGCACCCTGTCCAGGGTGTACCCCGCCTTGTGCCCTAGGCCTCCTGGGATAGGTTCCAGGTCCCCACGACCCTGAATACAGGATAAAGTGGTATAGAAGATGAGATGAGAGATGAGATACATCATCCCACCCCACCATAATTGAGGCACTTAAATTTTTTCAATGCCTCCAGATGAACAATAATTAAATTACTAAAAATAATACCAAGTCTACTTTGTAATTTTGGCAAGAGATTTAAAAAAAAGAAAAGAAAAAGAAAATCCCAAACTCCACACTAAGTATCAAAATTAACATAGATGTTGGTTGCATTTCGGTTATTCTATGTAAATATTCTATATAGGATATATGATATGCCTGCATAACCCTATTCAGACCTGCTGACATTAAAAGTTAATAAAGCTTAACTTGTGTTAAAGTAAAATACATGCACAAACAGTTTAAGGATTCCTTTAAGCATGCAAATCAGACGACTGCTACTGTAAATATAAGATATCAGACTTCACTGCCAAATATCACTAAGAAATGTGCACACAACTGGGAATATTGTATTATTACAATATAGTATAAAAACTGTTTAGAAAATATGAGGATTCACTTGGTTTAAAAAACAGAAATAAAACACAAAACATAGTGTTGCGTTCGAACACTTTATTAAATAGTTTGAATTTCCGTGACCACTCCACGTACATGATTATTCACAGCTTGTAAATCCGAAATACTTTGGCTTGTTAAGCAATTAGAGTAAGATTACATGCGCATACTGTATGAACTTAAAGAAAAGAAAAAGACAAAACACAATCACAGACACAGCTGACTGCTTTTGGGTGATATTTATGGCTCATTAAGACCAAACAGGTCATTTCACAGTATAATGGCGTGTACAAATTGAGTGATATCTGGCAGAAAAAGCTTAACATGTTTTGGAAAAAGTATGACAGATTTACAATATGACAAAAAGAAAATAATAATATATAAAAAGAAAATAATAACAACAAATGTGTTTTCGCATGCATTTAAAGAGGAAAGGCAGGTTAAAGGTTAGTTGGATCTTATGGATTTTATCTTCTGGATTATCCTGGTACAGTATATCCAAATGTTAAGTTTATATGCAAATGTAGAATAGCAAAGAACAGGACTAGCACGTACTGTGTAAGGCACAGAAGAGAAGAGAAAACACTGCTGGTGAGATTTTTGGTCACATTTTCACAGGTAGCACAAAGTCCATAGTGGTTTCTCAGTTAATACTTATTAACTAAAAGGTACAGTATTATCCCTGACCTGGCTCAGCACATAGAGGCAACAGATATAAATAATATAAAGAGATTTTTTGGGGGGGTTAAAGAATATTTTCAGCTTCTCTCAGATATAGAATGTTATCTGAAATATACAGGTGTGTTAACTTTATTAACTGCGAAACATAAAGGGAAACTCCGCCTATTCTCAAATGAAATGCATAATTCAAATGTAGTGGAGATGTTGGTGCAAATACTCTGTGCACCTTTTGAAACACGAAACCGGACCCGTGAGTGCGAATGATGAAAATGTCAATAGAAGAAATTTATACTCATTAGTTGATAAATGATGTTAAGTATTAATAGTAACATGGAAGTTGTTGTTGATGGAGTTTCCCTTTAGGTCAGAATGTCACTATAATAAACTACTCTGTTTAAAGACATTTAGGCTTTTTAGAATTCTCTCCAACACTAATAAAATAAATAACTGCAAAACACACTAAGTGTATCTTACTTACATAAATAAGTGTTTGTATTGTAATGTGTTTTTTTTATTGTTTAGATTGTATACCTTTGTGTGTGTGTGTGTGTGTGTGTGTGTGTGTGTGTGTGTGTGTCCCAACACCCCCTCACGCCTCAGGTTTAGCCTCCTCCTGTGAGGCTGCTTCCGTACCGTTCCTCTCAGCAGCCGTTTCCTCCACAACAGGAAGTGCAGGAGTTTCCAGCTCCTTGGCCGCAGCCTCCACCTCCTCCGCGACCTTCTCCACCTCGTGAGCCACTGCCGCCACCTCTTTAGCCGTCTCCTCGACGACGACGGCCACCTCGGCGACCGCCTCCGCCGCCTCCACGACCACCTCAGCGACCGTCTCCACCACGGAGGCGGGATCTGCTCGGTTAACTTCGGCGGCGAGCTCCACAGGCGCCGGCGCACCTTCTTCCACTTTTGCCTCAGGAGGAGCTGCTACCACTGACGCTTCCTCTGCATCTTCATGTGCAGGAAGATGGAGAAGGAGGTTAAAATTCCATTATCTGGTCAGTGGCTAAAATGTTACTAGAGGTAGACTGGAGATATTTAATATTAACAGGTGAGTGCAAAAGTTTGCACACCTGTTGGGGAAATTCCTATGAAAATCACAGGACCTTTACTCAGAGCTGGTTTTACAGATTCCTTCAGCAACAGAATGGTCAAATTTTATATACTAAAAAATTAAAATTAAAAAACAAACCCAGAAAAAAAAAGTTTGCACACCCTTTATGAACATAACATTTGTTAATAATTCTTTACCTGCCTCTGACCCTTTATGATGTGAGCAGCTTTTACATTCTCTGAATTGTAATATTAATACAGGGTATTTTTTTCACATCATTTCGTAGTCAAACAACATTTTTTACACATCTCATTTCAAATTTTAGATAATTTTGCAAGAATTGGCCGAGTTTAATGTTTTATTTTTTCTTTAAATTTTTTCTTTTGTGTTAGAATAGAATAAAAAAAATACACCAACTGGACAGCAGATTTGGACATGGCACAAAAATTTAAAAAGGAAGATTTGTGCAGGGCGACCACCAGTATTGGAAGATACCATCAATCAGGTCCGGGAAAAAATTGTGCAAATCCCAAAGTCTATGGAAACCCAGATTCCTCGTACGACACTTTGGCGTGTGGTAAGGAAACGGTTGAGAATGACACCCTATACTGTAAGCTACAGCTCGTTCAAGCCTTAAGCACAGCTGTCAGGGAAAAGTGAAAGCAATTCTGTGTTAAACTCTGGGTTAAATTTTTATTCTTTTATTTTAAGCTAAGCACCTAAAATTAATATAGAAATTTTCAGTTTCTGAAAAAATTACACCAACTTCTGATCTGCAGGGTTGCATTCGTTCATCTTCTATAGTTAATTCATCATCATCATACAGTAATTCCCCACTTGCCCATAGTGTGTGATTGGGAACACCTGGGGATCACACACTATAGGCAAATTGGGAACACCAATTAACCTAACCTGCACGTCTGTGAACTGTGGGAGGAAATCGGAGTACCTGAGGAGTACCATCCATTCCCCTATACCAATTCGTCACTGAATCACTACACATTTCTACTGCCACTTCACACATCATGGTGCAATACATTGTGTTTTATAAAGAATAAAGACATACACACTTAATTGAACTTAATTTACTCTATTAGAAAGATTATGTTATATATGCTCTTATTTATTCATAATAAACGTATCCCTGAAAAAAACCGGCACAATTTATGCAAGCTGATATTTTAGAGCCTTTAACTGAATAATTACTGGAGTTATTAATTTGATGTAGAAACACACACAAGTCTTATGATACCCATTTAATTCTAATAGAGACTATTAGAGCTGTGTGCGCGTTATCTTTTTTATTGATTCATGTTTTAAATAGATAAATAAACAAACTGAGTGCTGTGAAAAAGTATTTGCGCCCCCTTTGGGTTTAAATGGTAGCAGGTGGGTTTAGATGCCCCCCCCCTAAATGAAATTAACTGCATTTTGTATTTACCCAGGTTATCTTTCTATAATATTGAAATTTGTTTGATGATTTCTATTATTGAAGTGTGACACATACGCAAAAAAAAATTTAATAGGAAGACGGCAAATACTTTTTTTTTTTCACAGCACTGTACAGTACCTCTTCCATGTTATAAGCCCTTAAAAGCATTTTTTGAGAATAGTCTTCAGAAACATGAAGAAAGTTTCATGGGCTCACCACTGTATCCCCAGTCTACATACTACACATATACTGTACATGTAATAAACTGCTGTATCAGTGAATGTGTGTGTATGTAAATAAAAGATGTTTAATACATTCCTAATTATCAGTAAACCGTTAATTCCTCACATCTCTCTCACCTTGTCCTGGTCCATGGCCTCATACATGATTTATCTTCTCCCAAAGTAAAGCTGTCTATTGAACTAAAAACCAGTTACATGGCACATGGGAAAAACAGTAGAGAAAAGAGATGAAAGGCAACCAGACTTCGGAAAAGACATGAGGACGGTAAAGAGGACAGGAACATTAAACCGACTATTGCTTTCCTGTAAAATGACCTCACCACACAGACAGAACCAGAGGCGCTTTGGGGTTTTTTTGGTTTTGTTTTTGCATTGCAGGTTTAATGATTTGAAAAAGAGAAAATATGACTTTTACATGGCTTCCTGACAAGAATCTTAAAAGCATAGCCAGAGCAAGACATTACACAAGAAACAAGCTCTCCTGTCTAAAGTGGTTTGAGACACAGAGAAGAGAGGCAGAGTTTTCAGGCAAGGAAGTAGACAGAACAGGACAGACAGCAGGACTCGAAGTTAAAAGGAGGAGTGCAGCGGAAGGGCAAGGCAGACAGACGGATCCGGAGACTCGACTGTGCCGGTTAGTTAGTCGTCTGGAAAAAGTCAGAAAAGAGGCAGTTAGAAAAGAAAGGAAAAAAAGAGACACACACTACTCGTGTATGTGACCAACACTTAAACAGTGGAAATAAAAGTGTACTCTGAGGTGGCACATGCAATACAGTATGTTCTAAGGGGAAAAAAAAAAGAAAGAAAAAACACTAGAGGGCGTGCATTTCCAGGAAAATACTAAATCATTAACCATTAATTGTGCGGCTTGACGAAGCAAACAGCCAAAACACATTATTGGTATATTATGTTATACAGAAAATGTGTGTGCCAAAGAAGCTACTTTTGAAGTTTATTCAGCATGGAAGTGACTGAAGTGACTAGCTTCCCAAAAAATCTCAAGTCACTAACATCAGCCGTTTGAGAGATGAATTTATACAGTACGTGGTCCAAAAATGGCCATTTTCAGCGTTATACTATCACGCCTTAAACAACAATCATTTAAAATGCAAATTATTCATATTTTCTTATGAGTATTGACACTAAAATAAGTGTGTAAACTTCTAGAAGCATATGACCTGTAAAAATTGTTGCTTACATAGTTTTTGCATTTTGGTCAAAAAGCAAAAAATCTGTAGTGTCCGTAACCTTGTTAAATTTATTTTGCGATATTAGAATAATACACTTTTTCAGGTTTATGTCTTTTCATGTGAAATCCAGACTGGCCAAGTTTCATCTGAATGACAGTTAAGATCATTGAAGGATTTAAATAAAAAAAATAAAAATAAAAAAAAATTACGTTATGGACACTACAGACATAAAGGGCTTGAAATTGGATTTAACAAATATGTTTCTTTTTATCTGATAAAAATATAAAATATGTGTATGCATATTTACAAAAAAAAAAACAAAAAAACAAAAAGGAGCATGGCAGGATCCAAAAGCATGGATCGGGAGATAAGAAGCATTAAGTATAATGAAAAATGCTGTTATATGATCCTATCTGAAAATTACATTTTTGACCTAGATGAGACATTTTTAGGTTTACATTTAGGCATTTGGCAGACGACCTTATCCAGACGACGTACAAAAAATGCTTTGAAGTTTCCATCATTGGATAGATACTTACACTGCGTTATTGGGTTACTAACTAAACTTTGTACTTTTCAGTACAAATACCGCATTTTGGCCGAGAGCTCCTGCCACCACCTCAAAGAAAAAAACCGCAGAGCACAAACTCCAGAGCATTTATTCTGAGCGGAAAACCTCATACAGTGGAGACAGAAAACATCACAATATCGACGACTGTTAATACAGACTGTCAGTATCCTTGTTGATTCTGTACCATGCAAGTGTTTAAGTGATCTCCATTCATGGTTTTTTGACGGTTCAGCACTATCCTCACAGGTTTTTGATAATGTGTTGAAGGGTTTCTAATCCAGTTCCTGTCATTTCAAATCTCATTAGTTGTCTTCTTTTCTTGATGGGGCAAAATAATTTGACCTTTATGAAGGTGACTTTTTTGGCCTGGTCTGGGTTGATTGGCATATTTCTCTCTCTTTCTCCCGATGCCATTAGCAAAGTGAACGGCAGTGATGGATACCGAATATGATGTGTTAATTCACCAAGCCTGCGCAAACATAACATATTATTGAACCACAGTTGTGCTCTGAAAGCGAAGGAATGCTGTGCAGTGCTGCAGGCTTGGAGGGACACCAGACAACGCTCTCGTCTCGTAGATCTACCTTCTCGCGGGAGCCCAGTTTTAAAAACAAACCCATGTTTACATGGAGGAACCCATAACAGCGGAATGATGAGATTAAATAAGGAAGGTTGTGTTCGGGAAATTGCTGTATCTGTGATGTGTTTGAGATTACAGCACGCGTCTTTAAACAGCACATTATGTACGAAATAAATCATAACTGGGTCATGCTGTGATGGGAAAATAACAAAAACAAAGGGTGGTGTTTATTCTGTACTAGTTTTAGGAGTTTTATTCCTAGTTATATTGTACTGTATATTGTTATGTTTATAGTATTTAATTTATTTATTTTACCATAACTGTGAGTCATGAGTAGACTGACAATTTGATTTGATTCAGTATAAATAATTTATTAATATGCTGTGTAACTGTAGCTGTTGATAGTATGTGTCTAGACATCACCTCATTTAGCTCAGTTCACAAAACCACACTGAAGGCATCCAAAATCTACAATAATCTCCTTTTAACAGTTGATATTAAGATGTATCTGCTACTAGGGCTGGGCGGTATACCTTTTCATACCGAATACCGGTGTTTTTTTTTATTATTATATAAATTTTTTATATACCCCAATACCGGTGAGTGTGTGCGCACAAAGCGTCGGGAACACAGAGCAGTGGAACGCCCCGCCGCGGGACATTGTTTGAGAGGGGGATTGTTTTGTAGTGGCACCAAACAAGCTGTAGGTTTCGCGCGGTGGCCATAAGTCCGGTTCAT
>JAQQZS010000002.1:4853860-4877660 GCA_030068045.1 Platyallabes tihoni
TTAATATTTGATGTGAATCTTGCCATGAAATAGCCTGAGAAGCTGATATGGCAATAAATCCAAATACAAACAAAAAAAATCTAGACTTTTAAATAAATACTAACGTGTGTGGAGGTCATGTTTGATGATTCATTTTTTTCTTCTTTGGCTGCAGACGTCCCCAGATAAGGTGGACTACGAGTACAGCGAGCTGTTGCTGTACCAGAATCAAGTGCTGCGAGAGGCGGGGCTTTTCAAAGAGGCCCTCGAGCACCTGATCAGTTACGAGAAACAGATCTGCGACAAACTGGCGGTGGAGGAGACCAGAGGTGGGTTTCGTTTACTTTGAAGATCACAACAACAAAAGAGACAAAAAGAAGCAATAACGTTTTTAATGTCGTGTCCTGATTTCTGTTTAATTTTCTATTCTGATCGTCAGATTAATCAATGATGTGGTTAAAAAGTTTTTATGATCTGTAAAAAAACTAAAATAAAAGTCACATGTTTAGGCGAGCTGCTGCTGAAGCTGGATCGAGCTGGCGAAGCCACAGAGGTGTATCGACATCTGCAGGAGAGAAACCCTGAGAACTGGAGCTACTACCAGGGACTAGAGGGAGCACTGAAACCAGGTAAATCACTCACACACACACACACACACACACACACACAGTTGACATTAATCTCCTCATTGCAGAGGTCTGACTATATATGTTTGTGTGTGTGTTTAGGGAGCGTGGAGGAGAAGCAGCAGATCTACGACGACGCCTGGGTGAAGTTCCCTAAGGGTTTAGTGCCCAGGCGGCTGCCGCTCAACTTCCTCACAGGTGAGAGTGTGTGTGTGTTTCCTCAACCTCACTGCATCTGTACTTAAATAAGCTTTTAGCAAGACTGTCCTCCAACCAGCTGAGATACAGTAGCTGTAGTAAAATCGGGTCAGCTTTAGCGGTGTGTGTGTGTTACAGTGATAATGTAACGCCTCCATCCTGCTCTCTGACTGATGGGCACGAGATGGCCACGCCTCCATCCTGCTCTCTGACTGAACCTTTGGTCGTTTAGGCCACACCTCCTTTACTAGGACTGACGGGCACTGAAGCCACGCCTATTGCACTAGCAACAGAACACACAAGCACAGTTTTTGTTCTAATATTTGCGTACTGTTTATTAGATCAATGCACAGAGGTCTATCAGTGTGTGTGTAGGTGCGTTACATTCCCACAGTTTCCTAAAATAAAGGAATGTAGTAGTCTGTTAATGTAGTAGTCTGTTAATGTAGTAGTCTGTTAATCACACACATCGTGATATTTATTGAAATGATACTGTGACAGAAATCACTTATGTTTTGCTCTGGATGTGTCCAGGAGAGAAGTTCAGGGAGTGTCTGGATCATTACCTGAGGGTGAACTTCAGTAAAGGATGTCCTCCTCTCTTCACTACCCTCAAATCTCTCTATCACGACAAGGAGAAGGTGAGACGGACACAAATGGACACAGTATGCTTTCTAATAGAGAGGTGTGTCAGTGTGTCTGTGTTTGTGTCTGACGGATGAACCCTCAATAATGGTGGTCATGTTTGTAACGTGTCGCGTGGCAGGTGTCTGTCATCGAGCAGATGGTGGTGAGCTACGAGGCCAGTTTGAGGAGCTGCAGGATGTTCAGCCAAAACGGTAAGTCATCAGCCTGGCGGCGAGAACAAACCGTAAAACACAGCATGAAACCGGGCGTCCGCCGAGCGCAGACTGGATTTTTATGGAATCTGTAAAAACGTGGAACACACACTAATCACGTTACCCGAGTTATAACCAAACCGACCTGAAATGTGTTCTTTGTACTGTTACTAGGAGAAATCAAAACAAATACACACACAAAAAGAGGTGCCAGGCTTGCAGCTGCGTATGCTCTGACATGCAAGAAAGAAAAGCGCAAATCACTAGAATAATTGCTGGCTGCAAAAAGCAAGCTGTCGGTTCACGTTAACGGTGCGGCAATCGAGATAACGTGTAACATGTGCGCTGTCGTTAGATTCTGTATAATCACGTTTCCATGCTTTTCAACAAATAATTGTTTTTGTTTGTTTTTAAACCAAGTGAAGTTGCAAAAGCAAAATGGCAACCAGTTCAGAAAAAAGTGGAATTTGAAATCTAACACACTTTAATAGAAGTTAGGAGTTAGAATAGAAGTTATTCATTAACCTAATCGTCCAGTACAGGCGAGTCCATGCCCACTCTACTCGAACCCATTGTGTCGTCCTCTTGTTGTAGCTCCTCCACCTTTTAAATGTTTGATGCTTTACATATACTGAGCTGCTTTTCTTTTGGTTCACTATGCCACTGAAAAAAACATTTTGACATAGTCTGATGTTTGATGAGAATGTGAACTGAAAGCTTTTCCCCTGGATCCGCACGATTAAACACGTTCTGTGCATGCTGATGATACGTGAGCAGGTGGAAATTAGAGGGTATGATTTATTGATTGATTTGCTTGCATTTTGTCTCAAACCTTAAATCAGGGCTTGCACTTGGAAAACAGACAAAGCATAACAGAACAAGTCGAACATGGTCAAGTATGATGTTGGAAGGCTAAATGAAAAGTGTGTGTGTGCAGATGATGATGGAAAAACGGAGCCTCCCACCACCCTGCTGTGGGTGCAGTATTTCCTCGCCCAGCATTTCGATCATATCGGGCAGCACACTGTCGCCCTGGAGTACATCAACGCGGCCATCGATAGCACGCCGACGCTGATCGAGCTTTTCCTCATCAAGGCCAAGATCTACAAGGTAGAACAAACACACATGATTTTCCAGTCTAGTCTTCCATTAAAAAAATAAAAGTTTAGATCTTCTTTCACTGATCTTGTCTTGTCTTGCTCTGTGTCTCAAACTCTTCGTCTGCTTTTTATTACCCGGCACTTCCACACACACACACACACACACTTACTTCTGTATTTTCTTTACAGTACCGCTTCCCATCACCGGGTGGAGTTCTGTACTCGTATTCCCAGCTCTCGCTCTCCCTCAAGACTTTCCACTCCATTCTTCCTTTAATTCTTTAATTTAACGCCTGCTTTCCTGATCAGTGACTCCACATTCTGTAGACTTTAAACACTAGTTCTCGGCGCTGTGCCACCGTATCTACCTACTTATTTCCAGGAGCAGAACGAGCTCTACAGTCTCACTTTGTAATAGAGTGCTGTTAAGGTTGCTATTCCAGTTATTAGTCTGATGATTAATACTTCCTCTTTTTGTTTTTTCCTTCTTATCACATCTACTTTGTCCTGTATTAAATGCACATATCTCACTTTTGATCCATTATCCCACTGATATTGCTGTTTTTTTTGTTTTTTTTTCCTCTCGTTATTTTTTCCCCCTTTTTCCAATGTTAATGTTGATGTAGTGGAGCGATATCACAGTACATACTTACCAGTTTGATTTGTATTAATTGCAATAATTTTTTTAAGGTATTGTTGATTTTATAAATTCAGGAAAATTCAATTTTGAAGTTTTTTTTTAATTTGTTTTTATTGTGATTTTATAAATTTAGTAAAACAAAAATAATTTTAGGTATCGTGTTTTTTTTTTTTTTTAATTCAGTAAAATATTTTTTTAATGTTGTGATTTTATAAATTTAGTAAAATAAATAATTTGTGTATCGTGATTTTATAAATCCAGTAAAATTATTTTATCAGGTATTGTGATCTTATAAATTTAGTAAAACAAATTCTTTTTTTTATATCATGATTTTATAAATTCAGTAAAATAAAATGTTTATATTTTTTAAACAATTCTTAATAAACTTAAGTACTGCCTGCCAGTGGGAATAGTTCAGTGTGTGCCACCTGTTGGATTTAAGAGAAACTGCAACATCTCACATGTAAGTGTGTGTATACATAATTTAAAAAAATCGATTTTCGAATCTGTGTGGTGATGGACATGAAAGTCCCGTTAACTATTTTTTCGACTGCTCCCATCAAGGGGTGGCCACAGTGGACCATCCGATCTGTAAATAACTTGACACAGGTGTTTTTACACCTGGATTCCCTTTCTGGCACAACCCTCCTGGGATTGGAACCGGCTCCGAGTCCTCAGATCCTCAGACCTAGAGCCTTAGCCGCCACTCCCGCACACACAAAAACTTCCAATACATCACAGAATCTATCTACATTTTTCCCCTTTCCCCATCTCGAGCGTTTAGGTGAACCCTGGTGGACTAGTGGTTACTATATCACACTTTCATGTTTTTGTTCAATTGTTTTTTTCCATAAACAGTTTGCGAAAATATGTGACACGTTTTAAAGTTTTTCTCTTTCTCACTCTGCGTGTCGTCTCTAGCACGCCGGAAACATTCAGGAAGCCGCACGCTGGATGGACGAGGCCCAGGCGCTCGACACTGCAGATCGATTCATCAACTCCAAATGCGCCAAATACCTCCTGAAGGCGGGGCTGATCAAAGAGGCAGAGGAGATGTGCTCCAAATTTACCCGGGTGAGTGTGAATGAGAGCAGCCGTACTGCAAAGATTAAAGGAGGATCAAAATTATTATCACGTTTATTTTAAAATACAAATTTAGCAAATACTAGCTGAAGTACGTGTCGATGACGGGTGAAGAGTTTGTAGAAAGAGTTAAAAGGTTAAAGCTAGAAATAATCAGCTGATCTTTAATGTAGTCAGTGATGATATTATTATTATTATTTCAGGTTGAAGCCCACGTACATTTCTGTCTGTCTGTACAGCAGAACTCTCTAACTTATTAATTAAAAAAAAATCACATTCTGTAAGGTTGAGTATCTTGCGCCTTGTTTACACTAAGTTGTCCTTCTTTCATCGTCAACTAAATACAGTACACTCCCTGTTCGGTAATCGGAGAGAGAATCACAGATGAGAAATTGTGAAAAAGTAGATCGGATAAAGATGAAGTTTTGTCTTAGAACTTAAAACTTCAGTGCGTTAAAATATACACTTGTACCACTTCAGCAATGAAAATATTAACTAATCCCAGTAAAAATATTTAGTTTAGCTTTTATAATTAATATCAAGTAGTTTATTTTAAAGTAGATTATTAAATCCAGCACATAACTGCTCATAACATCAATCAGGATTTTACTCAATCACTCATGGTGCAGGTTAAACTTGAATGTCTATGTACTGCAAAAGTTTCATGAAATTCTGCAAGTCTTGCGTGATTCTGTGACAGACGGACAGAAATGTTCTGAGGCTGGTTTCTGGTCCTCCAGTGTATGAAATGTAAAGATATCATTGAAAGAGCGAGTTCTGACCAACATACTGTAAAGACAAAACCTTTTGTTTTATTTATTTGTATAGATCTCCTTCAGTGTTCATCTGGGGTTTGAGCGCCTCTCCAGCTCTGGAAATAGAAAAGAAACAAAACACAATACACTTTTAGCCCATCAGAAACAGGGGGGCATGTTTGTTCTCAGTAATGTTTTGTATTGAGGGAGGTTCTGAGTCTTGCGAAAACTGCGACACTGTCCGTTCCTTTTGGAGGGGCGGAGCTTCTGAAGGGAGGGGTCTGTTTTTTGGGGAATGGAGGTTGGGCTCAAATATTAATAGAGGTCCTCCTTTAAAATGAATGTGTATATCAGAGGAAAGCAGGATTTAAAAAAAAAAAAAAAGTTTACTTTGCTTTCAATCAGTCCATTTTATTAAAAAAAAAAAAAAAAAGATTTCTCAATTTTTAAATTTTTTTTATTTACTTATTTCTATGGGTTTGTGTGTTTATAGGAAGGCACGTCGGCGGTGGAGAACCTGAACGAGATGCAGTGCATGTGGTTTCAGACCGAGTGTGCTCTGGCGTACCAGGCCATGAACAAATACGGAGAGGCGCTCAAGAAGTGCCATGAAATCGAGCGAGTGAGTCGACGGTGTCTTTTTTCCGATATTATATTGTCGTGAAGCTTTTATTTTTATTCCTTTAAAAAAAAAAAAAATTCCCCTTCCCCATTTTTGTCTGCAGCACTTCGTAGAGATAACGGACGACCAGTTCGACTTCCACACGTACTGCATGAGAAAGATGACGTTACGATCCTACGTGGCTCTGCTCAAGCTGGAGGACGTGCTGCGAATGCACCCCTTCTACTTCAGAGCCGCACAAACCGCAATCCAGATCTACCTCGGTCTCCACGACAACCCGCTATGTGACGACAGCAAGGAGTCACAGGCGGACAGCAGTAAATCTCCCACACACACACACTTTAAAGGTTAAAGGAGCGGTTAGTAAATGTTTTGGCGCGCCCTGCTGTCTGAAAGGGGAATTACAACGCATCAGGTTCGACCCTGTCAGCACAACCTGAAAATGTGTAGGGATTAGTGATGCGCGGGTCGTCTGGTAACCCGAAATTATCACTTTATTTGCGGGTCGGGTTGGAGCGGGTGATTAAAAACAAAATTAAATAAAAAATCCATGTATGATGTGTGCAATTCCGCTGCCAGTCACAACAAAAACAAAGAAATAAAAGTGAAGATGGAAGACGACGTGCGGAGAAATTGAGGTCGGGAATTTTATATAATTTAATGGTTGCGGGGCGGGTTGTAAAAATAGATACAGTGGTGCAGGGCGGGCTGAGGCGGGGCCAAATAATTTCATAAAAGCGGGACCCGCGGGTTGGAAAAATACCTGACCCGCGCATCACTAGTGGGGATGAATTGAGGGGAAAAGGGGGTGGAGCTCCGCATTTTCAGCCATACCCAGCAATATACACACCGTTTAGATAAAAAAAAAATTTTTAAAAAGAGAGACCGTTTAAAAAGTTTGCTTGTTTCGTAACGCGTCTCATATTTTGTTTTTTCTCCCATGAAGTCAGCTTGACTGATAAGGAGATGAAGAAACTGCGGAACAAACAGAGACGAGCGCAGAAGAAAGCCCAGTTGGAGGAGGAGAAGAAGAACGCGGAGAAGGAGAAGCAGCTGAAAAATCAGAAGAAGAAGAAAGAGGAGGATGAGGAGGAGATCGGAGGACCGAAAGAGGAGCTCATACCCGAGAAACTGGCGAAGGTGAGCATCTAGTTAAACAAGTACATGTAGGAAGAAAAATTATAATAAAATAAATCTTCAAATCGAGGTTGGACGAAAATGTTTAAAGCACTCAACTGAATATGTACATTACTTTTATTTATTTTATTTTTTTTGTCGCTGATTTCTTTGTCAGATCGAGAATCCCCTGGAGGAGGCGGTGAAGTTCCTGATCCCCCTGAAGAACCTGGTGAAGAACAGAATCGAGACGCACCTCCTGGCCTTCGAAATCTACTTCCGCAAAGGTGAGCAGACAAGTAAAGCTGAGACGGTAACGCTCATCTCGCCTTGGCCCGGCCCCACGTCTCACTGTGTGTGTGTGTTTTTACAGAAAAATACCTGCTGATGCTCCAGTCGGTGAAGAGAGCGCACGCTTTAGACCCTGACCACCCCTGGCTTCACCAGTGCCTCATCCGGTTCTTCAAAGGAGGTGTGTAGATGATGCACATTTCATATTTTGTTCTCGACACACTTGTGTGTGCACCCTGTCTCACTGTGTGTGTGTGTGTGTGTGTGTGTGTGTGTGTGTGTGTGTGTGTGTGTTGACAGTGGCTGACGGGAAGAGTCTGCCTCAGCCCGTACACACCGTTCTGAAGCAGGAGATCACGCGTCTCTTCGGAGAAAGTGACCCCAAGTCCTATAACAAGAACTTCCTGAGCAAGCACTCCAGCTCCATACCTCACAGAGTCGCAGGTACACACTTAAGGGGAGGAGGTGATAGGGAAATATCACAACTTATGCAAGTGTGTGTATTTTTTCTTGTAGGAAGAGGTGTGTGAAGAAGTGGTGAGGGGGGCGGGGGAGGAATCTATAAACTTTATAAAAACGATTCATAATAGAGATGAAGCGGTCAATCAGCCAATGACCAGCATGATCTGGTTTTCAGGTTTTGATTGGCCGTGACCGGAGATCCGCCTCAGATATAAACGATTCTGTACCGAGTGCAGAAGCTTTCGAGCTGCGCAACGGAAATGCATTTTTATGGCGTTACATTATCACAAATCTCATGTCTTAAAACCCTTCGATCTGCCTCAAAAACTCCAAACTCAAAAACCGTGAGCGAATTAGTCTCAAACCCGCTCATCACACACACTTACACCTATCTCATAAATACTTAGTCGAAAATCGCAGCCACTTAACTCGCCGAAAACTTGAGTTTTGAGACTTTGGAGGAGTTTGAACAAACAAAGTCGTTCCTTTATAATCCTACAGGTGGCGCACCCTGAACTATTTACACACGATTTTTAGAAAAAATAATTATGGCGGGTAACACAGAAACGCACTGCGGAGTTAAATATTAAACTTGTGTATTTAAAGTTAGTTTGTATTGTTTTTTTTATTTTTAAAGTAAGAAAACTAGAAACGTTTAACGTTTCAACCTTTTAAGGAATGTGTTGCGTTTACTTTCTCATTAAACTTTTTAAAAGGGTTTAAAATTGTAACAAAATGAAATATCAAATCGGGATATTTATTATATAGTGATTAATCGAATCTGCCCTGAGGTATTGTGGTTATCGTATCAGTGTCCTGTAATTGAGTAAAAGTAGAGATTCATTCCCTACGGCAAATGTTACTCAAGTAAAAGTACAGGTCGTCCATTTGTGTTTACTTGAGTAAAAGTACTGAAGTCATCACCTTCAAGTATCAAGCTCACAGTAGATTTTTTCCATATTTAAAAAAATCTTTTCTGATTGTGAACATGTTTTTGTCTCCGTCTGCAACCAGCTCCACATTATTAGGAAAGTCGTCACGCAATTACGCATAACAGTCTGCAGATGGCGACATTTACGCTTCAAATACCACAAAATCAATTTGGTTAAGTAAAGTGTGGCCGTGCAGAAATGTAGTAAAGTACAAGTACAGATATTTGCTCCAGTTTTGTGTGTGTACAGATGAGTAAAATCCACCCTTGAGTGTACAGTAAGGAAGTACATGCACTCGATAACCTTTCACCTCTGCTCGTAGGCGCGAAGATGATGGTGTATCTGGATCCCTCGTCTGAAAGCACCGCTGCCGAGTTGGCCACATCACTGGATCGGTCGATCACCGGCAGAACCATAAAGGTACCAGTAGTACATTAGTACTGTTTGGAGGAGATACAGACAATGGTTCATTTATACATCACATAACGTTTGCTCTTTCCTTTTCATAATTACATTTATCTTTGTGTGTGTGTATTAGACGTGCACGGACGTCTTGCAGGCCTTAAAGGATGGCAGCTTGGGTTCGGAGCAGCAGAAAGTTCTGGAGTCGTACCGCGCCTCCTGCCATGCCCTCTACCCGTACTGCTTGGCCTTCGTGCCGCCAGGTTACCACGACAACGTCTCCATCACCACCAACGGAGACGTGTCATCCGGCGACCACGAAGACGTGACCAATGAAATATAAGACGTTTGAGTGGGGGGAGGGGGACGGGGGGGGGGAAAGTGTGTGTTTGGATTTGAATATGCCTGAGATGTGTGACTCTACTGTAGAAACCGGACTGGGACTGTCTGTCTGTTTTTACGTTAGATTTCTCTTTGCTTTCTTTCGTTATTTCTTTCATTCATTCTTTGTTTTATCATAATCGAAGCTAACGACTACTCGAACCCGTACCAGACAGAACGGAGCGTAGATGAGGACGGCGCGGATGGACCGCGTGTCCGATGCGTGCAGCTGCTTCTTATGTTTTTAAGAGTAATTTATATAAAAGAACAATCTGCAAGGAGCGCTTCTCGAGTCAGTGTGCCAAATGAGAGGGGCGGAGCTTATGACAGGGTGTGAATAAAGGGGGAGGGGGGGTCAGCGGTGGTGATACAGCTGCTAAGGAGAGACTGATTTGATTTTTTTTTTTTTTTTTTTCCTTCCCCCCCACTTTGTCTGCTTTTGCTCTTCTTCTATCGTCTTCCGAATTTGTTAGAAGTCCTGGCTTTTTGCTAGTTAACTACTCTTACCCATAAAAATTTCCCCTCTCAAATTTTTTTTTTTTTTAATTATTTTTTTTTGTAACAATTGGTTTTGAAATCTGATGCCGTATTTTCCAGGACAAGAACCTCTCCATCCTACCGCTGTCTAAACTCTGGGTTATTGTTGTTTGAGACACACACAAATAAAAACCAACTGAATTTCAAATTATGTGATGAGAAAATTAATACACAGTCAGGTGCAGAACACCTTGCACACGCTTTGGACAAAATGAAGAGATTTATTTAAAAAGTTGTACATATATATGTAATTCTTATTTTTCGTAAATGCGCTATGATGTATAGAGTTCTCTTGTTTTTATTTCTGCCTCCATTATTGTATGATTTCAGACAAGGTATTTTAGCAAAAGGTTTTAGTTGGAGCGCCTCCTCTTTAATTTTCAAACGAATCCAACTGACGGTTTTCCTGAAACTTCCCGTTTTCCCGATTCTGGGACTGGGAAGCTGTATCACCCTAAAATTTGCACATGAAACTTATCTAAATGTTTAATCAGGTCTTTTTGAGGTCAATGGAATGGGGGGAAAAACTACAAGCTCACTCGTTTTTGGTCCGATTGCAAAACGAGGGGAGCTCAAAGAAAACTCTACTACATTGGTGAAAAATAATGTCAATTAAAAAAAGGAAATTTAATGACAAAAATCACTCCATTGACTATAATGGGATTAGCAGAATGGATGCATTAGAAAAAAGAGGGGGAAAAATGCTTCTGGACCACTTTGGACAACCTACCATCCTGAGCTTAATTTTTAAAATACACACATGAAACTTCTCTCTCAAACAAACCAAGAGTGAAAGCTCTAGCATTTACAGTTCCTCTGATATAAGTATAAACAATACAGAACTGCCATTGGCTTTGATGTGTAAACTGGTTACATAATCTGTGTCTGTGAGCTTTGTGTGCAGGGGAGGGGCAGATGTAAGCCACGCCCCCTTGCCTGTCACACATGCTGTCTAGAATCACAGGCATAAACACACTTGTATCTTTTTAACTGTACTGTGTGGATTGGAACGGTGCATTTTCAGTGTTTCGCACAAGAAAAGTTTTACGCCTACAATGTGTCCCTACTTTAATTTTTCAAAGAATTAAAGTTTTGTTCAGTGATTTCAGTATTGAGGTCAGAGTAGCACACAGGAGTGTAAATCGGAGACGGCTGGTCATGATGGTAGATATGAGAGGAAGTTTAAAGTCAAAAGTCTATCAATAGTTCAGCAATAAAACAGTGTTGTGAAATGCTTTATATTACAAGGTTGTAATAAGACTGATTACACTTTAAAGAAAGCTCAATTCCTCCATCAATCCATCATCTATACGAATAAACAAACATGTTTTTCACTAAAGGCAGGTTGTAAACCCTAACAAGCCTACACTCAAGTCTTAGGACTGTTGGGAGTAAACTCACCAACATACAAACTCGACACACACACACACAAGATTCGAAATCTACAAAAATCCCAAACATCTGATATGAATGCCCAAAATGAAACATTAAATAGTTTTTCTCGTATCAATTATTTTATTTTATCCCATCGCTTTGGTAAATAACACCCCAAATTCACATTGGTGTGTAACAGATTGTTTTAATTCACACAGCAGAGGCTCGTTCACACACAAACCTGTCTAATCCCAGGCACGGCCATGATCCTGCCTTTATTTCATCCATCATAACGTTTTCTCAGGTCACATGACAGAAGCAGGATTGTGATTAAAGCCTGGCTCGGTGAGATCCGTCCATGCCTCCGTCTTCATGCTGAAGCTGAGCGTTCAGGAACGTGTGGTCCAGGTACAGGTAGGTGGTGAGGAATTCTGGGAAATCGCTCTTTTGTACCAGCTCCAGAAACATGGACGCGGCTGTGAGTAACCTCTCTTCATCTCTGAAAAATTGAGAATGATTAAAAATAAATTATAAATCAAATAATAATAATAATAATAGATGATCAGTAAAGGGGAGTCAAGAGACTTGTGGTGCTATTGATGATAATTCTGATTCTCAAACCGAATCATTTAAGTCGGCTCATCACCAAGAGTCGACTCTTAGAGTCACGATCTCAAAGACGCCACTGACAGAATTTCAGATTTTGAGCAGCTTCGTGGAGTAAATAATGACTCACTCTATTCTCACTACATCTTCCATATGTGAGGTGCGTTCCAAATGGCCTGAAGTACCCTGCAAAGTATACATCACAGGGTGTTCAGCCATATTAAGTGTGATTCCAAACAATATAATGTTTATAATGGTAATAATTTTATAATGGTATCAGTTTTTGTTTCAATAAAAATTTAATATTTAATGTCCGTAGTGTGAAATTTTCACAGCAGCAGCGACAGGTATTCGAGGTGCTTGTTACCATAGTAACGCACAGAGGACGTGACGTCTGCACTGGTGACTTCACAGGGGGTTCCGAATGGTGGAGTTTTGTCGAAGGAAGTTCCCTTCAACAACATTCCCTGTAAACGGAGCAGGGAGTAGGGAGCACCCTGTAAAGTACACTTCGGAATGGAACGTAGCCGATATCTTTAAATAACATTTTATTCAATAAAATTAAGACACCGACAAAGTGTAACAAATAAGTGTTTTTTATTTAATATGAATCAACTGATCAGGAGCTGATAGCCGATAGTGACCATTGTATTTATTACAATATTTACAACTGTGGCAGGACCTGCGGTCAGCATTCACACACTACGGGCAATTTGGGAACTCCAAGTACCCTAATCTGCATGTCTCGGGACTGTGAGAGGAAACCGGAGTACCCGGAGGAAACCCACCCAACACAGGAAGAACATGCAACCTGGACCTGGAGGTGCAACAGTGCTAACCAGTACGCCACTGTGCCGTCATATTGAGTATTTTAAAAAAAAAACTAAATATGTTATTTTGTCGTGTAAGAAAAATGCTTTTTCATTTCCAAGATTATTTACATAACAAAACTACAAAATAAATAAATGAATGAATAATTTTTTTTTAAGTCAGCATAATAAAAAGTTTTTCCAATTTTCATTTGCCTTGATGTCTTTTCCAAACACGTTAACAAAAAAAGTTGAAACACTGAATATACCTTTGACTCTGACAGCGTGTCGCTGCCCTCAGATCACCCATCATGCCTTGCGTTAAGCTCCTGACAAACGCACAAGTCACCACGGTCCTCCCATCATCCTCCAGTTTCACGCGGTGTCTAATCCACTGCCACACCTGAGCCAGGGCGGAGCAGTTGAGACAAAGTCTGTGCATAATCAAATAATCATGTCTTGTTCAATTAATAACTCACCTGAGATCGAGAGATTTCTGCAGTAGCCGAGTCTTCCACCTGTCCCTTAAAGAAGAAGTGTCCTCTACCTGAGACACACAGAAATGAACACAGTCGAAGATAAATAGTGAGTAAGGGTTTCTGGGTAAACTATATATATATTTTTAAATTGCTTAAGATTTATATATATATATATATATATATATATATTTTTTTTTTTTACATTTTTAAAAAGACAACACGGTCAAAGATCAGCAATATACAGTTATACTGTATATAAGTTATATACGTTTTTTTTATCCATATTGTTCCCTGATTGAAAAGAGAACTTCTTGTTTTGATTAAAATTTCTGAGAAATTAAAGGAATAAAATGAATAGTTACACACCAACACTTAAATATTTTAAACTGAACATGAAGCATAATATTAATGGTTTATAATTACATTGGGATTAATTATTTCTCTTTTGCGCTTTACCGAAACAAGAAATCTTCTATTGAAAAAGCAGATTTTAAACATAGAAATTATTCTCATATTTAATTTTTAAGTAAAAGTATTTTTATTATTGCATTACCTCATCTGCCTTTTTTTTTGTGTCAATTTACCGTCATTAGAAATTAAAGGAAATAAATCAAGAAAGAAAAATAATTCAACATCTAAATTTACCCCAAACCAAAATTTAAAAGTGAATTGTTTGTTGTGATAAAAATATGAAAATTTAATGTTTACTATGAAAATAGGTAGTGAATTAATCCTATGAAAAAAACAATGTCTAAACCAAATAATAAAGTAACAGAAATGTTTTTTTAAAAATATTATACGACTCTTGTGCTCTCTTAGTTAAAAAATGATGATAACTGTCACGTTTAGTCTTCTGTTTTCTCATTAGCAACATTAGTGCACTTTCTATCGCTCGTTTTTTAGTTACCCGAGAGCCACGCTTCGATAAACAACACACCAACTGCAATGTTGTGTTTCAATCCATTCAATGTTACTCCACCCTGTGAAGACATATTACATCAGAATGGAAATTTATTAAGCTTAAAGTCCAAAATTAAATGCTTACAAAAAATGTAAAAGCATACAAAAAAATGCACTTGAACAGTAAAGTTTTCAGAAAAACAAATTGAGAAAATGTTACTTATTTAAAAGGTTAAATTAGAGTTAATACATCATAAAATATAAGAGCAAATCAGGCTGAAGTATGTAAATTAAAACCCTGCACATGACTTTACACAGGTTCATCAGGGGAAAGTGGGTGGAGCTTATGCATGTAAACGTTCATCATTTCTAGGTTGACGAGTACTGTATGTGTTTCTGTGACTTCACGGCAGGAATGTTAGCTTGTGGTGACGTTAACGTGGCCACATTTTAAAGATCGGGACGATGTTGGTGTTTTCGAAAGTAAAACAAACAAACAAACAAACAAACATTACTTTGATGAAATGACGCCGGAACAACTCTGACTACATGATGATGGGATAAAACAATATTTATACAATCAAACAGCAATTTAATGAAATCTAAAATCAGAAAGTAGTCAAAAAAAAGGTCACTTAACATCTGAGATGTCTTTTGTGAAAGTAACCATGATGAAGTTTACACGTTGCTCAGTAGAGTCATTTTGGAGCTATGATGAACACTAAGGGATGTATGACATGAGATATCCCTAATTGCACTCTGCATTAAATATACATTCCCCTTATACATCATGTGACTGTGACTGGTTCCTCTCAAGGTTTCTTTCTTTCTACCGTCGCCCTGCGTCCGCCAGGTTGTATTTGCACTGTATTTGCGTTTGGGTCGTTCATTCAACGTTATCTCAACATCATTTAATAAGAGTCGTTCTAACATTGTCCCGATGGAGAACGTCATCGTAAGCTTTACAGCAATGTGTTATTCCATCAAGGATTCTCATTAATGTTAATCTGATGTCTTCTGACTGACCGCTGGCATAGTGAGCAGATCTTTAGGGGTCACGCAGACGTCACTGCATAGCTGCTGGAGCTGGTTCTGTCCTCTACAGTGGAGCTGGAACAACTGTAAGAGAAGACATTGATATAAATGCAGAGGATGTGAACGGTAAGACCGAGAGGACCATCATGTCATATACCTGAAAGGGATTTTACCTTTTGCATGGGCTCAATCAGGTTCATGTCGTACACCATGAAACCGTCGACTCCTGCTTTGATTTCCAAAAGCTTGAGTCTGAAATCAACAGATAAAGCGCTACATGTGATGAGAATACAGCAATGTTGTGGGACATCGTGGGAACCAGAGGTGACCGTTAGTATTTGGTAGGAAACATTCACTCAGGCATTCACACACTGAGAACTGGCCACATTGGAAACGCCAGTTAGCCTAATCTGCATGTCTTTGGACTGTGGGAGGAAACAGATTAACTGGAGGAAACCCAACCAGCACGGGGAGAACATGCAAACTCCATGGACACAGACTCCAAGGTGGTAACTGAACTCGAACCCTGTACTGTAGGTGCAAGGCGACAGTGCTACTCACTAAGCCACCGTGCCACCATATACAACCACTGACAAAAGTGAGTACACCCCTCTAATTTCAGCAAACATTTTAGTATATTTTCTCAAAGGATGATACTATAGAAATGAAACTTGGATATATTTTAGAGTAGTGAATGTGCAGCTTGTATAACAATATAGATTTACTGTCCTCTGAAAATAACTCATCATGCAGCCATTATTGTCAAAACAGCTGGCAACAAAAGTAAGTACACCCTATCTGATAACAGCTGTACATCTTGAACGATGCAAAGTCACATGACCTACTGTATTCATCATGCTCATGTGTTTGTCAGTGGCCGATTATGTCTCCAGACCCTAAACCCTATTGAGCACCTGTGGGGGACGTGTCCTCAAGCGGAAGATGTTGAAGCGCCATGTGTCTAACATCCAGCAGCTCCATTATGTCATTATGAAGGAGTGGAAGAGGATCCCAGCAACAACATGTGCAGCTCTGGTGAAGTCCAGGCCCAGGAGGATTAAGGCCATACTAGATAACGACGGTGCTCACACACAATACTGACACTTTGGACACAGTTTTGACATGTCCACTTAGGGGTGTACTCATTTCCGTTGCCCTCTATTTAGACAATAATGTCTGCATGTTGAGTTATTGTTAGGGGACAGTAAATCTGTACTACTACAAGCTGCACATTGACGTCTCTAAAGTAGATCCGATTTTCATTTCTATAGTATTGTGCTTATAATAAAGTGATTGCTGAAATGTGAGGAGTGTACTAACTTTTGTGAGATACTGTATATATACAATTCTGAAATTTATATTTACAGCTTTAGAACCACATTTAACTAGCTAATAATCAGTGATATTTCATTCGAATATTATCTGTTTCGCTTCGAGTCAGGAATTAGACGTATACAGTAGTTGATGTTCCTCTACTGGTGCATATACTGTATGTACAGTAGAACATCTTAAGGTAAAAGTTCCTTTCTCCTTTAGAGGTTATTACTTTGGGAGGCTAAAACAATAAATGTCTTGTTGGTACGAATGACATTTCTGGAGATGACACTGTTACATTGATAAACATTGTTAAAAATGCTATATAAATAAAACTGAATTGATTTGAATGGATGAAAAATAGACTTGAATTCAAATCCTCAGAAGCTCTGTAACCCCTGATAACGAGAGTTCAAAGGAGATTCTAATAACTGGAAGGTTATGAGCTCAGATCCCAGTGAGCCAAGGCTGGGACTCTTTACCACCATCAAGCACTTGGTTTAAAATCTAAACCTCACTTCTATAACTGAGTCTGGCAGCAGATCTGCCGTCTCTTGCCTGGTGACGGTGTTCAGTACAGTATCGTACAGATCGCTGTCTCTGTTCGGGCGTAACAGGAGCGCCGCCATGCCCCCGGTAGCCAGCGCGCCCCTGCGATGGCACGTCTGCACCAGCAGCTCCATGTAACTGCGCAGGAACAGTTTCTCCATGTTCACATACTTACTGCGGTCAGGCAGCAGGAACTCAGCACGATGACCTGCACGGAACAGAACAGAAGAGAACAGAAGCGCTCTCTCTTAATTCTTATTTCTTTTTCTTTCTTTCAAACCTGGAATTATTAGCACATGGTTTTAAAGACACACCAAATTTGTTGACGAATGATGCGGAGTAATCCCAGATGCCACAGTTCAGCCCGGCAGAGTGCTCTTTGAGCTCGTACAGGATCTCCTCCATCTCAAACGTAGCCAGGACACACTCGATGAGAACCGTCGCCTTGATACTGCCCACCGGCAAGCCGAGCTAAAACATTCATACACACATTCACACACAGATTAGTTTTAATATCCTTCCGATGATGATTATTAACGGAGCTAAAAATCTCAAATCTAATCAGATTCTCAATTTATGCAACAAATCAGGAATGAATTAGTAACATTATTAGAACCCTGTAATTATCTTATTGATATTTAATTCTTTTTTGAGTTCAAACTGAAGTGATGTAAGGGTTTATGTGAAACTTGTAAAACTTTCTTTTGGTGCATCACTATGTACACTCCCCGGCCACTTCTTTAGGTACACCTTGGTACTACCTGGTTGGACAACTCCACTGATAGAACGGCAACAGTAACTGAAATAACATCTCATTTCAACCAAGGAAGAGGCTATAAGTTACATGAGACTCAGTAGTACCAAGGTTTGACTAATGAAGTGGCTGGTGAGTGTATAATAATGATTGAAGACAAAACATCCTTACCCTGTCCTCGGTCCAGAGAAAGATCTGATTCCACAACCTGGCCTCCAGGTAACTCTCTACCTAAAGAAGATTTTACATGTATGTAGAAATGTTTCAATCTGATAACTGCGCCAGCTAAACATAAAAGATCCATAATTACATAAGTATATACAATCGTGAGTCAAATATGATATGCACTCATGATGTAGAATTTATTTTAATTAACTTCAACATAATCTCCTTGCTTGTCAATACACTTTGTCCTTCTGTCCATCACAAGGTTTTCATATTCCAGCATTAAAAAGTGTTTGAGGCTGAGCTGTGAGCCACGAATGCACCGCTGTCTCCACTTCTTCATCAGAAGTGAATCTTCATCCTGGTAGGTCCGCTTTCAGGGAACCAAACAGGTAAAAGTCAGACGCAGCGAGATCAGGACGATAAGGAGGACGCTTTAACACCTAAAAACGGAGTTAGAGAGTGTGGGGCAGAAGTGTGCGGACGTGCGAGAGTCATGTGAGATCACGACGCCCTCGGATATCAGTCCTCTATGTTTAGGCTTTAGCTCTTCAATAAGCTTCACGAGAAACTGTAACGAGCACTGTTGATATTGTTGAACCTTTTCCCTGATAATGTTCCAATACTTCTGGCCCTTGAGAATCCCAGAAAACTGTAAGCGTTGATGAATTTTCCAGCTGATGATTGACTGTTGAACTTTTTCTCGGTCTGCGATTGAGGATGTTTCCGTTCCATACTCTGCCGTTTACTCTCCGGCTCGTAGTGATGAATTTGTGTCTCGTCTAATGATTCTCTTAAAGAAACTTTCACCTTCCTTAGAGTATCGGTCCAAATTGTTTTAATATAAACGGTGTGCAAATAATATTTGACTCACCCTCGTATAAACCTTTTCTTTCAAACTAAAAGAAAGTGATCATTAATATATTGATCCACTAATATGAAATCTTCTGCAAAGGTTCTGACTTTGGACAAATAGAAAAAAGGTCCGCTCTGGTTCTCCAGGAGCAGCTTCGCATTATGGAACATCAGCAAGCCGAAGTCAAAGAGAGGACCAGGAACCTCCCGACCATTTACCTGGAGATACAGGAGACACAAACACACACATGACACAATTCTACAGTCTACTGTCTAGCAGTGCTAGAGTAAATCTATCATTATTACCAACATGTTGTGCTCCACCATGTTCCAAGCACGAGGGCGGAGCATAAGAACCGGGGCGTGAGATATGGGTGGGACATCTAGGTGAAGAAGGAGGAAAAAAATTTGAAGTCGAAGAGTAATTCTTTCGCTCATTTATCTTTCGTAAGGGCTTTATTCTGATCAGGATCACAGTGAATATTATTTGTGAACATCATGTATCAAAAACTCACCATGAAACTGATTATGCACGACCTTATAAATGTTATAGATGCCTTTTATCTGATTGTAGTATGTCGGGCAGTTCCCGTCGTCAAAATCTACCTGCAGACGAGCACAACAAAGTGACGTCTGTATTACAGAAACATTTGGTGTTTAAAAAAGTGAACGTCTTCTGGAGAAGCTTTGCTCATCTGTGATACTAAAAAAAAAGATCTTAAGTGTATTACTTGTATTCCCTGCGCTGTCGATTTGAGGCCCTGCTTGAATCGCTGCATGTCACAGGGTGAAAGGTCACCGATGTCCACATGTCTGCAGTGCAGTCGGACAGGGACGGGACTCACTTTCCAGGACGGATCGTTCCGGATGTGAGCCGTGTCCTCCAGGAAACCGGGCAGCTCTTCACCGAGATCCAGCTGCACCTTCCGCAGGATTCTCATCTTCAGGACCTGACGCACAACAAAGTGAAGAATTCTATAGCATCTCTTATTGCTGCTGTAATTGTTTTTCTTCTTTATTTACCTTGTCGACCTCCGGCTGAAACCTGGAGCACAGATCTGACACGAACTGCAGAGCTTGAGTGGTGAAGAGGGTCTCAAACTCCATCTTCAGCCCCCGAGGTGGAGGCACCACTTCTGTATTGTACGGTACCTGCGTGCCAAAGGGAACAACTTAATGGTTTCTGCATCATAAGCGTAACTTTAGGCCACAAACATGCCTTTTTTAATAATTAATCGATAAATGCCAATTCTAAAGCATACACACTACTCAAAAAGGAATTGAGTAAAGTGAAGCATGTGTTTAATATAAAAAAAAGCAATTACATTTTAATATAAATTGCTAAAAAATCAACAGAGACTTACCAGCATTCTGCTCGAACACTCAGTTCCTTTCGAGTTGGACTTTGGTAAAGGTCATCGCACTTCAGGCTGGAGAAAAAAACCTGACAGTCCAAACATCAGCAAAAATAGCTCACTCTGTGACTCGTCTCATAGTTTAAAACATATTTATATCTTTATAGACAAGTTGTACATTTCATGGTTTATACACTCAAATACTGTAGACAGTTCTGCTTCTGGAATCTTACTTGCAGAATTGATAAAATGCATTAATTAAAGTAGGTGCTGTAAGGCGAGTGCTTCATGAGAATAGTGTAGTAGAAATGTTTTATTTCTGCTTGAGATCACTGTAATGGTATACAGCTGTGTGTAAAAGTTAGTACCCCCTCATTTAATTATATGTGATTTTGTGTAAAAACATAATACAAACCATGTGATCGTAGCAAGTCTCAGTATTAGGTGAAAACAACCTTAGACGAACAACATCATTTAAAGATTGGTTCAGACTATACAACATACACCTTTACACAATAAATAAGACGAATAATAAAAAAAATGACGAATTATATCGTTATAGTCAAATTTTTCTTTTTTTAAATAGTTTTATGCACCCTGTACTTTTAGTATGCTAATTAGGCCCAAGCTCCCTTCCAGGGCACTGAGATCACATAATTTTCTTCAAAACAACCATCATGGCGGTCACAGAGCCAACCTTCAAAAAAAAAAAAAAAAAGATGTAATCTTTTTATGGAAGCTGCCAAGACAAATCTTCACTTGTTTGTTTTTGACACCTCATCACGTGACAGTTGCAATTGCATACTCATTAATATTCATTACACCAAAAATGGTCATTTACACAGGATCAGTCTGTTTTCAATTATTTCAATGTTTATACAACACAGAATTTATTTGCAATAGTGACTTGTGAAGCCAAAAACAAGGTTCCACAGGGTTTAAGAGAATGTGGCAGCAGGTGTGCAGATCTTTATAAATGCAAAAGTTTTGGATTTATAAAAAAAATAGAGGTGTGTCTGTTAGGTGTGTTAGGTTTTTATGTAATTATATAGGTAAGTAATTCTATAATTCTATAATAAACGTTACATAATGTTATTTCTAAAAGAAATTTTATAAATGTAAAACTAGTACCCTTATCTATCTATCTGTCTAAATAAAAGGTAAAACTAATATATGAGATAGACTCATTACATGCAAAGCAAGATAGTTCAAGCTGTGATTTGTCACAATTGAAATGATTATGGCATACAGCTCATTAAAACTCCAAATCCATAATCTCAGAAAATTTGAATATTGTGAAAATGTTCAGTATTCTAGGATTAAAGTGTCCCACTTTAATCAGCTAATTAAGCCATAACACCTGCAAAGGGTTCCTGAGGGTTTAAATGGTCTCTCAGTCTGGTTCAGTAGGAAGCACAATCATGGGAAAGACTTCTGAAGACTGCTGACCTGACAGTTGTGCAGAAAACCACCATTGACATCCTCCATAAGGAGGGAAAGCCTGAAAGGGTAATTGCAAAAGAAGTTAGATGTTCCCCAAGTGCTGTATCAAAGTGCATTAATAGAAAGTTATGTGGAAGAGAAAAGTGTGGAAGAAAAAGGTGCATAAGCAGCAGGGATGACCACAGCCTGGAGAGGACTGTCAGGAAAAGGCCATTCAAAAGTGTTGGGGACTTGGCAACTGTCCACACTGCTAAAACACCAAAACCTGGTTCAATGACTGCGGGATTACTGTGCTTGATCGGCCAGCAAACTCGCCTGACCTGAACCCCATAGAGAGTCTATGGTTCATTGCCAAGAGAAAGATGAAAGACATGAGACCGAACAATCCAGAAGAGCTGAAGGCCGCTATTGAAGCATCCTGGTCTTCCATAACACCTCAGCAGTTCCACAGGCTGATAGCTTCCCTGCCATGCCGCATTGAGGAAGTAATTGCTGCAAAAGGGGCCCAAACCAAGTATCGAGTTCATATATACTTGTACTTTTCAGAGGTCCGGTATGGTCTATGTACAATCCTTGTTTTATTGATTGCATGTAATATTTAAATTTTCTGAGATTGTGGATTTGGGTTTTTAATGAGCTGTAAGCCATAATCATCTCAATTATGACAAATCATGGCTTGACCTATCTTGCTTTGCATGTAATTAGTTTATTTCATATATTAGTTTCACCTTTTAAGTTGCATTACTGAAATAAATGAACTTTTGCACGATATTCAAATTTTTCGAGTTTCACATCTATCTATCTATCTATCTATCTATCTATCTATCGGTCCTGTAAGTCTCGCGAGATTTCTGCGTGATGTCATCCTCTTGCGTGAACACAACAAAATATCGCGAGATCTTGTTTGCTGGGTCAGTACGTGGCTGAAAACCAAAACAGTGCAGCAGCGCCAGTGCAGAGAGACAGAGAGAGAGAGAGAGAGAGAGAGACAGCGGTGTATGAGCGGTATGGAGATGATCTGATTCCCGACAGGAGAACACAGATATATATTAATCTGTGTGCAGTACAGAGAGAGACAGAGAGGTGTACAGTACTGCAGTGTTGCTCAGGGTTACAGTGACTCAGCTCGGGTCGGGCTGGAGCACCTGTGTGTGTGTGTGTGTGTGTGAGTGTATACACACACACTCACACAGCTGATCATCATCACTGATCACATACACACACAGGCAGGGTGAAGATGTCGGACCTGGAGTGTTCCCTGGAGTTCAGTAGCTCCCTGAGCAGCTCCACACTGCCCCCTCCCCGCACCCGGATCTTTAAGATCATAGTGATCGGAGACTCCGGGGTGGGGAAGACCTGCCTCACCTACCGCTTCTGCGCCGGCAGGTTCCCGGACAAGACCGAGGCCACCATCGGGGTCGACTTCCGGGAGAAGTTAATCGAGATCGACGGAGAAAAAATAAAGGTGAGCGAGAGAGAGAGAGAGAGAGAGCGCGCGCTGGGAAACGCCTACCAGGGGCAATGACGTCACGTTTAGTCGCTGGCCGTGTGACGTCACGCTTAGTACTACTGCAGGTGTGCTGCAACGTTTGTCTGTCGCTCATCTCGGCATGACGTCACCTTGTCACAAGTGTTGATCATCAGATAGCTGAAGAGTTTTTTAAAAAACTGTTTCCATCATTAGCTGATATGTATGGAAAAGTGTGAGTTTTCTGAGGGATGGGGGGGATGGGGATCAGAGTCAGTGGTCATGATGGGAGGGTTCATTAAAATCCGATGAAAAGTCTGATTTAATATCAAAGGGGAAATGTGTAACAAATTAACATAAAGCAAAAAGTCCTGTAGAAAATGTAATAGATCGCTGTGAGGGTGCCAAGATCGGACTGGTACCGATAGAGACCCGGGTTGGTTACTGGGAGGATGTCAGGATCAGATACTGATATAAACAATCGATCGGCTGCTGTGAAGATATCAGGATCGGCTGATGGAAACCTAGCTCGGATGGGTTGACGGGATTCAATAAAATTTTATTTGTGTAGCGCTTTTAACAATTGTCATTGTCGCAAAGCAGCTTTACACAATTAAAAGAATTATTTAAGTTTGTATGGACTGTGAATGTGCATGAATCAGAATGATCAGATAGTCCCTGGTGAGCAAGCCGAGGGCGACAGTGGCAAGGAAAAACTCCCTGAGATGGTA
>JAQQZS010000002.1:4890404-4921646 GCA_030068045.1 Platyallabes tihoni
GGAATTATGGGTAATCGTCTCCCCTGCTGGGTCTTAGTGCGCGTCTCTCACTGGTATAATCAACATTCGTGCACGCGTGTACTGTTTACTATAACACTGTGACCGTGTGTGTGTGTGTGTGTGTGTGTGTGTGTGTAAAACATTTTATTTTGTGTCTGTATGTGTGTGTGTACAGCACGTGTGTAGAGCAAAAGCAAGTCTCATTAGAGAGTTTAAAGATCCATTTTCTCCCTCTCTGTCGTTATGTGTCATTTGACACTGTTCCCCTTCACATACACACCCCCTACTGTCACCTTCACACACACACTTTGCTCTATACAGAAACACTGCTCTGTTGCGATTCTTTTCAAAGGTAAAGTGCAGATTAATTTGTTTTAGCTTCACACACACACACACACACACACACACACACAATCCTGAAAACGCTTCCTGAACGAATTATGCCCGTAATCCAAGGTTCCACTGAAAGTCAATATTTTAAACGCGTCACCACGTTAATATTGATATTGATTTCTGCTTATAATAAATGTTCAGTATGTAATTTTATTCATTAATTGCATTTCATTAATTGCAGTAACTGACAGGTTCCAGTCCAGTTACATCACACTAACACTAATCTGGAACTCACCAGCATGGGGTTTTTTCTATGTGAGGCAAAAAGTGCGAGCACTCCAGGTAAAGCCATGATCTAAAAAAAACAAACAAAAAAAAAGACAAGGCACAGATAAAGAAGTCTTAATGAAATAAAAGCAAACTCATCCTGTTAATGATTCATAACCATATCGAGTCTGTGACTAATCAAAGTCTGATCAGACAGCGGCGCTCACCAGTCCGGCCCACAGGGGAGCTCTGGTCTCGCTCAGGGTGGTGTCCACACGGAACGTGGCGTCTATAAACCCGCACACTACACACAGGGTGGCGCAGGCCACCTGCAGCACCCCCCACACCACCGCCACCTTCTGGTTCAGGATGAAGTACCTGTAGCGCTCCATGATCAGGGCTCTTCAGGAACACGCGCGGAGGTCTAATGATGCTGGGCAGAAGATCATAGATCATATTACTGACAATCAATCGGTTCCTTCTCGATCAATAAAACGGATCAAATATTAATCATAAATATTTATTTATGGTCGAGGAAACATTTATTAACTACAGTCTTTGTAGCACCGGTCTAGGGCGTGTCCCAAAAGTCTTCACGTGTACAGTAAATCAAGACGTCATACAAGACTTCAAAGAAAGACAGATAGATTTAAGGACAAAAGAAAGAAAGAAAGCATGAAAGAGACATAAAAAAATTATATTGATAGAAAAAAGAAAGGAGTCGATAGAAAGATAGACAGAATAAAGAATGCAAGAAGCAGATATAGAGAGAAACAAAAAAGAAAAAGGACAAAAAAACAAGTATAGAAAGAGAGACAGAAAGAGACACCAAATAAGAACAAAAAAGAACAACAAAAAAAATACAAATAAAGGGATATAAAAATAAAGAAATGGACAGATATATATTAATAGAAACATGAGACAGACAGACATAAGGAAAGAAAAAGAAAGAAAGATAGCAGGAATATAGAAAAACAGACAAAAAAGAAAGAAAACAAGAAAGACAAATAGAAATTTAAACAAAAAAGAAGAAGAAAACAAGATAGCAAGAAGGACTGATACATAAAGAGGAAGAAAGAAGCAAAGCAAGCAAGAAAGAAAGAGTAAAGACAGACACTAAGACAAAAAGAAATCAAGAAGGCAAGAAAAACTGAAACACAGGAATGAAGAATTGGACACAGACACACACACACACACACACACACACAGACACGGACACAGGTACATCTCAATAAATTAGAATATCACCGAAAAGTGGATTAATTTCAGTAACTAAATTCAAAAAGTGAAACTCGTATTATATAGATTTATTACACACAGACATTTCAAGTGTTTACTTCTTTTAATTAATTAATTATTATTATGGCTTAGAGCTAATGAAACCCCCCAAATTCAGTATCTCAGAAAAATTTAAATATTACTTAATTTTACTATTACTAAAAAAATGTACAGCACTCAATACTTGGACCGAATAAGTACATGTTCATACTTTACAGCAGTACAACATTACTGTGTTAAAAACCTTTTTTTAAATTGGTCTTAATATTTTACATTTCTGACACAATGAATTGTTTCTCAAAATTAAAAGAAATAAACACTTGAAATATATCAGTCTGTGTGTAATGAACCTGTATGAGTTTCACTTTTTAAATTGAATTACAGAAATAAATAAATCTTTCGATGATATTCTAATTTATTGAGAAGAACCTGTACACACACAGTAAAGGATATTTATAACCAGGTGTGTGAACACGAGTTCTTGATGAGGACAGAGGTGACTTCATGTGTGTTTATATTAACAGGTTATTAAAATCACATTTAACATACAGTATACAGTGTTAAGTGAGCTCCAGTGTCTGTAAACATGTTATATATAAAACAGGATGATAGACTTCCTTATAATCTCTCTCTGCTGTTTATTTCAGCATTACTATATCTAATTAGCTTTAAGTTATAGAGCCTAAAAATATGAATTCACTCAGAATTCAGACACTTATAAGGTGTTTACATACAGTATGTTTAATGTAACTGTTGTTTAATCTCTCGAGCTCGTGTAACCTTTTAAACTGAACTCTAAGTAGTGAAAGTGTATAAAAGCACAGTCACACTATTATTGGTAAGAATTAAAGCCTTTAAACCTGAACATTACAATCCACGGATACTCATTTCAGTTTATTTCCCAACCGAATTAAACACAAAACACAAGGATGTGACGATAAACACAGGGTTTAGAAACAAAAAACCAACAACACGAAGAAGAAAAATAAATAAATAACGCACGGAGTTTTTACCTTCACTTCCTGAACGACTCGTCACTTCCGGGCAGCGATTCCAGCGCGTGCCAGGTACCTGCAGGCCGCGCAGGTGCAACGTGGAAACCACGCCCACTTTCCCTTTGTCAGCGAGGAGAGTAGGCGGGGCCTCAAACAGCCTCAGAGTGTTAGAGCTTTATTACAGTGAATTAGCTTTGGGTTCAGTTGCAACTCCTTTGTAGCAAAGTGTGAACCTACATACACACACACACACACGTGTGTGTGTGTGTATATATATATATATATATATAAAACTTTACCCCTCAGTTGCTTGTTCTTGGCTAACAGGAGTGCCACATGATGTATAAGCCTGTCCACCTCAAAGTTTATCTGAGAAGCTTTTCTCCTCACCAAATTGATAAAGAGTGATTATATGAGCTACTACTCATCTATCTTTCCTGGTCATTGTGGCCTTACACCCCCAGGGTCCGGGTTCGAGTCCCACCTCGGGTGTGTGTGCATGTTCTCCGCATGCTTGGTGGGTTTGCTCCACGGACGCCTGTTTCCTCCCACAGACCTCTTCAAAGACATGCAGATTAGGCTAATTGGAGTTCCCAAATTGCCCGTAGTGTGTGAATGACAATCTGGCATTAAGCTGGCAACCCAACCCCTGCCACAGAAACGAAGGATATATCCCCAGGGTGGAGAGTATCCGTCACCTGATTTGCCGAATGGCATGTGGACAGACCAAAATAGCAACAAAAATAAATAAATCTTTCGTGGCAGCTCAACCGAACTGGCCAAACAAGCGACAGAAATCTCTCTCTCTCTTTCTGTTTGTTCTTCACACCATTCCGTTTAAATTCTAAAAACATGCAAGGATAAAATATAAGATTAGATTCAACTTTATTGTCACTGTACAAAGCGCATAGAAATGCAATTAGCATGTAACCACAAGTGCATAAGTGGATATAGAATAAATATCAATGTGGTAGATGAGCGTCTGGGTTCATATGTACAGAAGGTGCAGTAGGTAATAAGGATATATTATATACAGCATATGATAACTGTGGCTTAGTTGTAAGCATTGTCGCCTTGCACCTTCAGGGTTGGGGTCGATTCCCACCTCTTTGTGGTCTTTGTGCATGAAGTTTACATATTGTCCCCCTGCTTGGTGGGTTTTGAAAAATCACCCAATCTCAGAGCACCACGTGTACTGAGGGTGTGAAGATTCTCAGGTGTCCAGGTGAGGTGATCTGGGAGTGGAGTCATGTCATCTGGACTTCTTTATGGTTTAGTAGAAACGTTTCACTACTCATCCATGTAGCTTCATCAGTCTGAGGTAAGTTGGGAAGTTATCGTATCCTTGGGGTCAAAAGGATCCTTGAGTCCGAAGACTTGTTACATGAGCAACGGAGGTGGTTAGAATAGGGGGGGAGAGTCGATTTATTGATAAATCCAGGATTAGATTTTCCACAGAGTTGTAGATGGCTTCTTTTACCCCTCTCTGAAACCATCTGCCTTCTCTGTCCAACATGCATACACAACACCTACAGTAGGAGTAGTTCACACAACTACGTAGATCAAGCAGTTGGTGAACGAGAGCCCATGAAATCCTCAGTTCTTGGCAGACAAGAGTGGAACCTGATGTTGCCTTCTACTGTTGCAGCTCATCCACTTCAAGGTTTAATGTGTTGTGTGTTTGGAGATGCTTTTCTGCTCACCACGGTTGTAAAGTGCTTATTTTACAGAAACTTGCAGTAAACGTTCTGTTGGCTCAAACCATTGGCTGATCGGATACCTGCAGGTGTACAACTGTAATTCAGTACTTACATTCTTAAAAATAATAATAATAAAAAAATAAATATAAAACACTGGTGACTCATGGTCATGTTTTATTGATAAATCCTGGATTAGAGATACTGCATACTGTATCAAAGACCTGAATTCATTTCTTCTTTTGTGATCTGCTACTCATTCCAGTCTCTCCTTTACTCTCACACACACAAACATAATCGCACTTTCACACTTTTCTCCTTAACGGTTTAAAACAAAGGGCAAAAATGAAACCTTTACAGTACATGAGCAGTTCTAATACTGTTCTTGGAAACACAAGTATAATCGAGGTTAACTCTCATCACAGCTAGACTGAAGAGACAACACACTGCAAGAAAGTCGTTTAGCGATAGCTATGGGAGTTTTATTACATACTGATGGACTGCATTGCCAGTGCTTGTAAAGGTTAGCGTAGCAGCGAAGAACACCTGCTGGGTTCCGTAGTGCATAGTTCTCACTTCATGACGAGTGACAGAGTTAATTCACCATCTTGCTGTGCTTCAGTCACTCTATACAGCTGTTGTGATCTGTACACATCGTAGCACCTTCATACAGTATTTTAAGTCAAGAATCCAAAGAGAACAATGTAGAGTAGAGGTTAAGAGGATACTGACAAAAGTATTAAATACACACTCCTTTAACTAACAGCATGACAATAAAAGAGGCTGATTTAGGTGTTGCTTGGCATTATGCAAAATTGTTACTATTCTTTTATTTTAAAAAGGGGCGGGGTTAACAAGAATCCTTGGCTCTTCTTTCAGCTTCTCTTTCCTGAAACTCGTGTAGCTCCTGTTTGTACCAGTCAGGAGCCTCCGGACCCGTTTTCCCAGAAGGCTCATGGTCGTAACCGTAGGCAACCGTGAGTTCCTCGTCGTTCTGAACCGCTCGGATTGTTCGGATGCATTTTATTGGCCCGAAGCGAGGATGGACAAACCTACCAAAACGACAAAAAAGAAGATGAACAAGATATCAACAGTTTTAATCTGTATAATACAGTAGTCTACGCTTGAACAGAAGTTTTTATTTAAAGGTATCATACAAGAACAATATTAAGTAGGCTATGAGTATCACCAGACAAATTCAGTCAGTCACGACTTGATTTAAAGTACTACACCCAAAAGCCTTATTCAGTACATGATATATAAATTAGTCTGTAATGTCAAAGACAAAAAAAAAAAAAAAAAAAAACAACAACCTTGATGTGAATTACTAAATATGAAGCTTTAGACATCTTAATGTTTTACGGCATATTTCCACAATAAAACCTAGAATGGAGGAAATGACACTGTGATAATGTTCTCATCTGAAAATAACATCCATTTTATCCAAGTTACTAACAACCAAAATATTTAATTCAATTATTTTTTTTCCTGAAAAGAACGAATATTGACAGGATACAAAACAACAACAAAAAAAGAAACAAGAAAGATTTTGTGCTATTTGTTTTATACATCATGTCAAATCAAAAAAGAGGTACTAAAGGAAAAGGTACAACTTAATTAAGGAACTTCTAGTCATGCGATTGTTAGTCAGACCCAGTCTGTCAAAATGCGGCTGAAGTCATTTTTGTGATTCAATATTTTTTACATAAAATCATATGTAGAAAAAAGAAAGAAAGAAGAAAAAAAGACTTTACTGGATCACATTTTGTTTGCACATAACATTACTTGAGCAACAGCATACCTATGCTTGCGGGTTGCTATGCCTCCTAGTTAATTTTTCTGTGAACACACATTAACCCTCTTATTCTGTTCAAGATGAAATATTTCCTGAACTCCTTGTCATGCTTCCATTATGTGCCATATAAATCTGGGGACCATGAGGATGACCTCACTACGAGACCAAGTTCAAATATATACTGTACATCACATAACTGTTTGTCACAGCCAATGAAATGATAATGCAAATCTGAGTATCGTCCGTATACTATAAGATTTTTTTTTTCTTCTGCCACTGATTGGGAACCAGTAAGTTTGGTTAACACGACAATCAAGACCAATGCGAAAGGATTTGTGCAAACGGATCTGGGACGTGTCCATGCAGACGACGCAGTTCAAATGGCTTGCTCCAGCATGATAACCAGAATGCTTGTTCAGTCTCAGGGACGCATTGTACTGCTATACAATGGGCCATATGGTCATGAGAGATCTACGGGGTGGAACAGGGTGATGACTCAGGGATAGTAATAGGTCTGCTCACCAGCTGCTCAGTAACATGTTCCATCTAAATTTTAGGAAAATTTAGCTAAAATCTTGCGCTATATATAGCAAGGATTTCCTAGTCTACCAATCAAAGTTTATTCAATCTGTCAAGGTTTGAATCCACTATGTTTGTCAAATCCAGGTTCGTGACAAATGTTCTTTTTTCACATTTTTGCACTCGGTCATCTCGTTACAGTCTTCTGTCTGAGCCTGAGCACCACTTTACAGGTGTACACTGAATAAGTTATGATGATATACTGTAGGATATAAAGAACCATACATCCATAATCGTCATACTAAACTCTATCTATAAAACAATATGCACATTGAACAGTATGTGAGCGGCGTGAATGCTTACACAGAATGTGCACATTTAATTTAAAAAAGAAAAACAATTACAGACTAATTAGGCTATGCAAAAAATTACTATTATTATTATTTTTTTAAATGCTTAGTGGTTAGCACTTTCCCCTCGCACCTACAGAGTCGGAGTTTGCATGTTCTCCCCCATTCCCCAACCCCTTGCCCGTAGTGTGTGAATGAGTGTGCAACCTACGGCGGAGTGGTACCCTGTCCAGGGTGTACCCTGCCTATCGTGGGATAGGCTCCGCGCTTCCAAAAACTCTGTATAAGGGATAAGGTTTCTAGAAGATGAAGATTTTCCTCCGTTTTTGCTCGGGGGATGCAAACTTTTGCACACAGTTGGATCCAACCTGGATCGGATTGATGGCACCTTTTTACCAAGTTAGTTTGAATGCAGCGCGATTGTTGAGGCACGCTACACAAATAATAAAGAGCACTGTTCTGAATGCAAGAACTTTTTTTTTAATGCTTTTTAGGATAAAGTGCATTCAATATTTTCACCCACACACACACACACCCACACACTCATTTTCACACTCACGGGTCGTATTTGCAGTTGGGGGTAAATGAGTGATTGGCTTTGTGTCCAAGCGATGCACAGTAATTCTCTGTATGGTTAAAGGGTTCAGGGACATCAATCACCGTGTCCTCATCTAGTGAAATGGTGTTTCCATTCAGGGACCAGTCACGGGCGTCCACCTGGTGACCCAAACCATAAGATTAGTTACAACAGAATTCATTTTCTTCAGTACATTTGTAGAGAAAAAAATAATATTATAATATTAGAATGGTGTTCAAGTCAAACCGAGACTTGTGATGATATTTCTGGTACAGTCCTGACCTCGCTCCGAGCCATTTCCACATGTTTGGGCCATTAACGAAGTTCCAGTGTTTCAGATGTGAAGCAGACAGTCTGGCTCCGGCGTACTGAGAAAACTTTCTACTTTGATGGTGTCCAAGCACTTCTAGTGAAACTAGTGCATTAGTGCAGCAGGGGATTATACAGTATAAAGAAATAAAAAAAGTCTTTACTCTCGTAACTGTGCTCTGTGCAATCAAAAGTCCCGATTTGACTTGAACGAACACTGAGGAGCAGTTTGTCTTTTTCTTTTTTTCTTTCTTTCTGAGTTTCCCTGCTGCCTGTCAGGTGAACCAAGACGCAGAAGCGAGATCTAAACAAACAAAATGTTCCACAGATTTTTAGGGAACCTACAAAATGTGCTTCAATGTAAATTTTCTCGTCACATTTTTGATTTTCAAAATTAATAAATAAAAAAACTAAATAATGATATAATAAAAATGTAATAAATGACAAACTGCATCTTTAAATCAGGCATTAGTTAATTTCCTTTTCCAATTAACCATTTGGGAACAAGGTCCAGGTTTTGGACGTAAACAATACTGACATAACATCACACACACACACACACACACATACACACACACTCACCTCCGTGTGTGTGATGCGCACTCCGTTGTAAAAGGCCATGATTGTATCGGCTTCCGCGTCAACTTTTGTGAACAGGCCTTCTCCTGCTCCGGAGATGAGCGACTGCCCCACATACACACTGTCATGAACACACACACATCACCAGGAGTAGGTTATGTGCAACAAGCAAGGTGTACTGAAGGACAAAAAAAGAGGGAAAAAAAAGCCCCAGAATATACAGAAACTCTCCTTAAAAACCCAAGGAAATTTTCTTTTATTGCTAATTGTTATCTTGCAAAATCCTGAGTGACTGAGGTCTTTTAAACTGCAATTAAAATGAAGTGCCACCCTCAACAACTTATAAATCAATTAATTATATATAAACGTGGTTTAGACTTACGTGAGGATTTAATAGTTAAAAAAACAATACATTGTACTAAACACACAACGATGTACTTTGTGCTCTAAATTTGCAAACCAATCACAGATGAGACTGAATTTTTCTAACCAATCATAATGCAGAAGGCGAGATTTCTTAACCTCATACAGAGGCTGTCTAACAGTTTTGTAATCTTTTTTTTATTTTTTTATTTAACTATCTAATACTATATTTAAAACTATTTTATACTAATATAAAATAAAAAAATAATTTACAAAGAAATAAACAAAAACAGAGTACTAATATTACACAAAGATAACTCAAATAAATACAAAATGCTGTTTTTAAAAGTTTTTTTAATAAGGGAAAAAAGCTGTCCAAACCTGCCTGACCTTATGTGGAAAAAGTAATTGCCCCCAAACCTAATAACTGGTTGTGCCGCCCTTGGCACCGATAACCGCAATCAAGTGTTTGTGATAACCAGCGATGAGTCTTTCACATCGCTGTGGAGCAATTTTGTCCCGCTCTTCTTTTCAGAAATGTTTTAATTCAGCCACACTGAAGGGTTTTCAGGCATAAATGCCCTGTTTACCTGATGATCCCAATCAGATTAAAGTTCAGACTTTGACTAGGCCACTCCAAAACCTTTTTTTGTCATTCAGAGGTGGACCTGCTGATGTGTTTCAGATCATTGTCCTGCCACATGACCCAAGTGTGCTTGAGCTTGAGGTCACGAACTGATGGCCAGACATTCTCCTTCAGGATTTTCTAGAGATCACAATTCATAGCATCACCGATTATGGCAAGTCATCCGCCCCAGACCATTACGCTACCACCACCATGTTCGATGTTCTTTTTATGAAACACTGTGTTACTTTTAAGCCAGATGTAACAGGAAGCAAAGCTTCCAAAAAGTTCAACTTTCGTCTCATCATTCCACAAAATGTTTGCTTAAAGGTTTTTGGAGATAAATCAAGATGTTTTTTTTTCTTTCTATTCTTTTGGATCGGTTTGGGCAGATTGTTTCCCCCTTTATAAATAAAATAATTTAAAAACTGTATTTTGTATTTGCTCGAGTTATCATTGGGTGATATTAAAATTATACATAATTACATAATCCAATATACACAAGCATTTAGTTTACACACAGAACCAATTGTAAATCCATTATATAATCCATATGTGTATGCCGTCTTCCTCTGCATTTCAATCTAATGCCTGTGAAGTGACCGGCTCATTAGAACAATGCGGACGTTACTGACGGGTCCATTAATCACGTTAAAACCATGGCCAATTGTTTCCCTGGAGCCATGAGATTAAAGAGTGTACAGGGTACGACTGATAGCAAAGACAGCCATAGCTGTTATTCAGGAAATATAGAAACAAATCATTAGCGATTCAGTAGTTTGTCAAAAGTTATTCATTATATATTAAAACTCTTGTCAGCTTGGCGGCCATGTTGGTCTTCCTTCTCCGGTCTGAATTTAAACAAAAATGTTTTTTGTTTTTTTAAAAATGTGTTTCAATACAAGAAAATGTATGTGCATTTATCTCTACATCTATATCTATCTAATAAAAAATGTAAAAGGTACAATATAAGTTGTTAACTCAAGCGTACACTAAAACACCAATTAGCTCATTAGTCGGTCAGTTGCGAGTTGATTTTCAATCATTTGCAAATTCTTTAGTCTATTTATTTTGAAAAAGTAAAAGTTTATACTCCTTTATACTGGAGACAGAAAGCACTAATTTACTAGTGGAAGAAACTACAGGTCACGATACAGTATGACTTCTCTCAAACAAATCAGTATTACAGCATTAATATATAAATCAGAGATACAGTATTTAAACAAATCAAGTGGGGGAAAAAAATCACAGCTGAAATCTTTCATTCCATTTATATTTGAAAAAAAGTCACCTATCCAGGGATATGAACGGTTCTGAATTTTACCAACCGTTGGCTCTCGTACGGGTCGGCCAGTAATTTGTGACCAGTGATACAGGAGGAAGTGGATTTGTCATAGTAGTAAACAGGACCTGAGAAAGAGACATAGAGAAGAACGTTGTATCAGTGCTGCAAACTTGTGTTTTTCCTCACGTACAAGTACACAGATACCAAGAGGGGCGTTCAAACCGGGATGTGTGATGACATTTCACATCTCCCGTACATTCATTAAAGGAGTTCCTGGGAGCCCGGCGTTTCAGACAGTTTGACCTTGATGGTGTCCAAGCACTAGTAAAACACTAGGATAAGTGCATTAGTGTAGCCGGGGGTATTTTATAGAGAAATAAAGGGAGATTTTACTCTCAGAACTCAAAAGTACCGGTTGGACTTGAACAGCCCTTAAATTAATAAGGGCTTCAAATTTCACAATTTTTTTCCTTAACTATTAGTTGAGCATGTGAACAAAGAATAATCGAGTAATCGTTAACAATTAACTTAGACAAGACAGACATTTTCCCTCCATCTACATTTTGATTAAACATTTCAAGCAGCACAATGGTCACAAATTATTTATATAAACATAAAAATTAACAACAAAAAAACAAAAACAAACAATATGGCTTGTCTTTCTGTGCTTACTTAAAAACAAGCTGCGATAAGTGTTTTATAGCAATCGCAATAACACATACAGTATTGCGCATCGCCTATATACAAGTTACAAGCTTATATACAAGTTATATACAAGCTATATACACCACCCTCTTGTGGTGTATGTTTTAATTACAAGTGAGCTACAGAGAAATATGATGCAAAACATCATCAGTTAGTACAATTTTATTTAGATTCCTAACAGCAATTATAATTGATTAATGATTAATCACTTGTACGACGACACACTATTGTCTGACTAAACGAACAACCTGTTGCTATTGCTAATATTTAGTTAAGATGTGAAATCATAAAATAATGCTGATTTAAAAGGTGATCTATGATTACGAATGTTTGTGATGGTTTTCGAGTGCAAGTCTTGTAGGAGTCTGACGATGACCTCATGCGAGTTAATGCTCACTAACAGACGTCTGCGCTATTTGAAATAGCAGAACTGGCCAATTTCCCATTAGGACAGGATCGAATTTGAAACTTGAGTGCTGACGGGAGCGCGGCGTTACTGACTGTCGGGCTGTATGGTGAAGTGAGGTCTGCCGTTCTCCTGATCCGTCAGCGTCGCCAGCCGGGCCTCTATGAGCTCCCCATCCACAAAGGTCCCGCGCAGAGCCGTGTGTCCGTCGGGGTAAACATACGCCACCGCTTTGCCCGTCATCTCCCCGTCCTCGTTGACCTCGCCCACCACGCAGCCTCGGTCCTATGCGCAACAACCGTCTCGTTATAACTACAGCAGTCAGACCTGCTGCTCGCTAACACAACCTCCTCGCTGAAACGTACCGGGTAGTAAATCCAGCAGACGCCACAGCGGATGTTGTCCCTGTACTGGCCCTTGAAGATGAGATGTCCTTCAGGGTCAAACTCCTGAGCGGGACCGTTGAGCTCTCCGTCCGCGTAGGTGCCATGCAGCACGCCACCGTCTTCGTAAGTGTACACACCCTGGCCCTGAAGTGCATCGTCCACATAGAAGCCCTCTAGAGTGCTGCGAGGAAGGAAAAGCAAAAAGAGCTACAGAAGTGCAGAGTAGGAGTGGGAGGTACGACTGTGTGGAAAACAAAAACTGAGATTGTTCTATTGTACTGGAACACACATTTTCTCAGTTACTCATCTTTGCTGGTCTACTCTTATTTTTCTTTTTTTATCTACAAAGTATTTTTGAACTATACAGTGATGTATAAGCTTGTTCAGTAATACACTGCCATGATGTCCATTCATTGGTGATTGTGACACCCACACTAACACACTAACTGTTTAACAGCAACTTAAATTATTATTATTATTTTTTTTTTTTATCTCTGCACCATCCCTTTAAATGCTGCTTTGTTGGCATGACCCAGAAATCGCTATGGTGATACTCAGATAAATACTTTTTTTTTTTAAGATAAACACCATTTCTGAGTTGAACTATACTAAAGATTTCTGTGAAAATCTCTTCACACAATGGAAGATTAGCCCCCCAAGACTCACTGACGCCACAAAAGGAAAACTTTACGCCACAAACAGAAACGTGTTTGCTCTGTATTTCAGTTACTTTTTGACAGTAAATAATTTTTTAAACACAGAATAAAAGAATAAAAAGACTTGTCTAGCACTAAAAGTACAATGTCCGATATTGCGCGCTGCCTAAATGCTAGTGTAACGTGAGTTACAGAGAAATATGGTGCAAAACAAACATCAGCGGTTAATATGTTTTTCTTTAATTAATTGATTATTAATGAACATTAATTACCACTGGCACTGCAAATCAGTGTTTTCAATGTCTATTAAAAATTCGAAGAGGTGCTCTGATTTATAGTGATTTGTCCAGTAGATAGTTCTAACACACCCATATAACGTGTGTACAATATGTAAGAAAATATAATCGTGTATGTCGTGAGCTGACGTATAAAAGGTTCAGTTTGATCACTTTTGCAAAAGGCTGTGCAAATGTATGCCGTGGTCTTTGTAGACATTTATATTATACTCGAACTACGCTAGCTACTGGCGTCTGATTTTAGCTTCATGATGAATATGTTACTCCACTAAGCCTGTGCTGTATGTAACCACAAATATTTGTTTGATTATTTAGAGAAAGAGAGATCTGTAGTCTGCTTTCTTCCTATTAGGTGGTTATTTATTATTATTATTATTATTGGACAAAACTACTGGACAAAACTCATCATCAAAGCTCGAAAAGTTATTTTATTAAGACATTACTGAAAATCTGAAATCAGTGCTCGACCTGCTGGTAATGAATGATTAAGAGTTATTGCCAGACTTGCAGTATATACATTACATATGACTCAGACTGAGCCAATTACAGCCACACTGTATGTGAGTGAGTGTGTGCATGTGTGTGTATAGACTCTGACTCATCTGAAATATGAGTCATGATCATGTCTGAGAAGCTCTGGCTTGTGTAAGTGTCAAAAATAACACAGTGCTCTAAATCAACAACAAAAAAAAAAGAAAAAAGAAAGAAAGTGATGTATAACGCCGAGTTGCCTGCACAGTCTCGCACCTGCCGTCGAAAAAGAAGAACTTGCCCTTTCCATTTTTTTCTCCGTGGACAAAATGGCCTTCGAAGCGGTCGCTGGAGGAGTAGGTGATGGTACAGAATCCGTGAGGGAGCTCGTCATCATCTAGTGGGCCTGTAATCATACGACACGGTCAGTCAGCACACTCAATTCCCACACACACACACACACACAAGCTTCAGAGCTAAAAACAGCCTGTGACTAGAATGAAATAGAATAGGAAATAAATAATCAGAAAGAAGTCATTTTCTCAGTCTGTGCTTTGGACTCGTTAGTAATGAACATCTTAAAATGTTACTAGTGGTAAAAATGGTCTGTCCTTGTGACCTCAAGTTTGTGAGTTCAAATCCCACGCCTGCCAAAGAGCCAAGGTTGGAACCTTGTGGAAAATGGTTAATGCTGTACTTAAGCAGATTTTATGCATCTTAGATAAAAGTTTAAAAAATATCAACATTGCGATATTTTAGAGCACCTCTTACCTCTGAGTCTGAGGTGAAGTAACACATCATAATTAATGTACCTTATTGTATTGTATCTCACATCCTGGAGTGTTTTATTCCTCATACACAACAGATATTTATTTATTTATTTATACCCGTGACTCCCCCATCAAGACTACAGACCTGGTTGGGCGAAGGCTCTCATGTATTTCCCCCGACGCTGCTCGCTCACGCGCTGTCTGGAGCGGCGTAACACACACGGAGGTTAGCGCTATCTACCCCTTCCGCTAACTTACAGGCGCCCATGATTGACTAGACCCGCGAGTGATGTGAGAATGCTTCGAGCGCCTACCATTCCTCCTCTCTGAGACAGCTCGGCCAATCAGCTGTCTCTAGGCTCCCGGCCGCAGTCCGGGATTCGAACTTGTGATTTCCAGGCTATGACACGGCGAGCTCGTTACTACTCTGCCACTTGGTAGATCACTACGACTATTTATTAACCTCCATTCTTTTTTAAACCATTTTAACAAAAACTTAACGTAATCTTATAACAGTGCTGGAACTGGAGACTCCTTCCATTAAAAGTTAAAAATACTAAAACAAAGTTTCAATATCAACTCTTATCAATTCCTGATTTTTAATTCCTGATTACTATTAGGTTTACATTATGCACCGTCCATGTCCATGTGAACGTAAATAGGTTGTTTGAATAGAAAGGATAACAAATAAGGACGAGTGTGTTAACTTTAACATGGGATGTGAACCGACACCAGAACTACAATCAGATAAAACAGTCAAATAAATATAATAAACACCTTCTGAGTGTAATCAGATTCGAGAATTCAGTATCATTGTGGTATTAATAAGTTGCAATTAAGACACACGAGGCTTCTATAATGAAGATGTTGTGACGTCACAACACTGCAAATGCAAAATGAGGCTGCTGTTAAATTTTAAACCAGAGAAACTTAAGTCGCAACAAAAGAACATTTGTGATGAGTCTTTTTCTTACTTAAAATTTAATTTAGACATATAAATAACATAATAAAAAATAAGCAGATACAGGTGTAAAAAAGTTGCTCACGCGCCCTAAGCGTAAACACACGGCGTTAAGTTCATTCCGCCTGCGCAGCGTTTCGTGAATAAGGATGATAATGATATTACCTTCTACAACCTCCTCCACGTTGTCGTCGTCGCTGTCCATGTTTTATTAAAACAGTTTCTCGCAAAAAGTTTATACAAAAAAAAAACAGCTCTTTATCCCGGTGTCGGTCCCGTTACACGGAGCGTGCACGCGCACTTCACTTCACAGCCGCCATGACAAGTGGCGCTCCAAAGCGCATGCGCACTCACAGACGTTCCCCGGATGTTAGTTTAAACTCACGAGCGCACGGGCACGAGCACACTGAGGCTGGTGAAATCACTCGACTCGCGCAGACAGGAAGAAAGCGGGCGACGATCGACACGTCATATCCAGACGTTTATCTCGATGACTAATGGTATTGATATCGGCGATTTGGATGAGGTCACCATTACACATGCGTTACATTACAGAAGGACGATGCCAGTGTGTGTGTGTGTGTGTGAGTGAGAATGAGGGGGGAACTTAAATATATAAAATATGTTTTTATTCAGAAGATAAATATAATATATATGAAGTGTCCTTTAGAGAAAATTTAATAACCTTAAACAATTATAAAACATTCAGCGCTTTTAAACATACTTTGTATTGTGTATTTTGTAACTACACATCATACAAATACTTAAAAACATAATACATATATAAATATTACATTTAACAATTCCATTGAGGATCAGGCTAGGCTAGTAGTCTGGTTTGATTGTTTTCTGTGTGTGTGTGTGTGTGTTAATGCATTTATTTAATCGTCTAACCCAAACACCCCACCCCTATAAAATATTTGGAACGTTCCACAAGTCACGTGGTCAACATGAAGTTTAACATTTCCCAAAGAGCACGCGCAGAATAAAATCAGGTTTTCTCAAACTTTTTTTTTTTTTTTAAATAACTGTCAGTGTACAACCACATTTATCATAGAAATTACAGAAAGAAAATAAAGCATTAATATCATAAAATAATGAAAGTTAAATAGTAATTAAATGAATAATGATTAGTGCTAACTAGGAACATGTTTGTTTGTGTTTGTTAATTCTTTGCTATAAACCTTTTTTAAAACCTAATTCTGTTATACATTCAAGAGGATTTTAGTTTAACATTTTATTTAATAAAAGCTATTTAAAAACTGACACAGATGCTACATGATTTTCAAAGTTTATATTACATGTGTAAGAATGTACGTTAAAATGAAGAGTATAAAAGAAGGTCACTGTTGCAAATACGTGTTGTATAAACATTTAAATAATTGAACAAAGACAAAGCTGATCCTGTGTACACGCCCATCTTTGTCAGATGCTAATGAATATTAATGAGTATGCAAAAGAAACGGTTACGTCAAGGTGTCAAAACAAAGATGTCGGAAACCCAAACAAGAGAAGATATTTATTAGCAGATTTCGTAAAAAGCTTGCATATTTTTGCAAGTTGGCTCTGTGTCCTACATGATGGTGGTTTTAAAGAAAATTTTAATGAGGTCGCAGGTCACGCTATCTCAGCGCCCCAGGATGGAGTTTCGGCCTAATTAGCATACTAAAAGTACAGACTGCACAAAATTTTCACAAATAATTTTTTATACATAGATGTGTAAGGTAAAAAAAATAGTGTATTTTTCAATTATTCTGTAAAGTTAAATGTGTTGTACAGTCTGAATCAAGCTTTAACATGTACCTGTATTCATTGGAAGGCATATCCAGTGTCAGTGCTTTGTAAACCTCAGTTAGTTTTCAGACACTGGAAAATGTTCAGGATGGAGGAAGGGTGGAAGGGAGGGGGGGTGTTGTAGGTTGCAGTTTGTCGATGACATGACAAGCTGTTTTGGTTTTTACTATTAACTTCAAGAAACAGGAAACATTAACAGAGGCTGTTTAGCACTACTAAAGCATAAATGATAACAGGAACTAACTAATAGTTAGCTTTCATAATGCTAAAAGAATTATTTTTATTATTATTATACATTATGTCGACATTGGTGGTTCAGTGGTAGGTTCCTCACCTGCCATATTGAAGGCCCGGTTTTGATTCCCGCCCAAACCCCAGCCACTGGATGCAGTGCCATTCCAAAGCCCGGATAAAATGGGAGGGTTTCCGGTGTAAACCCTGTGCCAAAATGTTGTGTGCGGATCGGAATGGCCTGCTGTGGCGACCCCACAAAGCGAGCACCCGAAAGCGTTAGTGCATAAAACCTTCAAGTTAAGACTCAACATTTTTATTTTTAATGGTCCACGGTTTTAAAACTGTAACAAAATGGAAAATTTTATATTGAATTTTTAATACGGTGTATTTATAAAATCGTGATATTAATCGAATCTGCACCTATGTATCACGATAATATGGTTTCAGGTCTCTCCTGGATATTCCCTCTGCTGATCCTTTCTCTAACACACTAGAGAAAGTGTAGGCTTTGGATCAATGTACTGTAGGCGTTGGGAGGATGTCAGGATATGTCTTTATTACGCAACTGGCAACCCCATTCTAGGCTTGTACAGCATCCTGAATCTCTGATCAGACATCCTCTGATCCATTTCAATCCCCTGATTTGGTGAGTATCCATGTTTTAAATGTGTTTTCACCCCAGTGTTTAAAGATTGTACAAAAATGTTACTAATTTACCGCATATATTAGTGATTAAATCCTGCTCGGGCGCTGTTTATCATCTTGGCCGGTTACGTCATCCTGTTCGGAGCTAGCTCGCTAGTTTGTATTAGCGATTAGCAGGAGGCAGGGAGTTTATATCATAGCATATAAACTTATTTTGTCTTTAGGTTTTTTTTTTTTTTTTTTTTGTAATCAGTCATTGTCATTTGTTTTAAGTTTGCCACTGAATAGAAATACTACACGCTGTGTACGCTGTTACTTCCGTTTTTACTTGCTTTTTGTTAAATCCCACCTCCTGCGGTCAGGAGCTGTCCTCTGATTGGATACTAAGCTATCAAACATGTTGATTAGCCAATCAAAACGCTGAAAACATTCTAACCAGTTTGTTTAACGCCTTAGTTTATTATATGCTATACTGTAATTAATCTCAGTCTCTATTTTCCACTAGTCATATATACGAACATAATCATTCATATATGACCTAATTGACTAGTCTGGCTATTAATTAACTAATGAATCAATTCAAAATATTATTAAAAATATATAAAGAGAATGCATTATTGTGCATTTACTTATTTAATTAATTAAATGCACAATAAGTGATATTTTGTTTCATTTTCAGTTGCACCTGAGCCGCAGCCCTGCATCCCAAAAAGGAAGACGATTATTTCACCATGAACTCTGATATAGACGGTAAGAAAGCCACTAAGCATGCTGTATGATATTATAAAAATGAGTTAAACACAGGATAATCAGACTGCCATGACTGTAAGGGTGTTACGTATGGGATGGGAGACATGACGATGATGATGATGATGATGATTATGATGATGTTCTCAGGGATGCTCTATGATTCAGGCGACCTGGAAAACCAGGTGGAGTTGGAGGAGAAGACGAGGCTCATAAACCAGGTTCTGGAGCTACAGAACACTCTGGAGGGTAAAGACAACATCGCAGGATTTATACGCCGATCTTATGATCTTAAACACCAATTCAAGCATAAAACTAGTGTTTAAAAATCATATTATGCATTAATACTGCCCGGATTGCTTCTATCTGCTTAATTGGTAGAATCTTGTATTATTTTGACATTTCTTATCCATCAGTGTTTGTTCAGACATTGTCAAGTGTATGGTCGAAAGTTTGTGGACACCTGAGCATCAAACCCGTATGAGGTTCTTTCCCAAAGGTGCCACGAAGTACGAGGTTTTTGTATGCAGTGACCTACATACAAAGGACCAATTTAAGACTAAAATCAACGTGAAAAGTAGCAATTACAAGATGAGGAGAAACAAGTGCTGTTAAACAGGTGAACCGATTATGTTCTAGTATACGAGGTGTTTCAGAGAAAGAATATACCAATAATCAAGCTTTTTTCCCCCTCATGGTGGGCGTGGCTATATGCATCACTTAACAGAGCCAATCAACCTGATAGTTTACTGTGTTTAAACAGCGTGTGTGGAAGAAACAGAAAGGAAAGTGCGACAGAGCACGGCTTACTCCAAAAAAAAAGGAAAGTGGACCATGAAATTTAACCTTCAAAGATGAATGAACAGATCAATATACACTATACGTAAGTATTCACTAAGCTTAGCAAGAATGGCCAAAAATTCCCATTAACACACTACTAAACCTTGTGGAAATCCTTCCCAGGAGAGTTGAAGCTGTTATAGCTGCAAACAGGGCGGGACAAACATCATATTCAACTCTATAGATTAAGAATTCGATGTTACTGAAAATCACATGCATGTAAAAGCAGACGAGCCAATACTTTTGGCAATATAATGTATATTTATTCTTGCGGTTCTGTATGTTTTGAATGTGAGATAAAACGGGTCATTAGAGCAAACAGTGAGTGAGCAGCAGTCTGAGGTGAGGGGCGTGTACAAAACCCAAACTGAGAGCCCGGAGTGACGGAGCAATCGGAGTCCTTTCACATTCATTTACAGCAGCGTGTTAAAGAGTGTTGTTTGTATTTCAAACAACTGCAAATACAAGGAAATCTACACCATCAAAGTTCAAACTGTCCACATGTGTAATGTAGTTACTGAAAACTCAAGTTGTTGTAGAGTTTTCAATATAGTACAAGGTGAAGACACTTTACAGACGATTCCTTTTTGGGTTTTAGGGCCAATTTTCATACTGTCCCTGGAACAAGACACGCCTTTAACAATGTTACAGAGCATGTGGCTGTAACGGTTGAGGTGTCCATAAAACTTCGTCCATACTCTTGTGGAACATAATTTTCCTTACTCGTGTGTTCTAAAGAATGATTTCTCCCGCTCAGATCTCTCGGCACGAGTGGACGCCGTGAAGGAGGAAAACCTCAAGCTCAAGTCTGAGAACCAGGTTCTGGGTCAGTACATCGAGAACCTCATGTCTGCCTCCAGCGTCTTTCAGACCACCGACTCCAAAAGCAAACGGAAGTAATGGAGGGGATCCCGACCTCCCGCTGGCATCTAGAGTCCATTAACCCTCCACCATTGTTTACTTTACTCACTCTGTTATACAAGATGCCACTGTTACGTTTACAACTCCTTTTTTTTATCTGCTCTTAATATCACATGACTAAAAATATCATTAACTGAAGAAGGTGTTGTATTCTATGACAATAGGAGATAATTTTTCTTTTAAGTTGTATTTCATGTTATAATTTTTGCCTTATGTTAGGGCAGAGTATTAAATCATCTAGTACTAAGTATTTCTTTTAATTTATTGATGCTGTTCATTTTGTTATTGTTTTGTATTATATTAATATTAGTTAATTGATTTTAATATAATTTTGTTTTAGTTTTGATTTTCGAGAGCACAGCAGTGATGAATGTGCCTGTGAAACTGCTGTGTGTGCCATCGCCTCGTGTTTTAGGTAACCTGATCATTTAGGTGAGTTCTTCAGGTGCTTCTGTTCAGGGAATTAACATTTCTGACCTCCTGGTGCTTCTCACTAAGGAGTTTTTACAGGTTTCCGTTACAGCTGTGTATACACACACACATGCACACACACGCACACACATACGCACAAACGCAACATTCCTGAGCTGTATTTAATGTTTGTGTAATGGCATTTAACTATTGTTTGGTCTTATTAGTGCCTGTTTTAATAAACATGTTTAATTTGATGTCGGGTGCTCCTTAATGTATTAGATGTACAGTAAGCTATATTCATGGATTATTTATAACATACATTTCAATGGTTAATGTCAATATTAATATGATTAATCATCATATAGGTGAATTTCACTATGAATTCAGCGAGACATTATAAAAACGTTTTGGAAGAAAAGTCCCAGTTTAAAAATGAATCATTTGCAATGAAGGTGTTGACTTCAAGCACAGTGCGGTGATGAGATTTTAGTTATAAAGGTGCAAACACATTTAAAAAAAAAAAAAAAAAAGCTGTATGTCTATGGATGATGATTCCGGGAGCCCAATGCAGTCGTTCCCGTAAAACATTCAGCGCCTCATAGAGACGAATCTGCCCGTGTGAGCTGTACACACAATCATTCACCAACACCACTTTGACACTATGGGAACTCGGCTGGGAGTTATTGCCACATCCCTGTACGGTCCTGACCTCGCTCCAAGATATTTCCACGTGTTCCTGGGAGGCCAGCGTTTCAGACTTTTATGCTGGTGTACTGAGAAAACGTTCTACCTTGATGTTGTCCAAGCACTAGTGAAACACTGGGATAAGTGCAATAGTGTAGCAGGAGATTATATAGAGGAAATAAAAGGTGTTTTACTTGTGTTTGGTTTTGTTATTTTGTTTTGCACGTCTTGACCACCATACTCATAACTGTCCTGTTATTCTGCACAATCAAAAGCCGTTTGACTTGAACACACTAATAAAAACTCTGTTTGTTGATAGGCTCTACACAGAACAGTTCTCTTATTAGAAAAACCGAGAATGTGAAAAACCAAGGATCTTTGCTATATTCCTAAGTTTATCTATAAACAGAGTATTACAGTATAGAGGATTATGATAGCTGGTGTTTTGCAGCTTTTTTGAAATGCGAGAATCTCTGCAGGAACACTTCAGAAACCTTGTTGGTTAAAGCTTGGGCTTTACAGTTGAAGGGATGTTTACCATTCGTGACATGCAAATGACTAGAAAACAGCTTTTAAAAGAAACAATGCAAATGGACAAAAGAGTCGAATTCTAATTCTATGCAGCCTGTTGATAATCTCAGTATCTGGATTCACTCTATCTGGTTTCTCTTCTCGTTTCTTTCTCTCCTCATGTTGTGCCTGGTTCGGTCCTGGTTAGCCACCTAACTCTGCATTCAGACATCTGTTTAACTGCTTGGTGACGATTACTATTGTTAAAATCACTACAGTATGCATACCGAACTGACTTAATTTTTATTTAAAACCATAACAGAATACACACAGTCTCAGGACACAAAGAGATTAGCAGGTTAAATCCAGGACAAAAATAAATCAAAAATTAAAAAATTAAAAAACAAAAATAATATTCACAAAACAAAACAGGACCTCTTTCATAATTTTGAAATTATGAAATAAATTCCTACAAACGAGTAAAATGAGCTGCCAACGAATAAGATTAATAATCTTATATTTGTTTTATTTGATATCTTATATAATGTATATTTGTTTTATCTTACTTCATAAAATTATAAATAAATTGGCCATAGTGTGTGAGTGTGTGTATGTGTGTGTCTGCTCTGCGATGGATTGCCACCCCATCCCGGGTGTACCCTGCCTCGTGCCCTAAGTCTCATAGTGAATGAATGAATGAGTGAGTGAGTAAATATTGTAGGTTCGGCTACATTCAAGAATATTTCACTTGTAATTTTTTGGATTTTGCAATAAATATCACTGCAAAAAAAGGGATTTCTGAGTGAATATGTCTTGGACTTAGTCATATATATACTGTGTATACAGTATATATTATTATTATTACTATTATTTAAGACGCCAACAAAGAAAATTTATTAAAGATTATTAAGCCTATTTTTCGCCTATTTAGTCACTCGTTATCACCTTTTATAATCTGTCAAGATGTATCATTTGGATAATGTTGATGATCGCAGTTCTTCTTTTTGTAGTTTAAAATCTTCACAGAAATGTACAATTTAATGTGTAGTATTTAACAATACAAAAAAAAATTCTAGGATAATAATAATAATGAAAATACAGCCAGGAAGAATGTGCAAAATGTTACAAGCGACCAGATATGCCTGCCAAAATAAATCCGTCTGATTTCTGTACAGCCAAAACAAAGTTTTGGTGCTGATTAAATATTTTTATGTTATAGATAGAATATAGAAAATGTGTGTACCAAAGAAGGTACTTTTGAAGTTTATTTAACGTAGAAATGACCAATCTCGCTTCTTTAAAAATTTTATGTTACTAACTTCAGATGTTTTGGAGAGATGATTTTATATGTGCCCTTAAATGTAAATTGTTCAGTATTATACTGTCTCGCTTGAAACAATAATCATTTAAAATGCTAATTATTAATATATCGATACTAAAATTGGAGTAAGCTTCTAGAAGCATATGACCTATAAAATTGTTGCTTAACAATTTAAACAATTAAAGAAAATTAAGGACTCTTTCCCCCAAAATCTGTAGTGTCCGTAACCATGTCAAATTCATGTTGCAATATCTTAACAATTTAGCATTTTAGAATAATACACTTGTATTTTCATGTGGAATCTAAATTGGCCAAGTTTCATCTGATTGACAATATAAGATCACTGAACGTTTTGAATTCAGAAAAGTTACAGACACTACATAAAAAGGTATGAAATTGTATTTAGCTAATGTGTTTCTTTAAATATGATAAAAATATAAATGTTTATATTATTATTTTTTTTTATTTAAAAAAATATTTTTTTATTATTAAACATTTACAAAAAACAAAGCATGGATCAGGAGATAAGAAGCAATAAGTATTATGAATAATGGTGTTATAGGATCCTATCTGAAAATTCACTTTTTCATCTACTGTAAGTGAGACACTTTTTAGCACCAACACCATATAGAGTATAACCATAACAGTAATAAATAACATTAACTAAGTCAAGAATTACACACATGAGGACTGTGCCAAGGTGTTATTTATGTAAACATTGTAAAGTTTATTATTCTCCATTTATTATCCACATGGGCAACAAAAATTTCATAAATAAATAAAGTCAATCAAAATTTTATTCAAAGTGCTAGACTGCAAAAAATTATAGCAAGTGAAAATATGCTGTCTTTAAAATGTCTTGCTCTATTAGCAGATATTTTTGCTAGTTTTTGGAATTTAATTCTTGAAAGAGCCAAAATGATCTAATGATCTACCATCAGAACTAACAGAAGAAATGTTCACTTACAATCTTACTATAATTTGATTAGAAACAAAAACTTAATAGTCCTATATTTGGTTTGTTGTAAACTTTATAGATAAATTATAAATTATAGAATTATAGATAGATTTGGCTAGATTCAAGAATATTTCACAAGATTTTTTTGCAGTGTAGTTTGCTTGCCAGTGTTTCATTTCTTTCAGCAATTTGTTTAAACGAATTCAAGATGTGTTTATTTATTTAGGACAGAAACTGGACTCACCTATATGAATAAATAACACTAAAATTAAATCTGACCTATTCCTGTTTTAAAAGAAATAAAAACCCGGCTATACACCAATCAGCCATAACACTTAGACCATCGCCAGGTGAACTGAATAACATTGATTCAATATAATATCAATTATATACCAATGAGCTGGTGAAGCATCATGGACCCCCAAGGCTCGTTTATAATGTTATGGCTAATCGGTGTATATACTTTATATATATTTAAATCCTTGCCGTGAAAAAATTCTAAAAAAAATAAAATAAATAAAATTAATCAATGACAAAAATGGCATTAAAAACTAATTCTCCAATTCAAAAAAGAAACAGTTTCATGTGACATGTATGTCATTTAAATAGTTAAATTCATAAATTCATACAAAGTACCATACTGACTTCTATCATGTTCACTTCATTTCTGAGATCCCGTCATTGTGACTCCTGTTTAAGGCAGTGCGTGTTTCATGGAAATTACATGCATATGAGGTGTATTTAGCAGTGTGCTGCACGCATATGACATGTAAACAAGGACGCATCATTGAACCGAATGCAGATTTGGACATACGGCATTTGGAAAAAAAGAAAAAAAAAACTATGGAAATTACACCTGGGTGACGTATTCGGCGTAAGTGAACACGATAAGAACTGTGATGTAATGACTCAGAATTGGAGAATCATTCTGGTCGAAATGCATGTAAAATATCTCATTTATAAGAAAAATCTTATGTGCCAAAATACAGATTTATTTTCTCTTCTCGTGCAAATGTAGGAGTTGTTGACAGTTCAACAGTCAGGTTCCTACGCTAATTACGAATTTGAGACAAATCCGCTAAGACACACATGAAGTAATCCTCAGCTTACGTTGTTGTGCTGGTTTTAACACACACACACACACACACACACATACACACATACACACATTTGCAGCAACCCAAACTTCAATGAAAAGTGCGGGACAGTAGAAAGGTTGTGATGTTCTCGTTGCAGAACTTTTTCTGACCACTGGGGGCGCTGCTGCTCAGAAAGAGACTGCGAGACTGCTGCAAGATTGAGTTTTTTCTTCTTTTTGGTCCTCTTGAATCACACTTGAATGAAGATCTGTTGAATAAAAAAATGAAGAGAACAAGAGAGAGAGAAAGAGAAAGAGAGAGATATTATTATGTTGAGTTATTATTTTAATTCAATCTATTGAGAATTTTAATAAAAATCTGTTTTTATTTTTTTGTGGAAAGTTGAGAATGATGCATGATATTTTCTCAAAGAGTACACAGAGTGAGGGATCACAGTTTATAGACAGAAAATGAAAAACACACAAAAACCTATAATCCCCCTAAACAGAGACTCTGTACACACCGTGAGCTACAGCAAGCAGAAACAGAGTCTGATCTGTTGAAAAACACCGCGAGATTAGACGGGAATTTCCGTGAATTAACAGGGTTCGTCCCAAACATCTCCTCTCTGAACACGGAGTGGAAACTCATCAAACATGATGATGGAGGTCTGGTATCCATGCATCATCGTATGCGAACCACTAATCACCTATAATCCAGTCTAATCTAATATAATCTAATCCTAACACTGTCTGTTCTAATATTATTTAATGCTGTGTAATTTGTGTCTATACTGCACCTTTCTATACTACACCTGTTAATGTCTATTCATTGTACTGTTTTTGTTGTTATTTAAAAAGAAAAATCCGAATTCTATTTCTATACCTTATAATTTGCTAATGATAATCTTTGTATATCGCTTGTTATTTTTATTTGCTTTGGCAACATTGTTAATGCAGTCACACCAATAAAGCACACTGTGAATTTGAACTTAACAGAGAGAGAGAGAGAGAGAGAGAGAGACAGATAGATATTAAGAGTGAGAATGAGAAAGAGAGAAAGAAAGACAGAGGATAGAGAAGAGCAGAAGGATACAGAGAGACAAATATATATATATATATATATATAGAGAGAGAGAGAGAGAGAGAGGGAGACAGAAAGAGAGACAGACAGACTAACAGAGAGAAACAGAGAGTATGAGACAGACAGAGAATGAGAAAGAGAGAAAGAAAGACAGAGGATAGAGAAGAGCAGAAGGATACAGAGAGACAAATATATATATATATATATATATATATATATAGAGAGAGAGAGAGGGAGACAGAAAGAGAGACAGACAGACTAACAGAGAATAACAGAGAGACAGAAAGAAATAGATAGACCCTGAAAGAGAAAGCCAGAGAAAGAGAGAAAGAGAACAAGACAGAAAGAACGAGAAAGAGGGATTTGTCTCTCAGAAATTCTACATTTTGAACTTTAAGCCATTAAACTATGTGTCGTGCATAAAACAATAATAAAACAGTGTAATCCTTGTGGTATACGCAGAATAACACACTGCAGACTGTGATTGACTATGATGAAACTAAAACAACACACAGTACTCCGCATGGAGTCTTGTCATATCGCATCACCTTGATTTTTTTTTTTGGCATATTTTGTCATTACACCGTTTCTTAAAAACAACCTGTTATGCTTAAGCTCCCCTCATCGTTGCTTAGCAACCACAAGCTCAATCTTAACATTTTATGATATACAGTATGGTGTCAGATTGTTTATAAAATTATCACTGACATGTAATTCGTTATTTGCGTAACATTGGCGTTTGTTAGACAATTTTGTGAATGATTTACGAAACCTATTAAAGGGATGTGCGTTACAGTGACTAAAGGTTTTCTCATCTTCCTCCCCCTCCCCCTCCTCCTCACGTCATGACGGCGTCACTGTAACTCATTGACTCGACTGGCTTATTGCTCTGGTGGTGAATTATGAGATGATGGTCATAAAATACATCTGTAGAGTTTTTTTTTTACCCTAGTAATGAGGAAGTAAGGTTTAAGTGAATGTTCACCTGTATACACTCTCAGCCAGATTCAGCTTCTGCTTTACTGTATTTCTTATCACGTTTGTTTTTTTATCTTTTATACGCGTTCCCGGTCATCGCCACTTTCCCGTATACGAATCCATGAGAAAGACCTCTGAAGTGAACGCTAATCCGTGTGAGAGGCACAGATGCTGGATTCGACTCATCAGACTACTATGTATTTCAAAGGATAACGATAACCTTAGATACGTGCTCTATCGCATCTGTTGCATTAGTGTAATGTATGTAACCCACTGCGATGCTATAGCATCCTAATTAGTTTTGGAATTTGTTTACCTAAAGAAAGGCTGAACATCGTTATATAGATGATATTTTCAGAATGTAGAATATTTTCTTCCAGATGGTGGATCCAGTGTAAGGACCCATGTCTTTAGTTCAAGAACGTGGTATCCTCTCCGTTGAAGTGGAGCTTCCACGCTTAGCCTGATGAGGGCGGGGTTGAAGCGAATTCCAGGAAGAACTTAATAAGGACGTATTTAACGACGGCATTGACCAGTTAACGGCGTAAAACACCTCTTAGTGAGTTCATTGACGTACTACAAGCATGGCGCGAGTCGTCATCGAGACGTAACTGCGTTGTTGCTACATTGAATCAGCGCCCTCTTCAGGCTTGTGTCTATGACCACATTAGGTCCATCCATGCTATGTTGTAGAAGACCGCATTAAGTTCGTATCATGTTTCTTTGGTTTATGCAGCATTTTATAAATGCGTCTATGACATGTAGTGCAACCCCTCGACGGAAGCAGCCAAAAAAACACCACTGGATCTAATTCCATTGAGTGGACACAATAAGCGTGTGATAAGCACCTGGTAAGAGTGCAGCGCCATCTGTAATAACTCGGGTTTGGACCTGGTGAGCGCATAATTGTGTGTGTGATCGGAAATTGAGGACAAGATGATAGATGCATTGAGAACCTGACATGAACGTGGCTACGAAGTAGTATGAGCTCGATAAATGCACATTTTCCCGTTTTGACTTTGTTGCTGCTTCTATATTTTTGAGGACGCAGTAGTGAGAACTTCATGGTCTTTGTCACAGTGTGAAGGCGACTAATTTACTGCAGATCACTCACTTCGCTCAGGGCGACCCAGGAGTCTGAAGTGGCATGGACTAAGAGACGCATGGCTTCAAGGTCACGTAGCTCTCCGATGATCTGTCCCTCTGCTAATCCGTTTATAAAAGAGCCTGCAAACGCACATACACACACATATACTGAAACAACAAGCGACATAAAAACTTTTGTATAATAACAAATCTTAATGCACACGCTACTGTTGAATTGAAGTGAATAGAATTCAGTGTAGTTTAATTCGATAAACATAATAAAACTGGATTAAACAATCATAAATAATCATTTGCTGGACATTTTTCAACCACAGGGTGAAATAAATTTTCGCACATAATTAGCATCAGACTTTTTCACACACCTGTTTGCCATTCTATAGTTTATCTTTGTTCTACATTGCTATACTAAGTTTCCTTTCTGTGTTCTCGCCTCGAACACAAACACCCCAGGGTTTGACTCAAACTGTCTAAACCCTGCATAGGTATTTTAAAAAAAAACTCACGACTAAAAGTTTAACCAGATGTATTAATAAAAGGAAAGGAACCTTGCAGTGTTTGTGTATGTACAGTATGTCGATGTAGAGTCTGTTGACGCAGATAATAATGAACTAGTTGAGAAGTGAGCATTCTGATCTGAGAAGTAAGCATTTTGATTCCTGTTATGTTTGCATTGTTTTTAATCAAGTTGAAGCAGACGGTATGGTCAAAACCAGGACAGAATAAGGGTTAGGTTATTCTACTTTCTGGATTTACACTTTCATTACTAGATTGTTCAGACTGGGCAAAAACAGGATACAGGATGTAGCAGTAACATGTGCGCCAGTTACAGATATGCCCCCCCTCACACACACATACAGTACACACACACACTTGTCCATACAGGTATACTTCACAATATGGAGTCGGTCCCCCTTTTGTAGCTCTAACAGCTTCCTCTCTTCTTGGAAGGCCGTCCACAAGATTTTGGAGTGTTTCTGAGGAAATTCGTGCCCACTTATTCCGTGGAGCATTTATGAGGTCAGGCACTGATGTTGGACGAGAAGGCCTGGCTCACAATATACAGTCAAGTTCTTCCACACCAAACTCATCAAACCATGACATAGTCACTGATTTGTGCACTCGGCTACAGTCATGTTGTAATGGAAAAGGGCCTTCCCCAAACTGTTCCCACAAAGTTGGAAGAATGGCATTGTCCAAGATGTCTTGGTATGCTGAAGCACTAAGATCGCCCTTCACTGGGGATGAGGGACCTAATTGAAACACCTGAATTCAATAATGAACAGGTTTGGTCATAATTCCATACATGTCTAATTAACAATTACTAGCATGATTCTAAATAATTGCCAGAAGCGATTACGGGTCCAAGCACCTTCTACCCCTTAGTGAAAAAGGAAAACCAGAAGCCCTTACTTCCATTACTCTTGTGTATAAGAGGTACACTAAATATAATAGCAATAAATACTTTAAACCGTTGGAGAGGGGGTGGTGGATCAGTGGGCCGAGTCTGCCTTGCTGATTGATGGCTTGGGGGTTCGAGTGTTGTATACTTGAGCAAAGCCCTTAACCCAAACTGCTCAAATGTACAGTATTACCAGCCATTTAGATTTAGTGCTTGTTCCAAGCCCGGGGTAACCTAATAGCATGGGTTGCTTTAGTTTGCAAATAGAACGCCCAATCTTCCGTCTTCCTTAGAAACTTCAAACTTTTGTCTGAAACACTTGGTTTCACAAGAAACTTGAAAACTACACTAAACGTATTTGCATAAAGTTGTTCTTATCATCTGGTTATTTATAAAGTACGTAAATAATAAATGCAAACACTGAAAACAGGTGCATGAAACACACAAGGGTCAAAATACACAGCTGTTGTGTCCCTTGTCATTATTCTTCTTTTTCGCAGTAGTATTATGAGTCTTGAAAATAGTATTAATCATAAATATTTATGTAATTTTTGAACATTAATAGATCTGGGAAGAGTAGGTATAATTAATAGCCAATGTATATACTGTCGCACAAGCACTGGTTACGGGGCAAAGCACTTTCTGGTCCCACGCCTGTACTGACAGATATACACATGCTCTTTGTCTTAGAATGGTTAGAATTTTTTTTTTTTTACTTTTGTAAAAACGTGTTGTTATAAGTTAAGTTCTCTGAGTGCAATCAAGGTAGTCTTCTTCTTCTTTGACTTTCGGCTGTTCCCTTTCAGGGGTCACCACAGTGAATCATCGGCCTCCATCTAACCCTATCCTCTGCATCCTCTTCTCTCACACCAACTAACTTCGTGTCCTCTCTCACTGCATCCATA
>JAQQZS010000002.1:4999787-5012081 GCA_030068045.1 Platyallabes tihoni
CGCCGTCTAGTCTCCGGTTGGCTGGAATAGTCGCAAAGTTTACAACCCTGCTGCAGTTTGTGTGTCGCTTTATGACAGTGAGCAGACAGAAGAGTGAGAGAGTGCAAACATAAATTACATTGAACGCGCAAAAGTGATTTTCAGCGCGCAAGAACGAGTTTGAGATTGCGCGCGCGAGAGAGTTATTCAGCGTGCAAAAACGAGTCTAAAAACACGCGCACGAGAGAGTAGTACACTACATATAAGTACATATTAATAAGTACATTTAAATTTAACTGATAATATACTGAGACGACCCTATATTAAAATTTGTATTCTAATATATACTTTCTGTACATTTGTACAATGATTATTTCGAGCGTATTTTAAAAAAATATACCAAAAATACATTGAAAAACAAGTTTAAATAAGTATACTTTGGAAATTAGATCAACCTTTCACTTAAAGTATATATTTCCAATAATATGTTTTTGGAAAGTGTACTATAATACAATTATTTTGAAGTATATTTAAAGTTTAATTCCAAAATTTGGTAAAAGCATGATGTTAGTATACTTTTAATATATTAACTGATGGTACAATTTTTTGTTAGTATATATGCAGTGTACTATCGAGGATTTCAATATATTTGTAATACACTAAAGTGTATTTTTTTTTCACTGGGGATAGACGGGCTGGTTTGAGGATTTTTAAAGTCTGTGCATTACCTGGAGTTTTATCCACAGCATTCTCACATGGAGACCATGGTTATGGAGTTAATCACTCTGTACAACCACAATGAGTGGAAAAGCATGGCAGAATAGATGAAAAAATAAATAAATAAACATGTTGAATGTTTAGCTACAGTGAACACGGGCTCCCTTAAAGTTTAAAATATGTAACAATCTGAAGGTTATGAAAATCCCTCCTTAGGGACGAAGATTGAGCGAGTAAATCCTGATGGACAAAGAAAACGGAGTAAGAAAAAAAAAGTCTCATCAACCCACATGAGAGGTTTGATGTGTAAGAGACATTTAAATTATGTTCTAACATAAGAGTTTCATTACTGTACTGTGATTGAAGTTTTCTATAAAGGTTCAATCAGTTTTGCGCCTTTGAAATTTCATGACAAGTCCCGTTTTGAGTTGAATGCCCCTCGTATAGCGTTGTTTTTGTAGCAAAAACCTCAAGAAGATTTGAGGAAGGAAGATGCTTTCATGTTTCATATAATTATGGAAAAAGAGAAATGCTACTGTAACAGTAAATTTGGAAGGTGGAAAAGAGGAAAAGATCAACAAGAACAAGCAGTTTCAAGCACTATAGCAGGGATCTTGCTTGCTGAACATTGTTGCCAGATGTTACTCCTTGTGCACACTCTCCATCCCCTGAACCCAAGCTGGAGCATCTGTGGAAATGGCTGATCATTTCACCTCTTGACCGGTCAATACTAATTTTTTACTGTAGAATCCAGTGGATCATTCCACAACAGAGAATACCCAGGGGAATTAAACTCATCCTCCTTTTGAGATGATTTCAAAATAATTCATACCGATATGAAATGCCGCCATGAAGTGGTAAGGTTTGTTCTATCACTGAATCTCTGTTCAAGAAACAGAGGAGCACAGGAACACACAGAGATGTCTTGTACTCGTACTAGGTGTTCTGCTGTATATCTCTTCGCTGCTTCAAAATCGCTCAATCTTAAGCAAACTGTTAAGCATTAAGCAGAAAGGCTGCTGATACCAAGACTGTCAATCCATCACAGGTGTCAACACCATTTGGGGATGCCAGTTAGCCTAATCTGCTTGTCGTTGGACTGTGGGAGGAAACTGGAGTACCCAGAGGAAACCCACCAAGCACACGCAAAACATGCAAACTCCATGCACACAGAGATAGCAATCGAACATGGCCGAGAATCGAACCCGGACCATAGAGGTGCAAGGCGACAGTGCTGACCACTACACCACCGTGCCGCCTAATGCCAAGCCTCTTTTATTTAAAATATAGACAGACACTATTCTCAGGGTTTCACTTTATTGTAAATTTTAATATTATTATCGGTATAACTACAGTACAGGTTGTATCATCATCTGAGAAATAAAGGCTTTTTGAAGTCAGGTGGAGAGATCATGGTATTAACTATAAAACTGTAAAATGTGTAAAAAAATGTTAAAGAAATGTTCTAGTGATAATTTCTATCACTGAAAAAAAAAACCACACTGTTTCTTTAATGATTAACAAATAGTTTTGCCAGTGATAGAAGTTTAGTACAGATACCATGTCCAGTGTCAAGTGTTATCCAATCAGATATGACAAAATAAATATTAACACCCTTAAGCAATGATTCCCTTTTCTTCTTTGAGAAATATAATGATATACAGTGATATCCATAATTGATACAGATCATGAGCTTTAGTTAACGTTCACATTAAACATCAGAATAAAGGGGAAAATTATGATCTCTGTGACTTTGAGTGTTGCATGTTAAATGATGCAAAAAACACTAAAGAACAGCTGGTTTATTGATAAAAGGCCACGTTCACATTACAAACCATTTTGTTCAATTCAGATTTATTTGTTTTTTGCTCGGATGGGATTTGAGTCATGACAGTAATTTTAGGAAAAATATGCTCCAATCGGCAAGTGGTTAGACAGCTGAATTTATTGACGACCAGAAAAAGGACAGAAGCCAGACAGCTGTTTTAGCGACTGTTGCCAGAACTGTCATGAAATCCCCGCGCTGAATGATGATGTCACTGATCGCCGTACACATGTGCAGAGGCAAAAAGTCACATGCATTCCGGTCTGCCAGTTCTGATTAAAATTACAAATTGGTATGTCTGATCTAGGACCACATGGAGAAGTGGCACATTTGGATTTAAAAGGAAAAAAAATCGAAATTGAGTCACTTCAGGATGGTCATGTTTAAGTGGACCCCGCACCATTCATTCATTCATTCATTCATTTTCTATACCGCTTAATCCTGTGTTCAGGGTCGCGGGGGACCTGGAGCCTATCCCAGGAGACTTCAGGCACTAGGCGGGGTACACCCTGGACAGGGTGCCAATCCATCGCAGAGCACACACACATAGGACCCCGCACCAAGGCATGACAAATGCCATGGGAACAGAGGAGAATATCCAGACTGGATTGAGTTCACAGGAAGATTATAAACACTCTTTACACCCACAATGAGCAGAAAAGCATGACAGAATATGAAACACAGGCTCACTGAAAGGTACATTTATCTAAAGACGAACTGGATGCGAGTGTGTGGTGAAAACTGACACAGACAGCTGATAAGTCAGAGTGTACAGTATATAAGCAGGCTAATCATGAGGAAATGCAGGTTGATGTAAGCTGACGGTGCGCTGTTGGAGCAGGGACACCGCTGAGGATTCTCAGTATGTCTCGTTGTCATTTTGTCCCTGCGTCTGATCTGCTCCAAAGCTCCTTCCTCTTCCTTTTTGTCTTGCAGCTCTTTTTGCCCGATAGCGGACGTCATAGAGATATCACCAGAGTGATCAGGGGAGGGGTCGGGGCAGTTCAACCAGTCTGAAGCCACGGGTCGGGGAAATCCTTCTTCAGGGGCGGAGCCTGGGTGGGCAAACTTCCAATAGTGGGCGCCTTTAAAGAGGAACAGAGAACCTGTTGGAGGAAGGAGACAGAGAAGCCTTGTAAAAGACATGTGAGAGGTTTGAGTTAAGGTCTATCGTGGTCCCATGACATGTCTCTCCTCCTTACCATTGTTCTCTGTAATGATTCCATTCACTCCTCCGTCAATGAGCTCCGCCCACACTTGACCGGTCTCTCCTTGATTTCCTCCAGGACCCCAAACCACTCCTTTATCAGCGTCCCAGCGCACACCCTGTCTCTGTAAATCCGAGCCTGCAGGATCCAGAGCAGACAGCGGCTGGGGGAAACCGTCCTGCAGAATCAGGTCCTTAAACAACCAGAACTGAGAATCTAAAAAATACACAGTAGGGCAATGAATTATTAAGGATTATGAAGGATCAAGTATTTTGGTTTCTTTCATTTCCATTCTCATGCTCATACAGTATGTGATGTTACATGGAGCATGAGGACGACTGGAGGAACTGACCGCTGATGAAGATGATGGCGTGATCTTCATGCCTCTCCAGTACGGCTCTCAGTGGGGGCAGAGATGTGGGCAGAGCAACCCAGAGTTTGCGCACGGACACGGCTCTCCGTGAAACCAGACCCCCTCTTCTCACCCTCCACATACTCGGACCTGAGAACGCATTCCAGTAAGACTGTATCAACACATCATTTATACCTTTATGTAGCTTTACTTGGTAATGATGATCAGAAAAGTGATAGTAATACACCTTTAATAACACGATATAACACGATCATGAAAAATGTACTTCCGTAAGGATCCTGAGACTTTACCTTTGAAGAAAAACACCTCGCCTCGGATTTTAGCAACTGCATCGAAACTGGTGTTGCAGCGATCCACAGAAGGGCTGAATTTAAAGAAAAGAGGAGCGAAACACACCACTGCTCTTACACAACACCGTTCAGTGCGGTCACACAGTCGTGTACAAAATTTTAATTAAACAATGAACAAAAGCCAACATGATCTATTAACAATAACAACAAAAGAACAACCGATCAGATGCTGTATATAACAAGGGCTTCCATTCCATCCCTGCGTGGATGTTCATCATACCTGTCCAGGTGACCATGTGGGTGTCGGTTCCTGTGTGTGAGTCTGTGTGTGCCTCTGTGTTGATTTTTCAGTTCAGCCTCTGGAGCATGACTGTCTGTCTGTACATCATCACTCTTCTTTCCTAAACAAAGTACATTATATTGAAACTTCACTATAACTTTAACTTTAATATTGATCTTTGTCTCAGCAAATGAGAAATTAAAATTTTTTTAATGAACATATTTGTATAATTATGGAATCACATACTGTTTATCAAGAAGTACATGGATGGATGGATGGATGGATGGATGGATGGATTAATTTACTGGAATGATGAACTGAGCATAAACTAATAGCTGTATGGATGGACAAAGAAACTGACAGAAAGAAATATGAGAGGCAGGCAAACAGAGCAATAAGTGGATTGATGGATAAATGAATTGATTAGTGAATTAGTTGATTGAGAAATTGATTAATGTATAAACACACTATGATTATTATTATTTTTATTATTATTATAAATTAGTTAAACAGTGATTCACTGATAGATGGGGAGAGAGGGATAACTGAATAGATGGAGGGATAAATGGACAGGCAGAAAAATGACAGACTGATAGTTTAGACACACAGGGATAGATGAGTGGATGGATGAATGAATAGAAAGATGGATTAACAGCGTGACTGGTTGATAAGTCAACTACTGATGTAAATATAAATGGTTGGATTAATTAATTAGATTTCATTAGATGAATGGATGGATGGATGAATGAAAGCTTTTATTGATAGAATTACATAAAGGATGAATGGATGATGGAAGATAAATGGATTGATTGCTTGATGGATACATAGATGGGCTGATTGATTAATAGGCTGCTAGCTTGCTTGCTTGCTTGATTAATTAAATTGGATGGATGGATGGATGGATGCATGAATTTATGGATAAATAAATGATTGTATAGATGGATTTACAAATGGATAGATAGACGGATGGATGGATGGATGGAAGGGTGAATGGATTGTTGCATGAATTAATTGATTAATAACGTTATGGATAAACAAATACCTGTATAGATGGACTTACAAATGGTGGAATGTGTGGATGGATGGATTGATGGATGTAAGGGTGAATGAATTGATCAACAACTTCATGGATAAATGATTGCTTGTATTGATGGACTTACAAATAAATGGATGGGTGAATATATGGGTAGATGGATTGATTAATGAATGAATTGATTAACAAATGCATGGATAAATGAATGCTTGTATTGATGGACACAAATAAATGGATGGATTGATGTATAAATTGATTGATTAATAAATGAATGTATAAATGAATGCCTGTATAGATGGACTTACAAATTGATGGATGAAAATGATTGGACGGGTTAGTAAAAGAGATGATGTATAGCTGTAGATGGTAGATTGATTGATAGAATGATTAGATTGTATCGTATTGGATGGATGCATGGGTTGATAGATTGATTGACAAACTTACAGCACAAATGGATTGTGGTTATTGATTTCTCCCTACACATCCCTCTGTTGCTCATCACTCACAATTCAGAACATTTTTGGTGTAGTCTGGAGTGAGTTACCGTAGAGAGCGCTGATCTGCTCCCGGTCTGGAGATCCAAGGCTGAAGTTGAGCGGGTCTCCCAAGGGCCCTTGGTAATACGGCCTCATAACGGACCCCTTTGCTGAAGAGTGGGAGAGTCCGAGAGCATGGCCGAGCTCGTGCACCAGCACCGTGAACACATCCGTGCCTTCAGAGGCTGTCGGCACAGAGAGCACGCTTTTCAGTAAAGAAACTGAACCAAGCACATAAAATGTTGTCTGAAGTGTGTGTGTGTGACATGGGTGTGAGACCTGGCTGTCTGAAAGCCCACTCCTCCTCTGCATCCAGATGAACTTCACCTGCTCTTTTTGGGTCAGATGGAAAGAAGGCATGGCCAACAGCTCCACCCACCCCATCAAAAGGATATCCATCATCATGTGGGCCATGCAAGAAATCAATCAGGAGATCCGCCCCTTCTGGTTCTCCGACCTATCGGACATCAGGCACCGAATAATAAACAGGGAGTTGCTAATACGTTCGCTGTTGCTAAACCAAGTGGTAATTATTTCAGATCAGTTAAAAAGATGTGTATAATGGAGTAATTTAAATGAATATTTGCTGAGCTAAAATCTGACCTCGTGAAACTCAAGAGCCGTCGGTTCTGCCCACACTTTCAGAGCGTAGAAGACTAGAGAACGAAATATCTCATGGGACAGAGCAGAGGAGGTGGGGTATGTGCGCAGTCTGAGAGCAAAAGAGCGAGAGAGAGACAGACAGAGAGAGAGAGAGAGAGAGAGAGACGAGATTAATGTTATTGTAGTGTTTTGATTGTTTAATTAAGCAATATCATATTTGGGGTTGTGCTGTCAGCACATCCATTGGGGTGATTTTACAAGACAAGAATAGATAGATGGGTGGATGGATGGATTGAAGCATGAATGAAGTGATTAATGAATGCAATGATTGATACATTGGTGGACGTATGAATGCTTGTATAAATGAACTTGGATGGATGGTTGATGGATGAATGGGGAATCACCCAAATGAGGATGGGTTCCCTGTTGAGTCTGGTTCCTCTCAAGGTTTCTTCCTATTGACATCTCAGGGAGTTTTTCCTTGCCACTGTCACCTTCACCCTTGGCCATCTGATTATTATCTAGACACATTTTTCTCACACATACACACTTCCATACATTTTCTTTTCAAACTTTCGTTTAATTTTTGTGAAGTTGCTTCGAGACAATGACCATTGTTAAAAGCGCTATATAAATAAAATTGAATTGAATGGATGGATGCCATAAAGCTACTTTAGAACCAAGGTGAGATCCAGGAACTTGATTTCTGGTCCAGTGAATGTAGTCACGTTTATGTTCCTGTACACAATCAAAGCCTTCTCAAGCTCTGAACTGATCCAGCCTACCAACATGAGTAACGAGTTTGTAAAGAGTGTATGAAAAGATTAGTGTAAAACTATGAACTTAAGATAACACACACTTCCAGTTGATGTTACTCTGAGTCCAGCTCGACATGGCTCTCTTCACCCTCTGACCATGAAGCTCAGTATCCAAATCTAAGTCAGCAATCTGAGTGCCTTCATCATCAGGAAGTGAACAGCGTGGCGTCTGCATCAGTGTGAGTGTTTCATTATCTGAAAGAGAGAGATAGAGAGAGGGGAAAGTGGAGGAAGACAGAGAATAGAAATGATTGGTCACTGCTGATCTGATGGAGAGTGACGTGGAGGAGAACGGTGTGTGTTTTTCCTACCCAATGCTCCAGTGTCCTCTAATCCAGCAAATCTCTGCATGGCCTTCAGAGCGTGTGTGACTGCGGTCCAGGCTTGAAGCTGCCCCGTGGAGGGGTCAGGAGGGGGCAGATAACCATACTTCATCAGCCAATCCTGTTCAAGAACCATTGGTTAAGCACATTTGCTTGGATGATATTTTGCATTAGTGCTCATAAATGGATAGAGGGATGGATAGACTTTATTGATCCTCAAAGGGAAGCCTTTAATGCTACAGGACATTTGAGTACTAGACAAGATTTTAACATTTAGTATATACTGTATTAACTTTTAACTAGTTTTTAAGCCATGCAATTAGTCATAAATCATAATTGAGTTAATGTTACTTTCACTTTATTGAGTATATGATTGTGTTTAAGAGTGATGAGTCCTCACCACCAGCCTTGCGCTCTCATCCACTGTGGGTGAAACAGAGGGAGGAGTTTCTAGTGTTAATGATGCAACGGGCGGAGCCAATGGGACAGAGACGGCCCATTTGCATCCACACAGGCTGAGAGTAATCATCATCCACTGCAGCACCTTCATACTGAGAAGTTCTCGCATATTGAAGGTGAATGATAAACACCGTCCTCAGCCAGGGGGAAATGTTCTGAGTTCCATCTTTGTTGGTCTGGTGGTCCCTGTGCATGAGGAACAACAAAATACTGTCACATCATGACAATCAGTGACATCATCCTAATGAAAACTTTATACAGTTTAATGTTATTTACTAAAACAGTGCAAACAAAGGTCAATAAACTATAAAAACTGTAAAAAAAAAAAATTTGTTTATTTCCTCAGATGAGTTATAAGTGGTGAAAAATAAATTTAGCAGACTCACAGGAAATTATACACAACACTTTACATAATGCAAGCTTAGTACTATGGTGGGAATATGGCAATAATAGATAATTATATAAATAAATAAATGTAATTAAATAAATAATTAAATGTGGAATGAATTAAGTGTATCATTAAATAATGAAATGTTGAATTAAATAATTACATATTTAAAAATAACTTATTTAATTGTTGTTTACATTTTTTAAATGATTTATTTAATTATCTTTCATGATTTTCTTATTTTAAGATTTATTCAATTATTTATTTAATTATTTATTTAAATGTTTATTTTAACATTTATTTAATGAATTAATGATTTATTTTATAGTTTATTCCATGATTTATTTCATTAATTATTCCATAATTTACTTAACTATTAATATAATGATTCATTTCAAAATTTATTTCGTAATTAATTTCAAGATTTAATTCATGATTTATTTCAAGATTTATTTCATAATTTATTTCATAAATTATTTCAAGATTTATTTCATTATGTGATTCCTTTATGATTTTATTTCATGATTTATTTATTTTATTATTTACATATCTATGTTTTTCACAATTTATTTATACAATTCAATTCAATTCAATTTTATTGTATTTCAATTTCTTTTATTTTTAATTCACAGTTTTTATATTTATTCACAGTTTATTAAATTATCACAATTGTTTGTAATTTAATAATTTATTTCAAATGTATTTAATAATTTATTTAATGACTTATTTATTTCTTAACTTATTTATTTTATGGTCACTAGTTGGACATACACCATGAAATGATTAAATCTGTCAAAGTCACCCATCTAACTCAGTGGGTGGAGTCTAATGCTGATCCACTCAAGTCGATTGGTTTGCACTGCTAGCTGCAGCATGACGCTGTAGAAGCCTTCCGTTAATTACATTTATTTATTTAATTTAATTAATACATTTATATTCCAGCCTCCATAAGAAACAAACCAAATATAAACATGTTCTTGTTTAACAAAGGAGAAGATTTAACAGAAGCTTGATTTAAAGAGATGTTTATTTCATTAAAGATTTATGCATTTATTAAATTTTTAGCAGATGTTGTTTGAACTTGCTTGTCTCCAGCAAGTGTAAATAAGAAAATGAGGTTTAACAATTTAATGTAAATGGGGTGTTTGTCTTTTTTCTCTTAGGGAGACGAAACAAAACCATGGCGGCTGGTGAAGATGTGGGAGTGACATCTGTTTATTGTTGTGATATTGTTGTGATCTAGAACTCGCATCTAAAAACAAATACAATTTGTTATGATAGAAGTGAATAATAACAATAAAAACAACATTTAAAACTGTTTACAATAAAATGATGCACTTTACACAAAGGCATGAGGTTTAGTGGTTAGCTCGGTCGCCTCACACCTACAGGGTTGAGGGTCCAAATCTCGAATCTTGCCTCCGGTCTGTATGCACAGTTTCCATGATCTCCCCATGTTGGTGGACTTTTTCCACGTACTCCTGTTTCCAAAGACATGCAGATGATCGCTGTTTCCGAATTGTCCTTAGTGTGTGAGTGTGTGTGCTTGTAGGTATAAGGATGGGACCCTTAGCTAATACCTTCCCCTTCCAGAAGTGATCAATAGCAGAAAGTCATGGATCATTTCGGCCAAATGCTGTTCGTGCAGACGGCTTTAATAGACAAGTACAGAGCCAATAAAAAGAACTGATAAGATGTGTGTGCTGCAGGTTAAAACCAACTAATCAGAAAAATACAGTTATCCTGTAGCATCATAGACAGTGCAAACAAATACAGAACAAACAAAAGCTAAATTGAGGCTTGATTGAAGAAATGCTCACACTCATGACTGTTACACACAAGTCACAAATGATGTCACAAAACTACAAGTAACACAGCTTCACAAGAAAATACAATAAGAGCGTGATTGTGTCTCGGTCACAGCTTGATCATCTCCTCGCTGAGCGGACCTTCCCTAATTCATCTCTGTCGTTCCATAACTGTCTGGTTTCATCCAGCTTCTCGTGGACTCGTTTCCTCCAGCCGCTCTCTTCCTTAATGAAATGACACCTTGTAATTGGATTAAGTCCTCGTGTCCTATAAGCTGCTCAATGCCCCTTACACCATGTCTTCTGCTCGAAATTAAATCCACCGTGTACTCCTCCTACTCCTTCATGTTCTTTCCTCAATCATGCAAATCGGTCCGTCTTCAATCCACTTACTAGTTTTTACAAGCAAAAACTTCCCGGCAGCAATAAAGAGATTTCCCCTTTTCACCGGATTAGTCGTGTGTTGAAAGGAAGGACAGAGAATGTGAATCTGCAGAGGAATTTCTGGGATACTTCCTGTTATACGGTATAAGTCAAATGAATTAACGTCTTTCCATTCCATGTGTGTAAGTCATGAGTCTTTGTTGAACTCTGACTGCCTTGTTATTTTTCAGATCCTTTGCTTATTGGATTGTTCCTTGGATCGCTGCTCGGCCTTGATGTTTATATTTAATGGAGTTTTGGCCCATTTTCTGATGCCTGACCGTGATTGCAGCTCACGGTTTCACTCTGCTTATTGCCTTCAGCAATAAATCGACTTTGTATCTGATCAGAGCTCTACATCTGAGTTCTAGATTTACAGCGTACATTACATGTCCAGTTCTGTTAACGCTGCTTCTAATAGGGATTTCAAGCATTTTTAATCAACATTTAAAATAAATAAATAAAGATCAATATTTCAGCTCGTGTCTCATCAGGTTAGCACACGTCACAAAGCTTGGATGTAAACAGAAGAGTTTTAATTAAAGACAGTAGCTTCATATGTTATGAATTAACTGTGCAATTAGCTAAGACCTTGTTCACACATACACAATCACGTTCAAGTCAAACTGGGACTTGTCATGAAATTTCCCGTCAATGAAGGTGTAAAACCCATGAAATATTTCAGAAGACTCCACACACAGTTCAGTGATGAGACGATGTCAAATATTTAAATGGTGCAAATGTTTTAAAGAAGGCTGTACATCCATAAATGACGAGATGGCTCGGAGCCCAGTGCAGTCGTTCTTGTGGACATTCAGTGAGTGGAACACCTGATCCTTGAAAATCCACAGATAACTTGTCCGCCAACTTGCGGAAGAGACACATCTGTCTGTTTGAACTGTACACATGATCATTCAGCAACACCACTTGCACGTTATAGAAACTCGCCTGGGAGTTATTGCCACATCTTCCGTACAGTCCTCCAAGACATTTCTGCATGTTTGGGCCATTAAACGCGTTCCTGGGAGGCCATCGTGGCTCTGGAGTACTGAGAAAACTTTCTACCTTGATAGTATCCAAGCACTGGTGAAACACTGGGGTAAGTGCATTAGTGTAGCAGGAGATTATATCGAGAAATAAAGGAGCTTTTACTCTCATAATGCATCCTGTTATTCTGAAGAATCAAAAGTCCTGGTTTGACTTGAACAGCCATTGTATATATTTATTTATA
>JAQQZS010000002.1:5050161-5063700 GCA_030068045.1 Platyallabes tihoni
TGTGTATATATATATATACAAACTGTTGGCCTGTTCTGTATATATATATATATATATATATATATATATATATTAACCTCATACTATGTTATCTTATTATATCAGATATTTTTATCAAGTATATGTGAATGTCACTGCTAGCTATCTACCTTCGCTTATGAGCTGCTGCAATATGCAACCTGACACACGTGATGGTTAACAAATCAGATTTAAAGGTCATATATTATACTCTTTTTTAAACATGACAATATAAGTCTTGGAGGTCTTCAAAGATGTGTCTGTGTGTTAATGTTCCAGCTGAATGCAACTCGGATCCTACATTTCGGCCGCCTAATTAGTTTTTCTGTTTCACTCCTTTTTCTGTGTCTGTATCTTTAAATAAACTGATGTCATATGGCTTCTTTGCAGAAGTGCATTTTCCTACTCAGAGCACAGGGACCGGCTCATGCCATTTGCATTTACGACTAATAAAAATAAGTCAGAGTTTTAATTCAAGACGACATCGTCATTATTCAGTGACACAAAGGTTAAAACACAACTAAGCGCTGAAGAAAGCTAGGTTAGCCATTAACAGCAAGCTGCTACTCACTAGCGCCTTGGGGTCTGGAGTTTGCATGTTCTCCGCATGCTTGGTGGGATTTCTCCAGGTGCTCTGGTTTCCTCCCACAATCCAAAGACGGATGGATGGATGGATGGATGGATGGCGACCCATTAGCCTAATCCGGAGAATGGAAAAGCTGGGCGGAGCTGAGCATTGTGCCAGGGGATTGTCTGAAGGACGATATATGAGGACAGAATAGGGGGAAAATCAAATCTGCCCCAACAAATACCAAACTAGAAAATGGAAAAACAGCAAACAATGTCCTCCGGGTGCGCTGGTTTCCTCCCACAGTCCAAAGACCAGCAGATTAGGCTAATTGCTGTTCCCAAGTTGCCCATAGTGTGTGAACAAGTGCGTGAGTGTGTGTGCCATGCGTTAGATTGACACCCTGTCCAAGGAGTATCCTGCCTCGTGCCCTAAGTCTTCTGGGACAGCCTCCAGGCCCGCGCGACCCTGAATACACACACATACACACGCTCGCGGTATTGACGATGAGACAGAAAGAGAGAGAATGAGAGCAAGGAATGTCGAATGAGGAAGTGAATTTTTGCGATTAAATATAGAGGTTAATGTGTATACGGCATCACCATAAAGCCCCAAAAAAGCTGAATCAACACAATCCTTTACACTAAGAAACCAAACATACGAGACTGTTGAGTAACTGCTGAGACTTTGATTTAATATCTCTGAATAATAGAAAAGTAATAATAAAAAGATCTGCCCATATGGAGACACCCGGCTTCATTCAGTCACGATTTTCTCTCACGGCAGTGACATGCTGTTTTAAATCTGTCCGGCCTTATTGTCAATATGGAGACTGATTTGCTGCATCAAATTGGTGAAACTTTTACACATATATTATTTTTATTTTCATTGAAATCCATTTCACACCACTTATTATCAGAGTAACCTCACTACCTGCTACGTGTAAACAGAAGGACTGGCTAATATCTCGTTACTGGAGATAAGCTACGACTCTAACATTGTATGAAGCCTCTCCAGGGCCGACTACGGCCTTCATCAGTGCAGCCATAAATGTGAAAATGAAAAGGTCTTGTGTTTAATTATGAGCATCCAGGACGCTGCCTGTGCAACACCGGTGTCGGGATGCCATCACCTTGGTACCCAGTGCCAGCTGTACTTTCAGGGATTAACTGTCGCCAAAGGGTGATCCGGGAGCACTCGTTCTCCACGGCAACCGTGAAATTCAGGAGTGAAATATGAACGCTGCGGCCGCCTTCGCGACCATAAACATGACTTGGGGCTTAAGGGGCTTCCAGCGGTGCGACGTAGGCGCTTAAAGTGTCTCGTCTCCATGGTGAGCGTCCTCCGATAGCTCCTAATGACAGATGAGCAAACAGGTCACCTTGTCTCGTTGGCTTCCTCTGCATCGTTCGACGTTTGTCCCTCTCTTTCTTTTTTTGTTTTGTTGCTAGATGTATCAGTTCATTCTGCGTTTTTAAACAGATTTGTTTCCTCCACCAGTCTGCAAGATCTTGTTTCACATCATACTTTTTTTTTTTTTTCCAATTTGGATCAAATAGTGTCTGGTTTAATATTGATCGATAATCTAGTCCACATCTCGATTAAGTCTTAGTGTATTAGACTTTATCATTGGACACTCGACATAATTCACACTAGGTCTGGAATACCTGAACTAGCACCTTATGGAATGAAATCATGCATATACTGTAGACAGTTGCCGTTGCATGTAGTCTATGAATGAATTCCTATAAAACAGTGCATATTTAATATTATAAGTGATATATTACCCAAGCTTAGAGTTAAGTCTGATGCATTTACCTGCATTTCATTCTAATATTACATCCTTGCCAGTTTCATGATCTGGTTTCCATGGTAACAGACAGAAACATCTATGAAGCTAACCCAAGGTGGCCCAACAGCAAGAGACTTTTTTTTTTTATACGTGAAAGTGTAAAAAAAAGTCTCTTGATATGTCAATCTTGATATGTTACTGAAGCTTTATTAATAACAAAATATCAGTATTTATCATATAAAAACTGCATTAATTGCATATAAACTATAAGACACACTGCATTTACGTCTTCAGTGATGTTGTTTTGTATATATTATGTTGTGACTCATGAAGGATGTATATGAGATTGCAAAAGATGTTTTGTTTTTAAACCATCTCATATACATCCTCCATATGATAAAAGTTATATATCATAAATGTTTCAGTGTCTTGCAAGTACAACTAGATTCTGGCACGTCCTTACCAGCTTTGGACATCTGTATCTTTTCCCATTTTTCTTGGCAAGAACCTCTGACAGACTGGATGGAGAACATCACTGAATGGTGAACACGTGCTGTCTTAGGATGCTTAGATGGTTTATTAAGAGATTTACTTTGATTGAATTCATTCCTGGTCTTGAACCCTTCCAGTTTAATGTTGCTTATGTCCTGTTGAAAGTTGAACCTCTGTCCTAGTCTCATGTGTCTTAAGGACTGGGCTTGGCTTGTGCCTGGTTCGTTCACCCTGACCACTTTACCAGTCTCTGCTTTTGAAAAACATTCATGTAATATGATGCTTCCATCACCATGCTTCACTGTGCACACATTATCAGGATAATGAACAGTACTGGGCTTTTTTTTTTTTTTTAAATCAAACTTAAGTCTTAATTTTGGTCTAAATCGCAGCAGGGAACCCTTTCTCCTCACCTTCTCCAAGCTTCCTTCTGGAAATTTGTATATTGCTTCTTTCTTTCTCAATACTATAAAGCTGATGCTGTGATTGTCTAGTCAACAGCTCCTCATGTCTCAGCTGTGGATCTCTCTAACGTATTTAAGAGTATTCCTTAACTTCTTGCTTGTATCCCTGACTAATTACCTCTTTACATGCATCAAACCCTGATGGATATTTTTCCAGAATTTATCCTGGACTTGTGTTAATAGCTCTTTCAGCTTCATGATGCCGTGTACTGTATATGTATCTCTTCTAACGAACTATGGCTTCTCCCAGGATCAGGTGTATATTGAAGCGAACACTTTGACTTTACATTGACATGCTCCATCCAACTAAATGTTTAAAACTAACTTTAAAAGCTAAATATGAATTAGGGGTGTTCAAGTCAAACTGGGACTTGTGATGAAATTTCTCGTTAAAGCGATTTGACATTTCAGAGCCCACTGCAGTTGTTTCCAGGGAACATACAGCGAGTAGAACGCCTGATCCTCGAAAATCAATATATTAACCTGTCGCGACTTGTGGAAGAGATGCATCCGTCTGTGTGAACTGTACACACAGTCCGTCTCCAACACAACTTGCACATTACGGGAACTCAGCTGGGAGTTATTGCATCATCTCCCATACAGTCCTGACCTCGCTCTCCAAGCCGTTTCCACATGTAAAGGAGTTCCTGGGAGGCCAGTCGTGATGTGAAGCAGGCAGAATGAATCTCATCATGGTTCTGGCATAAAAGAAAACTTCCTACCTTGATGGGTTCCATGCACTAGTGAAACACTTAGATAAGTGCATTAGTGTATCAGTGGATTTTATAGAGAAATAAAGGGAGCTTCTAATTCTCATACTTGTGTTCTGTTATTCTGTACAATCAAAAATCCTGCTTTGACTTGAACACCACTTATAATGCTAATTAAGTCAACTTCAGTTTCACTATAGAATACAAACAAGGGAACACTTACTTATTTGCAAGACACCATGCATGTATTTGTAAGACGATTTCTTCTTGAACTCGTTTTAATTTTGTGTGCTTACAGTTCTAACAAATATACATCATATGGAAATGAACAAAGACAAAAAAAAGAACAGCCATGGTTCTATCAGGAAGCGAAGTGGACGATGTGTTTTAACGATGCATTCTGGTCATGTCTCCACCTCGGCTGCAAGGAGACACCGCGCTATGCGCAGGGAACATCGGAGCGAACATATTGTGTTTGTGTGCACAGTTAATGAGTGTTTTTGAGCTTTCGTGAATTGAAATGAATCTCGTTCACCCCTTAAGATACAAATCTAATCATTTCTCCCAAGGCAACCCCACTTTTCTGTTCCACAACACATGCGTTCTGTTTGGGTCAGTTATTTACTGCAGTTATTGTTTTAATTGAAAAATGAAAAAACAATAAAGTTATTTTAAAGATTTCTGAAGTGGTTTATAAGGATATTATACCGCAGCACTGTTAAATCCTCAATTCTGATTGGACCAAAGGTTCAGAGAAATTTTCCATCACAGAAACTCTGATGTTCTTTTTGGCTGCAAACAAATTACAGCTTTATATTTCTGCACTCGTCTAACATCTAAAGTGATGTAGAGCTTTTTATATAACTTTTTTTTGGAAGGAGTCTCCAGTGTAAGTGCTCGGTAACAAATAACATTTGTCATGGATGTAATTTTAATTACTTCCTGGAACATCATACTTATTCATGTCACGTCATACTTTTTATGGATAAAAAGTATGATGTGACATGAATAAGTATGATGTTCCAGGAAGTAATTAAAATTCATTGTGGAAATAAGTCTGCCCTGCATCAGACCACTCCATCATTGATTACTGTCCTGTAACTGCATATCCTTAAATGGTTTTTGTTACCTGCATAATGACAAAATCTATAGAATTAGCCTGGTTTAATGTTGCTAAGTAAATCAGAGCAACAGAAATGAACTGAAGCATGACAACTTTGTCCCCAGACGGACCAATCTGTTGTTTTCTTGCTTGTTTCAATTAAATTCATCTTCAGTGTTGTTAGGGTTTCAGCTTTGCACAGGACTTGTCTCTGTTTTGCAGAGCCTTATGGGTGACAGATGTCACTGTTTTGGTCGCGCCGCACTCATGTGACCGTGATCCGCGACGTCTGGAATCTGCCTTTACGTACTAACTAGGACCATCTTTCTAAAACTGAATCAGTTTCTAAACTGTATTATCATAGTCTAATCATATGTATAATCATAGTCTTATAACAACACTAAATGCTATAATTACATCATGGAGGCCTTGTGCTTATAACTTAAAAATATTAACCTTCCATGGAATTAGTGCAGATATAGTTCTTAAATAAGCAGCCAGGATGCTAAGTAATGAGCATAATTCTATTTGTTTTAAGCTTCTTAATTCACATCTCTTGTAAAGAAGAGAGACAGTTTAGTCAGCTTTAAGTACAAAGAGTCAGCTTAAGAGAAAAATAAAGTCAACTTTACATCATGAGAGTCAAATAGAGATTTAAATAGAAAGGAAGTCAATTTTACATAAAAACAGTCAACTTTACATCAAAAGAGTCAGATTTAAATAATGAGAGTCAGACTCACATCAAACGAGTCAGGTTAAAAAAAATCAATGTTAGTAAAAAAGTGTGACCTTTAATTAAAAAAAAGGTCCCTTTAACTTAAAACAGTCAGTTATTAATGAGTCACATTTAATTAAAAACAGACAACATTAAAAAAAGCCATCTTTAATTAAAAAAATTATCAACTTTAAATTGAGAGATGGAAGTGACCATCAGAACCGTTGTTGCAACTTATTTGCTTATGTTAATATAAAAAAAAAGCTTCTTTTTTATTTTTTTTTAAAAACCTATGTAAATGCTGTTGTTCTTTTGCAGTCTGTGTCCAGTAACTGAACAGTACATAGTGACTATAACTAACACTAACTAACTCCTGAGTGTTGTGCAGGGTGCAGTGTTATTGGTACAAGTGATTAAAGTGATTGTGTTGTTGTTGTTTTTCTATAGACTGCTCTTGTGCTCAGAACGAGATTGTATCTGTATTTTGCACGGTTCATCTGTGGATGTGCAATAGTGACAAATGTAAAACAATTGTTCTAAGCAGAGCCACTCTTGATCTCCCCTGGGGCCCTAAGCAATATTGAGGAAAGGGGCCCTCCTACCTGACCTGAGAGCCTTGAGAACCGTTCGCTATTGCCACTCAGACACACCCGACACCCGAGTGCTCCGTCTACACTGTCAATTCATCATTTACATCATAAATTAAAACTAACCGCACTATTCTTCATTTTATCAGCTGCATCAGGGCCATTCAAACAGACACCCCCTAGATTTCCTATTATTCATATTTAAATTTAAAATACTCTACTAAACACTTCTTGGTTATTATTTACTACATTTTAATGTCAATCCGTTGCTTTCTATCTTGTTTTAACTAAACTAAGCCTAAGAGATGAGGTAATCAGGGTTTTATTATATATATATATATATATATATATATATAACTTCCCCTATGATGAGAGCCACCACACCCATATATTTTCTGTACTGGTCCACATCGAGGTCACTACTGGAAAGTTCAAATTTTATTTCATGCAAATACATATAAATACCTCATCCAAGTTTAAGTTTGGAAAAATGTTGTGTCCAAATCAAACCGGGACTTTTGATTGTGCAGAATAACAGAACACAGTTATGAGAGAGGGGAAAAAAAACTGCCTTCATTTCTCTATATAATCTCCTGCTACACAAACTTATCCCAATGTTTCACTAGTGCTTGGACACCATTAAGGTAGGAAGTTTTCTCACTACACGGAGACATGATCTGAGACTCTGGCCTCCCAGGGACTCCTTTACAGGACTGTACAGGGGGTGTGGCAATAACTCGCATCCTGTAATGTGCAAGTCGTGTTGATGAATGATTGTGTGTACAGTTCCAGAGATGGATAGTAATGAGGTAGTAACATTTACTTTGTTACATTTAAATTAACTTTTTGAAAAAAAAAGAGTCCTTCTATGAGTAGTTTTACTGCACCATACTTTTTTTTTTTATTTGTGTAGACTTGTGAAGAAGAAACACTACTCTTACTCCGCTACATTCATCTACACTCACCATTTATTCTACACTACATTACATTAGATAGTCTTTGTTTTTACCAGGAATGCACCGGAAATGCAACCGGTGGATCTACCACGTGACTGTGTTTCACCAATCAGACGCAGTAACAATAACCGCATGTAGCAAAATGACGTTTGCACTGATCAGATGTTTCACTGCGGTTAAAAGTCTCATCACTGTACTGTGCTCGAAGTCTTCTGTAAATGTCAAACGTTTTTACACTTTTATTTACCAGAAATGTCATCATAAGTCCTGGTTTGACTTGAACGCTGCTTATAAACAGTTGTTATTCACTCACTTTGTCGGGTACAAAGTCTCAGAAATAACTTAGTGTTATATGCTGACATCAAACTTATAGAAGAGAGAACACAAGCTGACCTGATTGCTTTTCCCACAGTTCACTGTCATGGTGTTGAATGTGTGTGTGTGTGTGTGAGTGTGTGTGTGTGTGTGTGTACAGAAAAATAGTTCCACTTGATCCTCTCGTTAAAATTGTCAACACTGACACATGTGAGAGGTAGACAGGGCCTTGTGTAATTCGTAGGGCTCTAGACAGCTTAAGTATCTTATAGTGCTGTCCAGCTCTGGCTATAAGCAGCCAGAAGAACCTGCAAGTCCTGAAGTCGTTAGCTTCACAGTGCGAGGTGAGAGATCTGTTAGTTTTCCCTGGTGGTCCAGTGGTTTGGATTCGGTGTGCTCAGGCGGTCAAGGCTGCTGGTTACTGGGTTACTCATCGGAAGGTCAGAGGTTTGAGCTCCAGGACCATGAAGTAGCCACTGTTGGCCTTGACCAAGGCCTTTAACCCTATCTGCTCCAGGGGGTGCTGTATCCTGGCTGAAAAAATCTTTTTTTTTTACTGTGACGGAAAGTCGTCAGTTTTTTACACGATGAAAAAAGAAACTTGGAAAGGTCTATTGCATAACGGCTGAAATCTCTGAACTCCATCCTCGTGTTTGTCCTAGCGGTTCTCTCAGAAGAACATTCATGCTCCAGCCTAAGGTCACAAAAACTTTTTTCTTCTAAAGTGCTTTCTGTCTGACTTGAACTTATATTTGGCCCTTGATCAGCGCTGGAAGAGAAAATGTCAGCATTGTTTCCCAGGTCGGTTTAACATCGTCACCTGCCATCCTGACCTGAGAAAATATAGCAATGTACAACACCAAGAGAATTCTTTCCTCGATCTGATATTTAATTTGCTGTAGCGCACTTCAGACAGACTGTCCTGGAGATCGTGCCTTCGCTTTTACAGTGCAAGTTTAGAGCTCAGGTTTAGGCTTGAACTGTGATCTCTAACATGGGATTACTAGCGGAAAAGTGTTCAAAAGTGTTTGAAGTGTATCTTTGAACCATTCACATGAAAAGACTACAGGATTTACAGTCCAAGTTCCACTACATACAAGATTTTGGGTGAAAGATACTAAAAGGTACTCAAGACAAGCGGATCGACCCACTGACAAACATACAGTACAGTACATACAGAACAGTTCAGTACCCTTTTTCTCGAATGGGACACCTGAGCCTTGAAAATTTGCCGGATAACTTATTCACATTTAGGCATTTGGCAGACGCCCTTATCCAGAGCGACTTTTTATCTCATTATACATCTGAGCAGTTGAGGGTTAAAGGTTTTGCTCAAGGGCCCAACAGGGGCAATGTGAGGGTCGTGGGATGACCAGGGACCATCCGAGCCTTAACCACTGAGCTACCCCGGACCCCTGACTTATTGCCTACTTGCGGAAGAGACGCATCTGTCTGTGGGAACTGTACACATTTCCACATGTTTGGGTCATTAGAGGAGTTCCTGGGAGGCCGGAGTTTCAGATGTGAAGCAGGACTCCGACATAAAGAGAAAACTTTCTACCTTGATGGTATGCAAGCACTGGTGAAATACTGGGACACCCTCATACTTATTATTCAGAATTTCATTTGTTAATTTTATGGTAAATTTTTCTGGCCAATAAACGAGCTCCTCCCACCATCAAAGCTGAAATAATAAATTCTATGACATTAAAACCTCTCCATATAAAATCTTTCACATGATTTACTGACTGATTTATTGGTTGATTGACTGATTGATTGATTGATTGATTGATTGATTTTGCCGAACCTATTGGTTCAAATTTTATAAAGTGATCACAACAAAATTCAAGACGATGTAGGAAAAATATCAAGCATAAATACACAAACTGAACACTGAGGTTAAAATCCTAGTTCATAATTGTGTGAGGAAATTTAAAGATACTTGTGAAATCTGTGAAATTCAAAGTAGCTCCATGCGACAGATAACTTTTATTTATTTATTTATTTATTTATTTATTTATTCACTTCTGATGCGTTTTTCCAAATTGAAAATTACTGTAGCTCCTCCCTTAATCAAAGCAAAACCACTCAGCTCCACCCCTTCTCCTTAAATGGTAATCGATCATCGGCTTTGCTGTCTGGAAAAGAAACAAAGGCACGTCAACTGAAATTTGAATCACATGGAAAGACTAAAAAGTTACCAACTGCTACTTCAACATATAAATGCTGACTCTAAAAACTTATTTAGACAAATCGAATCTTATGCAAATATAAAGTATGATGCAATATTGCTTACTGGGGTATTTTACTTGTTATGAAGCATATCCACAGGTATAATACTAATGAGAATAATAACTCTAATCATATTTTTTATGTCTTGTCTCGCAGGACTGGGAGAAAAGACGCAAAAGGCGTCTGCGTTTGTTTAAACTGCTGAGTGTCAAGAAAACCTTCACATCTCTACAGCAGGTTTGAGCTAAAATTAAGATCCTCAGCTATGCGACTAGGATTTCTTACCTGCAGAATACACACACACACGCGTGTAGAGACACATACACACAAGCTTCCTCTACTGGTTTCTATGGAAACCCCTGAGGAAAAAGGAGGAAGATTCAAGGACGGGCGTGTTTGTAAACTGGAACATTCGGTCACTTGTGTGTGTGTGTGTGTGTGTGTGTGTGTGTGTTTGCACGTGTGAGAAAAGAAAACTATATGTCTTAATCAAGGTCGAATGAAAAGTCTTTTTCTTTCACGGTTGCAACACTAACCTACTGCAGACTGAGAGTGAGAGAGACTCTGCTATACACAGTATTCTAGATCCTATACACTTTCTTCTTCTTCTTCTTTTTCTTATTTTCTTTTTAACAGAAGCTCTCATTGAAAGCAAGAACTTTTTTTTTTTTTTCCAGACACACACCTCTGTAATCTGACCTTTAAAAAAAATCATTTTAGTGATATTCCTTAGTGGCCACTTTATTAAGTTTTTAAAGTTTTATTATTTTTTAAAGTTTTTTCCAGATCTTAGTACTTATCCTAAGTGGCCGGTTTATTAGGAACACAAGCATGCTGATTGGTGGAATGTATGAGCATACATATGTTCCTAATAAAGTGGCCACTCAGGATAAGTGATTTAAAGTTTCTTTTAATTTTTTTTATAACAGGAGCAAGAACTCTTTTTCGAACGGACGCACTCTTTTTCAGAACCGCGAGCTGGACACTACACTCCAGGCCATCTTCCCCATCTTCGCCAGTTCAGTTTCGACAAAAACTGTAATTGGTATAATATTTGTTTTTGTAATTACGTGCAGGATTGGATGACCGATCCATATTTCCATACAAGCTGACTGATTCTTGCTGTATGTATTATTTGGATTGTGTTGAGACCTGAAGCACACATGTCTTGCTTAAAGCTCGTTAACATCTGTACACCACGTGCAGTGTGTTTGTGCCGTGACCATGTGTTTGGCTGAATCACACACACACGTCAGTTCAATAACATTTACATTTAGGCATTTGGCAGACGTTCTTATCCAGAGCGACTTACATTTTTATCTCATTACACATCTGAGCAGTTGAGGGTTAAGGGCCTTGCTCAAGGGCCCAACAGTGGCAACTTGGTGGTTGTGGGGTTTGAACCTGGGATCTTTCGAACCGTAGTCCAATGCCTTAACCACTGAGCTACCCCTGGCCCCAATAACAGCCATAATCCAAGCGAGCAGGCCCAAAACACTTCATACGTCCAACTTTTGCAAACAGACTGCAGACCTTCGCGTGCCTAAAGAATTCAGCTTCTTTAAACGAGTCAGATATGTCTAACTTGCAAACATCTGGGGTGAAATGTCACAGCTGGCTCCAGGTTTTTGATGATGTGGTGAAAAGTCTCACCAGTTGTTTTTCTGTTTCCCCTCCGTCTGATATCCAGGGTGATATCAGAACTCGTCTTTATTCCCCTGAAGGCTCGTTTCTCTCATACAGGTCCGCAGATTGCTGATGATGCTGATGCTTAATTAATGTGTGTATACTGTATATATAGACTGTATATGTGTGTGTGTGTGTGTGTGTGTGTGTGTGTGTGTGTGCGTGCGTGATGTTCTTCATCTTTCTCAACTGAGACAACTAATATCATCAAAATGTCAGCTAGGTTCTGGCTGAATCCTGCAGTCCAGACTGTTCTCCTGTCCTCTTCTGTCTCGCTCCTGATCTCCGTCTCTCTTCTGTTCTCCTTGTCATAAAACACACTGAGAGTTTATTGAGCTTCGGCTGACAGGCGGTAGAGCTGCTCGGTATGCCAGAATCCAGGACGAAAAACCTGATATACCGATGTGGCACGTGTCAATGTGCTGGTGCAAAAACACGAATCAGAACAAAGTGTTCTTCACGATTTTAGATTAAAGCCTTTAGGCAATTTTATATTTCAATTTTCATAGGAGACAGTCGGCACCACAGTACTACTACAACTAATGTATAATAAACAAACAAACAATCAAATCAATCAATAAATAGTCCTAATATTCACCATTCACTCATCGTCTATACTGCTTTATCTATGTATAGGGTTGTGGGGGGCCTGGAGCCTATCACCACGAGGTGGGGTACATCCTGGACCAATCCATCGCTGGGCACACACACACACACACAAACACACACACACACACACACACACACACACACACACACACACTACGAGAATTTGAGGACGCTAATTAGCCTAATCTGCATATCTTTGGACTGTGGGAGGAAACCAGAGTACACGGAGGAAACCCATCAAGCACAGGGAGAACATGCAAACTACATGTACACAGAGACGGGAATCGAATTTGGCCAGAAATAGTTGAAATGTAGTAATAATAATAAGAATAAACTTGAAAAAATTTTAAACTGAAAAATGCTTTTCTTAAAACAATAAACATTATGCAAATACAGATTAAAATTCATTATAATATAAAATAGAATAAGATGAATTAAAATAATATAATAGTAAAAAAAACTACTAATAATAATAAAAAGAAGAAGAAAATAATGAAAATGTTTATAAAGTACTTTCCATAATAATGTTTAATATAAATAAATATAAAAGAAACATTAATCATGCAAATATAGATTGAAAAAAAGATTATAAATTCATTCACTCATCGTCTACACCGCTTTAACCTGTATACAGGAGCCTATCCTGGGAAACTTCAGGCATGAGGCAGGGTACACACACACACACACACACACACACACACTACCGGCAATTAGGAACACCAGTTAGCCTAATCTGCTTGTCTTTGGACTGGGGGAGGAAACCGGAGTACCCAGAGAAAACCCACCAACCAAATGGGAGAAACATGCAAACTCCAACATACAGCCTTGAGGTGGGAATCGAACCCCTTGACCCTGGAGGTGCAAGGCGACAAAGGCTAAACAGTACGGCACTGTGCCGACCTATAGAGTATAAAATAAGAACAAAAATAAAATAGAAAAATAATGAAAACTTTCTACTACTACTACTGCTAGTACTGCTATTAATGATAAAATAAAGGCTGCACAGATTTATCGGCTGTTCATCGATATCAGCCATATGATATTAATATTCGATATTTGCTTTGTAAACTGTCGTTGGTCTTTCAGCTCAAGATTAAGTTGTTTGTCATATTTACCTTACAGCACAGTGGAGTGATTTTTGTTTCCCATGTTAGGAAGCTGGGGTCAGACCTCGGGGACTGTTTAGGGAAGCAAGATTAGTTGCTTCATTTGTCACATACACTACTGTTCAAAAGTTTGGGGTCACTTTCTAACTCCATGATGGTTCCTGATTTTTATTTCTTTCTACATTGT
>JAQQZS010000002.1:5086968-5097219 GCA_030068045.1 Platyallabes tihoni
AACCTGTGTGTCCTAAACTTTTCCCGGGTAACCAATCCCGGGTGGCGTAATCGGTAACTTGGTCTTTTAAGGTTGGTCAAGGGGGAATTTTATTTCCCAAAAGTTATACCTCACCACACCGCCACATTCGCATATGGAATGAATATTTATAGCGCTGAAATCTACTTTCAGTCCAACTTTACCAAACATTTAAACGATCTCTGATCACACACATTCATTCGTTATTTTTTCAGACCATATTGCTTCTGCAAAGTTGCCGGTTCATTACTATCCTTGCAGGTTTTAATAATGTGTTGAGTTCTTAACCTGATTCTAGTCATTTTAATGTCTTCTTTGCTTGACAATAATTTGACTCTTCTGGAACGGTGAACATTTTTTGGCCAGGCAGTGGATGGAGAGAGAGAGAGAGAGAGAGAGAGAGAGAGAGAACATGTAAATGAAAACTTCTTTCACAGCAGTATGATGGACAGAGAAACAAGAAAACAGAGAGAAAGAGAGATATGAAGGCTGAGTCTGGCCCACAGCCTCATCCTCTAACACACAGACATTGTACTGAGGTTGCCTGCCAAGTGTGTGTGTGTGTGTGTGTGTGTGTAACCAGAGCTGACTGAGGCTCCAGTAAGACCATCCATCCACTTCACAACTAAACGCACACTTGTCATCACCCAATAACAAACAAGTGCATACACAGACATGCACATTAACACCCATTAAATGTACACATTAGGACTTAAAGAAATGCTCAGCTCTATTCAAACACACATTCCATCAACACCCGCCCTACATGTTTGAACGTTTCAAACGCTTATACACGTACATTCATCTTTTTTCCCTTTCTTTTTTTTCTACACATTCTGGATTAAATATTTCACCTAACGAGCTAAGCATATTCTTATTTTATTCCTCAGCAAGGTCTCGGTTATATAATGAGCGCTTGAACAGAAACGGTTTCAGAGTTGCATGAAGCTGAAAGCAGCTCGGATCTGTCAGCCGTGAGATCTTCACCTCGCTGGCAGATTTTCCCCCTGCTTCAGCACAGCATGGCTTCATTTACTGCGAGTGCTCAAAAAGCCTCAGAAATCTCTCGCAAGGCTTTGCAGACCAAAAAAAAAAAGTATATGAAACCAGGCATTCTGAGACATTTTGGACAGCGGATTTTTCTCCCCCCTTCTATCTTTTACATGTCTGTGTGGAGAAAAGTGTGGAGAAGTTCAGAGTTATAGTCTGGCATAAAGTTGAGAGTTTTAAGCATGCCGGGTAAACTTCATGCGTTTTTTTGAGTTTAGTCAGCAGATGGGTGCGTAATCCAATGTACTGTAGGTGTGTGTACTAATACTGTTGTTGTTAGTCTTTTGGCTGCTCCTTTCGAGGGGTCGCCACAGCGAACCATTCCATCCACACAGCATCTTGGCACAGGTTTTAGGCTGGATGCCATTCCTGACGCAACCATCCCATTTTATCCAGGCTTGGGACGGCACTGCATCTAGTGTTTGGGGTTTGGGCATTGCCTGGGAATCAACAACCCGGCTCTTCCACATGACAGGCAAGAGACCTTCCACTGAGCCCCCAGTGCCCTGTATGTACTAACACTGTATGTTCCTTCCAAATTAGCTAAAGCCAGCTGATTATATTTGGTAAAACTGTTGTTTATTCTGCATCACAGAGTACCATGCCCTCTTTATAGACAAGTTTTTGGGGTAATGTTGCTGTGATTGACAGAGGAGACAGATGATCTCTTACTCTCAGAGAGTTTGGTCAATTTTATTTCTTTGGCTCTTGGCTGTTGCATATTCAGAACATAAAATTCTTGAGATCTCCTAATAGAATGTCAAATTGTTCTCTGTAGTGCCATCAAGAAGCCATTTTTCTTCCAAATGTACCAAATTCTCGTTAGTCGTAATTTGCTAGAAACTGGTAATATATATGCTGATCAGCAATAACACAACGCAAAGCAAACATTATGTCCAATATTGTGTAGGTTCTCCTTGTGCCACAAGGTGTAGTTCTGGCCACTCTGTGCATGTCTCTACACCAGGAAGTTAGCAGCGGATCCTTTGGGTGTCTACGTGGACTGGACTTGCTTGGTCGTTCCATATGTGCTGGGTCGGATTGAGATCTGAGGAATTTGCAGACCGGATTAACAAACTTGAACCCTTGTACATGATGGCAGGCCCTGATACACTGGGTGTTCTGATACCTTTCTATCGTTGCAAGCATTAACTTTTTTCAGTGGTTTGTACTGCATTGGCTTTGTCTGTGGGATCTGACCAGACCGGCTGGCCTTTGATCCCCGTGGACCTGGGTGAGCCTTTGGCGCCCGTGATCCTGTCACCATTTTGTTGGTGATTAATGCTGTATAGTTGGCCTGTCAGCAGTCATAAAGCTGTATCTGGTATCTATGTGAATACCCGCTGGGAATACACATAGGATGGGATGACAGTTCCACATACACTCATTTGTACCATAAAGTAACCCTTTCTGTTACGTACATGCATATGATTGGGAGGGGTGAGGAAACTTGCGAACATAGAGAAATCTCATAGACACAGACGGGACAAGGGGACTCCATGCAGACAATAACACCTGCTCAGGATCGAAGCAGGGACACTGGAGCTGCATCGCCATGTTGGCATAGACAATGTAACTGATTATTAATTTCTATTTATAGGGGGTACAGTATATTCTCCTGCATTGCAACAGTGGCCAGATGAACGAATGAATGAATGACATGCACTTGGATGGTAATCTGTGGTTAAATGAGATAGAGTCTGCTCTGGGGCACCTGAAGACATCCTGAAAGTTCATGCTAGATGTAAGGTTATCTATCGCCAGATTGAAATAAGACCAATGCTTATTCCAAGAGAGCAGCGCCAATTCCACTTCTATTGGGGGCCTATCCGTGGGTGACAAATTTGCGAGTAGATTTCAGACATCCAATCTACCAATGATGCTGTGGATCTGTTGAACCTTGTGCCACTTCACATTGTTTTTACACGTCTGATGCTTCGCTGGAGTTAGCAACCAAACTAGGTGCTGCATTGCGATAAAGCACTAACTCCTTCAGCGTGATAAAATCACACAGGAAGTTTGGTGACTAGAGATTATCATCTGTTGATGTCTTAGAGTTCTGCAGTTAGGAGGGCAACTTTCAAAGTTACTGTGGCAGCAAGTCTGCGAAAGGAGAGTGTGGGTGGATCCGCACAAGACGCTGTATGTGTGTGTATGTGTGTGTGTGTGTGTGTCTGTGTGTTTACACATGGATATGAGAGTATGAGGAGAGTTGGCGTTCTGTAAGGGTGACGAGAGGAGAGAGAGGGACACAGATGGCCTGTAGAAGCAAGATGGGGAAAAGAGTAGTTTAAAAATACCCACTTCTAAGAGCCTGAATTGCATCGAGACAGACAACACAATGCTGGAAAAGGCCAATAACATAGATTGTGACAAAATATTATGAAATATGCATTTTTTGACTACAAATACATGCTTGGTTAAAACCAAGTAACCTCGAGCTAGAATGACGTGATCTGAGCTCATGTGTCCATTCTTCAACAATACTGTTTCTGTCTAATCATTTCTCAATTCATGGAACAAATATGACAAATCAGGACAAAAAAATACAACCAAACCACAGTATTGGTGCTGACTGTATTTATTTTGATGTTATACAATACTTAAAATACAGAAAATGTGTGTGGCAAAGAAGCTACTTCTGAAGTTTATGCAACATGGTGACCAATCTTGCATCGCTAAAAATTTCAAGTTGGTAATTGCTCTGTTTTGAAGTTAGAATTATGATGGGTATTCATTACAGGATGTTTCATTATATTGCAGGTGCCATATTGTACCTCTTTCTAACAAGGTAATGTACGTTTTCGAGGTCTCTACAATGTGATTTTTTTCAGTTCCAGCTAAAATACCACTCGGATGAAATTCCTTCTGTGTCACTCCTTTTTTCCCCCCCCTAATTTAGTTGTGTCCAATTCCTCCCCGTCACTAGGGGGCTCCCACATTAAGGCTACTACTAACGCATCTTTTTGAACCCCCGCACCGTTGGGGGACGGAGTAACACACTCGGAGGACAGCGCTATCCGCTCCGTCCGTTTGCTCGAGCTCACAAACGCCCCTGATTGGCTGTAGAGCCGTGATTAATGTGGAAGCACAAAGTACCTCTCATCTGTCCCCTATGAGACTTCTGTGTCACTCCTATTCCAAACACACTGTTTTGGTGTCTTTATCTTTAAATGAGCTACTGCACCATGGCCCTCTGCATAGAGGCTCTTTGTAGAAGTGCATTCTTCTAACTGAAGAAGGGACGTCACTGAAAATGACACTCTCCGGGGGGGTCAAGCAGGGGGAGGGGCTATGCAAAATTTCCCCAATTGTATTAGCTTAAATAAACACCTTCTGACAAAAAAAAAACACCATATCAAAGTTTAGTGTAAATTTCTACCCTAGAAACAATTGCAGCAAAACAAACAGTGTGGCTGGAATTGCTGTCAAAGCCGCTGTAAAAAGGAATCAATCAAAAACTTCTGACCGACGAGATCCGAATGTTCGACAGCGCTGCGGTAAAATACATACATTTAATAAATGCATAAAACTCTTGGCTTAGACAGCTTAGACTCTACCATCTGTTTAGCACCACCACATATTTGCACTTCTAAATGAAAGATGTATTTGCAAAAAAATATTTACCCAACTTAGCTATACACTAGAGACTATACTAGAGACTAAAGACTATCTTTAGTCTTTTGGAGCTTCTGGACCCTCAAGCCTGTAATCTTATTTCTTGGCAATTAGCATCAGCTGAAATTGTAGTCAGATCATAAAACATATGAAAAATGTACAAAAATGTGTACAGTAGAAACAAAATGATGAATCCTAAATTACTGGACGGTATATAATGCAGATAGTCAGTATTGTTTGCAGCTTTTGTTTGCAGAATCTTCTGATTCAGATTAATATAAAGAACAAGTCATAATTTGCATCCTTTTATTGTCACACTTGAGGCGGTAGCTGACACTCATTGATGTTTGGAGAGTCAGGGGGTTCAAGCCCCACTACCTCCGGGTTGCCTTCTGTTGGGCTCCTGGTCACGGCCCTTACCACTACGCCCATACTACAGAAATGATAAGAACTCATTGCCCAATGTGCTCAAAATGCAAAATAGAGTGTTTGTGTGCACAGACAAAATATGAGAAAAAAAAGATTTTCCATCTTTGTCCATGAATGCACATGCTGTTCAAGTTTTCTGCCTGGTATGATGTCATTCCATGCAAGGAAAGAAAAATCTAATACAATTGGGGTTTCTTTATTTCTTTCCCCCCATCCCTTCTTCTGTTAGAGGAATGCACTTTTACAAAGGGCCACTAGGCAGAGGGCCATGGTGCAGTAGCTCATTTAAAGATGAAGACACCAAAACAGTGCGTTTGGAATAGGAGTGACACAGAAAGAATTTCAGTGACGTGAGAATACATCCGAGTGGTATTTTAGCTGGAACTGAAAAAATCACATTGTGGAGACTTCGAAAACGTACATTACCTTGTTAAAAAGGGGTAAAATATGGCACCTGTAATATAATAAAACATCCTGTAATCTTCCGCTACTTAAGCTACTACTCAAAAGTTTGGACGCACCTTCTAATTAAGTGGTCTTTCCTGCTTTTTATTTCTTTCTACACTGCAGAACAATGCATCCAAAATACCCAATAATCTCATTTGAACAGTTGATATTGAGATGTATATCTGCTACTTCTGCTCTGTTAAGCCTCTATAACGGCTCTAATCTGAGGTGTTGTTTGTTAATTGGTGATTTCTGAGGCTGGTGACTCTAAATTAACTTCTCCCCTGCAGGAGAGGTACGTTTTGGCCTTGCTTTCCTGGGAAGGTCTTCATGAGAGACAGTTTCATCATGGAGAGAACATCTTGTAAGAACTATTCCAGAACAGCTGACCTTCATATCTTAAAATAACAACTGATTGTTGATGTTTGTGTTACTTAACTACCCAAAGCCATTGTGTTATCTCATAGTTTTGAAATCTCCAGTATTGTTCTAGAATGTAGAAAAGAAATCACTAAACATAAAACACTGAATTTATAGACGTATCCAAATGTTTGACTGGTACTGTACCTAATAGCAGCTATAATCAGGTGTTCACTCACCAGGTTCTACTGAAAGTAAAAAAGCCTCTCAGTTTATGTCATGTCACAGAGGTATGGAAATGTTTTTATCTCCCTGATTTGAAAAACTTGATTTTACAACTTGTATGGAAACTGTTAGTAAGGACTGACACTGGAGACTCCTTACAAAAATGATGAATAAATGTCAAAGCTGCATGTTACACATTTAATTAACCTCTTAAGATACAACAGGAACTTGTCCGGTGTGTGTGTGTGTGTTGTTTAATTCCATTCAGTCTTTGATGGTGCTTTTCTTTCTGTCATGTCACTGCGCTCCATAAGCTGCCAGGCAATCCCATAAACTTTAATTATACATCGCTCTCCTTGAGGAACGAAGAAGATTAGAAGGAAATTAAATGCGGTTTCTCGCACGCATCGTCGTGCGCCGCGTTCCCTCATGACTGAGGGCCTTCCATACATCTGAGTACGCTGAATAATCCATGGGTGCTTCTCACGTTCTGCGCTAAATATAGGCGTTTATTAAGAATTTATGCGCTCCCATATATCGAGTGGCAGAGAATGACGGAATATAAGAAGGCAAAATGAAGAAATGAATGTGTTACTGGCTAAAAACAGAATGGATTGTGGGGTATGGGTATGGGCTTTCACTGAAGCATGTAAGGTGAAAAAAAGGTTCCTGCTGCTTCAGTGTTTTTAGATCTTTTTGTCAAATGTTATTTTGTCAAGTGTTACGTGGTTAAATACTTTTATTGACAATTACATCAAGTTCATGCAAAGAGTCGATATATATATATACAGTATATATATAGTGTTGACCCTTCTTTTTCAAGACCTCTGCAATTCACCCTGTCAATCAACTCCTGAGCCACACTCTGACTGATTCCAGCCCATTCTTGCATAAGCAATGCTTGGAGTTTATCAGAATTTGTGGGTTGTTGTTTGTCCACCCACAAGTTCTCAATGGAATTCAGGTCTGGGGAGTTTCCTGGCCATCGACCCAAAATTTTCCAAATGTTTTGTTGCCCGAGCCACTTGGTTATCACTTTTTGATGCCGAGGAGCTTCATCATGCTGTTCGTCACCAACCTGTCCTTGGATGGTTGGGAGACGTTGCTCTCGGAGAAGGTTTTTGTATCATCCTTTATTCATGGTTGTGTTCTTAGGCAAAATTGTGTGTGAGCCAGATCCCTTTGGTGAGAATCAACTCCACACATGAATAATCTCAGAATGCTTTATTTACTGTTGACATGACACTGGACTGATGGTAACGCTCACCTTCATACATTTCAAGAAGGGCAGCAAAGAAACCACTTCTCTCCAGGAAAACATCAAGGACAGACTGATATTCAGCAAAACCTACAGCAATTGAACTGCTGAGGATGGGGGTCTTCAGAGATGGGGAGGGGGGCTGATTTACTCTGATGAACCCTTTATGATTGTTTGGGGTATCCGCAAAAAAGCTTGTCAAGAGAAGAAAAGGTGAGCACTTTTTTACTGATTCTTTGCATAAACTTAATGTAATTGGCAGTATTGAATTATACTTCAGTATATCATAGTAACATCTGACAAGAAGATCTAAAAACACTGAAGCAGCGGACATTGTGAAAATTTGTGTCATTCTCAGAACTTTTGGCCGAGGCTGTACGCTAATATCTACCAGATCTCCACACACTCTCACGAGATATGACACAAAGTCAAAACCCTGAGCTTTCTCAATCATTTCCCAGGTCTTCAGCTCAACCCTGACACGGCATGCTTTAATACAAAAGTCCTTAACTCATTATGCAAAAAAATGACATACATTATATAACATAAGGGTTAGAGCTCAGGAAATCCTTGGTGGCTTGTCATGATCTATTAAAGTAAAAGACCGGCCTCAACCATCACATCACGTCACATCACATCACACGTATGTTCCTATGGAAATATCCATGATGTGCCGCATGATTCTAGTGCTGATCTGTTTGTATAGGATATTTAGTATGACACGATGCATGACTTGACCTTATATTTCACCCCATGCTGTGAGCTGTATGATAGGTTTTTACAAGGAGTGTTCAGGTCAAACTGGGACTTTTGATTGTCCAGAGTAACAGAACACAGTTACACAGAGTAAAAACTCTCTTTATTTCTCTATATAATCTCCACTAACACTAATGCACTTATCCCAATGTTTCACTAGTGCTTGGATACCATCAAGTTAGAACATTTTCTCAGTACACCGCAGCCATGATCGGACTGCCCGTCTAATTCACATCTGAAACACCGGCCTCCCAGGAACTCCTTTAATCGCTCAGACATGTGGAAATGGCTTGGAGTGAAGTCAGGATTGTACGGTGGATGAGGCAATAACTCCCAGCCAAATTCTTGCACCACTCGTGCAACTGGTGTTGGTGAATGATTGTGTGCACAGTTCCCACAGACAGATTTGGCCCCGAGTTATCCGTCGATTTTCAAGGATCAGGCGCTCCACTCCCTGAATGTTCCCGGAATCGACTGCAGTGGGCTCCGTGCCACCACACCCAGGATCACTATTCATAGACTATCATATTTTAGCAGTAAATATTTTGAAAAGCTGGATTCAATAATCAATGCATGAGGTATAAAGAAACCATTTTAAAGAAAAATCACATAAAAGATCATTTTAAAATGTATGCCTTGGGAAAAATTACTTTTTCATGCTCTTCTGTCCTTCTCTGAGGACAAACAGTGATCGCATTTCAGTGTGGCACTTTTTTTGTAGGGTGCAATGCTCTAATAAAAGTGAAATCCAGTGCAGGATGGATTGCATTCACTTTGCTTGTGGCGTTTTAAAACACAATGCCTTGCCGATCAAGCTACAGTCTATTCCAGTGCAGGTAATGGCAATGCACTTATTGCATTTCAGTGATGCATGACTGCTTGATGCATGCACCTTGCTTATTATAGCAAAATGTAGAAGTAACATTTCTGATGTAATGTTTAATTCTAACAAGAATGCAAAACCTCATTTTTAAAAAGAGAAGAGACAAAAGAGACAAAAGGACTGAAGCTGATCGGACTGTAATTGCTACTTTGGAATTATTGAGCATGAACAAACAAATAGATACAAATAAATTCCAAATAAAGCAATACTGTACCTGCTGCTTGCTTTGCACGAAAGACATCGAACCGCAGTAGGGCATAACGTTAAATGTCTCGATTTTTTCTTTTCTTCAGCGAGTTTCCATAATATACACGCTCCTCGATATTACTAATGAGAGTAGGGCGAGCGAGGTGTTTGCATTATTTATAAGGTACATCTACAAGAAACTTTCTGAAAAACAACAGATGGGCTCCAATCAGCAGCTTTAAACCCGCGTACTATGTACATACAGTATATGTCACATCTTTTTTTTTTTGTTACTTTGCAAACTTTATATGATAATTTTCCCATCATATTCACTGTCCAGGTGTGATAGAATCCTGAAGTCCAACTTGTTTTCTGAGTTTCTCACTCAGTCTCCGTTCCCAAATACTTTGTATCCTGCAGACAGAAACAAACACAGAGGTTAGAGGTCACGCATCAGTTCCCTGACATGAAACCGTCTGACCTTACTGACCTTCAGACACATTTTTTTTTGTCATGGTCGGGCCACCAAATACTAATCTAACATTCTCATCAGGTTCTTTATACTGAAGCTACACAGTGTCACTTTTAGTGTTTTTGCACAATTTGAGATTTGATGATGGTTTAAAGCACTTATATTTCAAAAATTATTAGAGTTTTATTGAGGCATTATTCAGAATAATATAATTTAATAATCAAACTGTGGCTTAGAGAAAGTGTTTGGGTTAGAGCTCAGACTCTTAAGCAAGATCTTGAAGCTTCATCAGCTTGGATAAAAAAATAAATAATAAGGAAACTATAACATTGTTGTTCTTTTGGCTGCAAACCATCCGACAAACAAATTTAAACAGGTTTTATACTTGTCATGATTCTAGTTTATTCACAAGGACGCAAGATGCAGGTTTCTTAGTGAAGATACTTTTCAAATGTTTATTTATATTCTTTTCTTTTTTCTTGTCTTCAGTACAGTGTTTGACATATAATCAACAAAAATTCACAAATAACAAAACTCAAAGAAAACCAA
>JAQQZS010000002.1:5108028-5138940 GCA_030068045.1 Platyallabes tihoni
TGCAAACATCATAGTCCATGGAGAATCCTGTCTTACCTCATCTGTCATCCTGTCCATCACCAGAGCAAACAAAAAGGCGCTTAGAGCCGATCCTTGATGCAGACCCACCTCCACCTTGAACTCTTCTTATGAAATTAATATTTCATATTTAAAATGCAATATTACAAGGAGGCTTCAGTCAGTCAGGCTCAGACATATACAGTACATAAAATAATTATTGTAATATAAATACAGTATTGATAAAAGTGTATATTATGACTGCAAATGTATGCAGTACCATGGAAAAGTCTTACATTGTAAAAAATAAATCCTCTAGTTCCATGTGGCCTTGAGAAATGATAAAATTATGCTTCGACTTACAGTAAAGAAAACCAAAGAGCAGGAAATAAATAAATAAATAAACAAACAAATATATCATTACCGTTTTCCCAGTATACTGACTTTAGTTTAAAGTTAAAATTCTGAATTTAAATTTAGAATCCTGAAAAAAAGTTTAAAATGACTATTTTTATGGTGGCACCTAATCCGCTTCCATATGAACTAATCATAGTTAATTCAATGCTCTTTCCAAATGCATGCAGAATTGTCACTTTAGTTTAAAATGATAAGTTTAGTTCAGAATTCTGAGATTAAAGTCAGAATGTTGAGATAAAAAGTTCAAAATATATTTATATTTATTTAAATATTTATATTTAATATTTTTATATTCAATATAAAAATTCAAATATATCTTTATGCTGGCTTTCCAAATACATTTAATTCTATTTTTTCCTGAAGAATTCTAACTTTTTTCCTTAGAATTCCGACTTTGGTTTATTAGAAGTTTAGTTTTGAATTCTGAGATTAAAGTTAGATTTCTAAGAGAATAAAATACTTTTTTTTTTTAAATGCTGGCCCAAATCCTCTTCCATATAAACTAAACAGAGTCTCGGCCATGCTTTTTCTCTGGTACAATGACAAGGAAATGCAATACAAGGAAATGGTAAGTAATGGCTGTTCAGTTTTAACAAGCATCTTGGAACCTGGAGAACCTGCCCCAGTTCTTCTTCAAACCTGACAGCCTTCATTATGTTTAATGCAACATTATGTAGTGTATTACATAATATGTTGCTTTTCCTACAGAAGTGCAAATATTATTCAATAACTTTTCATTTTATTAGGTGTTTTTATACTCCCTCTGTAATGCTTATGTCATAATATGAACAACCAGAAAAAAAATTGTATTAAAACAAATAGTGCTTAGAACTTCTGCTCAGTACAGTGTAGCTTTCTTTCTCTTAATCCATCATGCATGATAAAAATATATGCTCATTATAGATAAAAATCTAAATTGCACGCACACTTAATGAACTTTTATATATATTCATAACAAGCAACTAACCACTAAATACCACCAACCAACAATGTTTTATTTATTCAAGAATTACACTTTCTAATTTTTACCTTGTTTGTTTCGTTACATTTGTGAAATAGCCTTGGTATTTAACCTGCAAATTCACTTTCACCCTGCACCAAAGAGTCAGAGCTGCTGCTGTGTACTGAATAACACATCCTGGGGTGTGCATTCATAGGAAAATAATCCACTTACTGTAATTACAGACCATGCATAGGCTTGGTAGTGTGAGAAAATAAAGGATAGCATTATTCTCTGTATAGACATTCTAGCTTGTATGTAACCAGCTTTGGTTTGAAGGTGCGGATATATAAAATTTTTCAGAAGTGTACTTTTCCAGGTACAGGGCTTGGTATCGCCATGGTAACGGAGGGGAACGGGAGGTGGCAGGCAGCACACATGGTGTGCAGGAACATAAATCAGACAGCAAGAGACGACGGGGTTTAATACAAGGCGATCTGTACGATGGGTAATAATACCAACGTGTGACTCGCCTTCATCTGAACCGAACGTTTTATTAAGAAAGAAATGTACAGATCTGTGGTCAGTTTAAATCCTAAATGTCTAATTTATTCTATAAGAAGATCAGTAATGAGGAAGTACAGCACGACTTGATATTAAATTAACATGAGTCGTGGCGCTTCTCAAATGACAAAGGATTTTATATCTAAACACATACAGTACAACTGATATAGAATATCACTGATCTGGTGTAGAGCTGATCAGGGTGTAGAGCTGAGGTAAGGTAGGATAACGATTACCTTCAAGGCCACATTAACTCTTGACCAGGGCTGAATTTGCCTTAGTTAGCCGAACGTTTGCTAGGCTACAGTCCTCTTTTCTACACTGTCTTTCTACAAGAAACAAGAACTACAACTCCCAACACCAAAGCTCTAGCCCTGAGTACTAACACACCTTAGACTAATTACAGGACACAGATTAAAAAAGACTAGCGTACTTCCGGTCCTCGTAAAGTATGTGCTCCCTGTGAACTTGTTCCAGTGTCGTCGCCAAGCCTTCTCGATCTTGCTTGCTCTTTTGGATTTTGATCTTGTTTTTGTTTCCACATTTACGAGTTTAGCCTGTTTACTGGACTTACGAGTTAGATTATCCTTGATTTTGATTGTCGTGTTTTTGGACTTATCTCATTTGCACTTGCGTTCTCCGTGTCTGGAATATACAGTATCAGTTGCCTCATGCCTCTAGGGTTAGGGATTCAAATCTTATCTCTGGTCTGTGTGTGGAATTTGGTGGGTTTTTACAAAGACATGCAGTGTAGCATGATTGGCATTTCCTAAATGCTTGTTGTGTGTGGGTGTGTGCGCTTGTGCCTCAGGATGGGTTGGCACTCCATCTAGGGTGTATCCTGTGCTGTACTCCAAGGTTTTATGATCCTACGTGGGATAAAATTTATGGGAAATTAATGAATGAACAGCTACTTTCATTGTACTTCAGTGTACTTATATAACTGCACAAATTTCTATCTACTGATTTTTTTTTCAAGCAAAGAAGAGCTTTTATACAAAAAAAATTGACTGTATTTATTTTATGTGTTTAGTGCTCTTCATAAGAGTTTCTTTTATATAGAAATGTTTTCGAAGGTATTTTTGTTTGACATTTTTTTTAATGTGCCTAAGACTTGAACAGTACTTGTAAGTAAAACAGTTGTTAGGTTTTACTGAGGGTACTGGAGAATGAGAGTTCTTCTGCTAACTTTGTCACACTTGCTCCTTTCCATTTTCAGATTAGTTTTTTGTTTTTTGAACTGGTGGTGACATAATGGTCAACACTGTAGCCTTACACCACTAGGGTTGAGTGTTCGATTCTCGCCTCGGGGTCTGTACACATGTAGTTTGCATGTTCTCCCTGTGCTTGGTGGTTTCCTCCCACAGTCCAAGACATGCAGACTAGGCTAATTGTTGTTCCTGAAATTGCCCATAGTGGGTGAATGAGTGTGTGGTGTGTGTGTGTGTGTGCATGTGTAGCCTGCGATGGATTGGCAAAATGTCCAGTTTTGGCTCCAAATGTGCCCGCAACTTTCCTGGCTTAGGCTCCAGGTTTCCTGCATTCTTGCACATGATAACTGGTGTAGAAGATGAGTGAATGAAAATTGATCTGTCGTGTAATATGTTGCTTTCTCTTTGAAAATATTGAATGGTTTTGTACACAATCATACATTCTTGATAGACATATACTGTATAAAAAAATATAAAAGATATTAAAAAATGGATGCTAGCCACACGTTTATGGGTTTTTACAGTATCAAATAACAGGGAAAAAAAATTGTGATCACTTGCAGGTCAGGTCAGACATATATTCTAACTGTAAGCCTTTTTTTTTTTTTTTAACTTTTTTTTTTAATTATTCCAAGGACACAAATGCACAAAAGACGACATAATGGTGGCATGATTGTGCAGCGGGCATCGCTGCTGTCTCACATTTCCAGGGTCACAGATTTGATCCTGAGCTCAGGTTGCTGTCTGTGTGGTGTTTCATATATTCTCCCGTGTCTATGTGGGATTCCTCTGGGGTCTCCAGTTTCCTACAACCTCACGAGAACCTGTCAGGAGGCGGATTGGCGACTGGAAATTGCACATTGAGTGTGTGAGTGTTTAAATAAGTTTATGTGTGTGTGTGTAGTGCCCTGAAATGGCATCTGGCTTCAAATGGACGGTTTTATTCTCCCTAAAGACCAGTAATGAATAAAGAAACATTAGGGATTTCATATTTTTATCTTTTTTCCAGTTAGATTTATATGTAACTAGCATAAGCATATAGTTGACGGGAAAAGAGATTTAAGAAGGTTAAAAATAAGCTGATCATCTTTAATGTAATCAGTGATATTATTATTTCTGAAGCCGACGTACGTCTGTCTTTTTTAGTTGTAACTTTTAAATACAAAAAAATAAAATTTTATAAGGTTGAGTATCTTACGCCTTGTTTACACTAAGTTGTACTTCTTTCGTTGTCAGACAAATACACTCTCTGTGCGGTAAACGGAGAGAGAATCACAGATGAGAAATGGAAAAAGTAGATGAGATAAATATGAAGTTTGTCTTAAAAATGACTCCAGCGTGTTAAAATTCACTTATACCACTTCAGCGCTGTTATTTCAAGTGAAAAAAAAAAAATATATATATATATATATATATATATATATATATATATTTTAAATATTCAGTTTCTCTTTTCTAATTAATATTTATTGGTGCAGGTGTTTGTTTACATTGAGCAAGTATCTTTAGTAGCTTATTTTAAAGTAGATCATTAAATCCGGCACATAACTGATCATAACATCACTTTTACTCAACATTGTGATTTCAATTATGGTGCAGATTAAACTTCAGGCAGAGATCAAAGTACTGCAGAAGATTCTGCAAATTCTGTTCCGCGGTTGATTTAAGACACGCCCACCAGTCTGACGCATGCGCAGTACACTGTCCGAGCACAACCGCTCAAAACTTCAAGCAAAAACAGACGGATTGTCATTAAATTCTGTCAGTTTTGTGTGGTACAACAAAATAACAAAATCTGGACAGACAGACAGACATAATTTTTTCTGAGACTGGTTTCAGGTCCTCTAATGTATGAAACGTAAAGATATCAATGAAAGTGCGAGTTCTGACCCAATATACAGACAAAACCTGTCTTTTATTTATAAAGATGTCTAAATGCTGTTGTAATTTTTTTTGCACAGCATCTTGACGCTGCAATAACATCTAATACACGCGCGCGCGGACAAAATCAAAACACAACAGAGCACATCCTCTGTGAGTTCACCACAGGGGGCGCTGTTGGCTTGGGTGAAGTTCTATAAGCATGAAAGCGAGAAAGTTTGTGCAGGTCCTGCAGGTTTCTCTTCAGTCTATACGCGCGCGCACACACACACACACACACACACACAGACAGGATGAAAACATTTCCCTAAAGAGAATAAATATTCTTCTGCATCAGAGGATTGAGGGTGCCATTAGATTTTCCAGCTGGATTAGATGAATAGGATGAATGGATTGGGTTGGGGGACTGTAGACAGAGACACACACAGAGACAGAGAGAGGGAGACTCTCTCTCTCACACACACACACACACACACACACATGGATACAGTTTGAAAGGAGAGAGAATGAGCCAGACACTGGGAGAGAGTAAGGAAGAAAGAGAGAGAGAGAGAGAGAGAGAGAGGGGAGAGTGATAGAGGCAGAGTGAGTGAGTGAGTGAGAGAGAGAGAGAGAGTGTGAGATAGAGTCTCTCCTCGTCTCCGGTGTTGTGCGCAGTAAGTTACACTCTCTCTCCCTCTCTCTCTCTCTCTCTCCCTCCGCTGTAACTTTCCTCCTCCGGATCCTGAACTCCGTCTCTCTCCCACCTGCGCAGTTCGGAGCTGCCATGAATCCCGCCGCCGCGTTTCCGATCCTGATCTCCGCGCTGCTGCTGCCCGCCCACGGCCTCTACATCGCCAGTAGCCTAGGTACGATCTTTAACCATCTACTTTTACGTCCACCTGGATGATGATGATGATGATAATGATGGTGATGATGGTGTTGTTCATGGTGATGGTGGGGATGATCCCTCCTTTGCTCTAGAATGCAGGAATTGCTTTACTTCTCTCCATGTGAACTTGCTCAGGCATCCCTGCTCAAGGACTTTTTCCCCCCCTTTTCTTCCCCCGCCACCCGGTCCTGCATGCTGTGTCATCAGTCTTGCCCGCTCTCTCTCTCTCTCTCTCTCTCTCTCGGGGCTCGGAGGGTTTTTGCGCGCATTGCGCTTTAATGCGCTTTAATGCGCCCGGGTCTCCACATGGCACTGCGCACTGAGCGCAAAACCCGAGCAGCTATGGAAGACCCGATTTCGATTTCTGTCATAGCTTTCCAAGTGTGTGTGTGTGTGTGTGTGTGTGTGTGGTGTTGTTGTTTATTTTTCCCCCCCTCTGGAGAGATGCTGTGCGCACTCGATCCAGAAAATGATCTAGTGAGATATACAGAAAAATATATATCACTGTGTATATCTGCATGTACTATATATATATATATATATATATATATATATATATATATATACATACTGCACTTTTGTGCACATAGGTGTGGCTCGTCACCTCGGCGCGTCATACAGTGTTACAGTGTCAGATCGGAGAAAGTGAGAAAAGCACGGAGAGCAGGCGCGCGCTGCAGTCGCGAGTGTAGCCGTGCGTGTGGAGCAGGTGGACCCGCGGTGGAAAACCCGGGACACGTGGCAATGTTTGGAAACCGAGCACATGAGAAGTGCTTTGATCTGAGGCTGGTTTTAGGATGAGCCAGGCGAACATTTTGCGCATGAGCAAAACGCCTATTATTATTATTATTATTATTATTATTATTATTGACATTACTTTATGTTTTCCTGCAAATATTAATTCATAGACTAGATCAGTTGCATGGCAGCATGGTGGCGTAGTGGTGGACGCTGTCCTCCTTGCACCTCCAAGGTCCGGGTTCGATTCCCGCCTTGCGGTCTGTGTGTGTAGCGTTTGCACTCCAACAGGCTTCCTCCCACAGATCAAAGACATGCAGATGAGGCTAATTGGCATTCCTACTGTAAATTGCCCGTAGTGTGTGAATGAGAGTGTAGATCAGCTGAAGCTCCAGGGTCTAGGTTCGATTCGCACCTTGGGTCTGTGTGCATGCAGCATGTTCTCTCGGTGCTTGTTGGCTTTCCTCTGTGTACTCCTCCTACTCCTCCCACAGCCCAAAGACACATAGATTTGGCTAACTGGCCTTCCCATAGTGTGTATGTGCGTACCAGGGTGTACCCCACCTCGTGCTCTAAGTCTCCTGGGATAGGCTTCTGGCCCCCTACGACCTTGTATACAAGATGAAGCATTATAGATGATGAGTGAGAGAGTGAATAGATCAGTTGCATAAATCACTGCATCAACCCTAATGCATGCACACTGCACCCTGCAACACACACATCATGTGTTAATAACACTCCTGTAATCATGATTATTGACTTCTGTGCTGAAATTAAGGAAGCAAAAGTTCAAGAAGTATATGTGTGTGTGTGTGTTTGTCGGTTGGCAGATTCCCTGCAGCACGTGCTGGGGGACTATGGACTGGTGAGGCCCGTGCTGAGCGACGCGCACGGCCGCTTCCTGTCGCACGCGGTGTCAGCGGGTGCAGCACGCGGGCAGTTCCGTAGGCGCTGGCGAAGAGAGGCGGAAACAGCCGACGAGCCGCGAGGAGACGGAGAGAGGCTTTACTATAACGTCACCGTCTTCGGCCGGGAGTTCCACCTGCGCCTGCGCCCCAACACGCGTCTGGTGGCTCCCGGAGCCAAGATGGAGTGGCAGACGCCGGGCGGCACGCGCACCGAGCCGATAAACACCGAATGCATGTATGTGGGCGATATCACGGATGTGCAAGGAGCCTCGGTGGCCATCAGCAACTGCGACGGCCTGGTGAGTGCAGCTGTGTCCAGTGTGATGATCTAATGTGAAATCCAGAACTGTTTACACATTGCAACAACGCTTGTCACGAATCACAGCACATAAAAGTTTTCGTTTTTTAGCACAATTGCTACAGCACTTTTTGGAAAATCTGTACTTCCAAACTTCATATAAACACTCAAACCCAAACCCAGAAACTCTAAATTTTAACCAGAACATCACTGCATCTCAACACTAATGAATGATCCATTACTATTCCAGTGGGCACACCGGCCAGTCCTCAGGTCTTCTGTAGAAAGACATAAAACCTCAAGATTTCTTACAGAGTTGTTAGATCATATTCATGACAACTTTAGTATCAGGGCTTTAGTTTTAGAACTTATTCCTGAAGACATCTGGAGTGTAATATTTTTTTTAATGGCTTCAATAGGTCCCCACTAGTTCTGAAGGCGTCCTGCGGTGCTCCCTGTGCCCACTGGGAAATGTCACCAACTGGAATTTCACTTTGTGCAAAGGATCATGTTCTTGCAAAAGGGTTCTACTCCTTTTATACCTCAACAATTCACCAACTTGCATGTCATGCTTTACGCCTGTGAGATATATTCCTTTCTGTTATCACTTATACCTGATTCCAAGCATCGCTTACTCTGTTTTTTTTTTTAAGTTCTTGTCTGGAAATAGTGCAAATATCAAAGTTTGTCATGTTCATGAAAAACGATTCAGTCCTCAAGTTTTTCCCATGGAAGAAGGTGGAACTATCAACGTGTTGTTGTTCTGGAAGAATAATCAACACCTTTTAACCAATCAGAATGAGAAGTTTATGAGTGTTGTTGTATCAATAATAATAATTCTGTGCATTTACATTTACATGTAGGCATTTGGAAGACGATCTTATCCAGAGCTACAGTACTTACAAAAGTGCTTTGAAGTTTCCGTCATTGGATAGATTCTTACACTGGTTACTAGCTTACTAAATATAAGTACCCTCGGGGGGGTGGTGGTGGGGGGGATCTTTAGTCCCAGACGGGTCTGTAGTCGTCACTTAAAGATTTCCAGTGACTCGGCTGTACAGACAGCTTGAGAAAGGTTATTCCATTACCTACTGTACTGTAGGTGCCAGAACTGAAAACAGTCTAGAGTGCATAGTACCCAGGAGGAGGTTGCTTCAAATCTCAGCACACTACACACTAAAGCATTTAACTTTTACAATTTTAGCTCTTTTTTTGTCAGAGATATTTTGCCTCACTTGGCATGACCATTGTTAAAAAGCGCTATATAAATAAAAATAAAATTGAATAGTGGTTAGCACTGTGGCCTTGCACCTTCTTGGTCGAGGGTTCGATTCCCACCTATGGTCTGTGTGCTTGGAGTTTGCCTGTTCTCCCGGTTTCCTCCCATAGTCCAAAGACATGCAGATTAGGCCAGTTAGCAGGTGTCCAGGGTGTAGCTGTCCACGGTGTACTCCGCCTCGTGCCCTTAATCTCCTGGCATAGGCTCCAGGCCCCTGTGACCCTATACACAGGATATGTAGAAGATGAACTAATGAATTCATATTTTGGCTCACTTATATGCCAAAGTTGGACAGAAGTGTCTCTCAAATCATCCTATTATTACTAAAAAGAGTTTGTGTTTTTTGCAGCAGCTCTTTTTACCATGATTGCAACCTTTTAATTCTTTATTTTTGTATTTTGAAGTATAATTGTCTCTGGAGAGCTTTACTTACATGATACTATTGTTACAGTAAGTTCATGCATAGCCTTAGTCCCGGCCATCTGAAAAGCAAATAAAAGAGATGCATAAAGTTCCAAGAAGATGGCAACTTAAAATTAAACAAAACAAAAAAAAGGACAGCATATCCATGACTGACAAGTGTGTGGACAAGTGTGTGCAGTAGAGATGAACGATTTTCACAAGTCTAAGGTCCCATTTACACTTTACTTCCAGTTTTTCCCAATTGGATCCACACATTTCTCAAAATAAAACACATATTTCGAAAAAAACAACAACAACAACAACAACAAAAAAAACAGCCCAGAATCTCATACACCTTATTCCCAAACCTGTAACCCGAGAAGGAAGACTTATTTCTCTCTACAAACCTGAAAGCCAAATAATCCAGTCAGCACACACGTCCCACTGAGAAAGACACAGTGTTGTAAAACACAAAGTGCTTATAAAAGAAAGGAAAAGAGAGAGTTTTTTTTTTCCACCATGGGTTCTGCCTTCTAAAGCGGTTTTAATTGGGACCTTTTATGAAAGGAAAACCATGTGGTGTAAGGGTTTACAATAAAATCTTTAATGATGAACAAACACAGTAACCCTTTAGCGTGAATTCAGGAACGGCTCGGAAAGCAGCTTACTGATTTATTTGATGATTTTAAATCTAAAAATTTCAACAAAATAAAATCAAACTGAAATAGTAATTTTGGCCAAAACACAGTATGGCTGCTGATTACATTTTTTTAATGTTATAAATATAATACAGAAACTGTGTGCCAAAGAAGCTACTTTTGAAGTTTATGCAACATGGAAGTGACCGATCTTATGTTCCTAAAAATTTGCTAACCACCATTTTGGAGAGATGATTTTATATGAGCCCCAAAATTGGCAATTTTTCAGAGTTATACTGTCTCACTTCAAACAATAATCATTTAAAATGCTAATTATTCATATTTCTTTATGAGTATTGATACTGAAATTGATATTACCTTCTAGAAGCACATGACCTGTAAAAATTTTGCTTAAATTTTGGTGAAAGCTTAAAAAGCAAAAAAGCTGTAGTGTCAAACTCATGTTGCAATATCTTAACAATTTTGCATTTTAGAACAATACACTTTTTCAGGTTTATGTCACTTCATGTGAAATCTAAACTGTCCAAGTTTCATCTGATTGACAATTAAGGATCATTAAACGATTTGAATTCCAAAAAGTTACGGACACTACAGACATCAAATTGTCTTTAGCAAATGTGTTTCGGACAAAGAATATAAATATGTATGCATGTTTACAAAAAACGAAGCATGGATCGGGAGATAAGAAGCATTAAGTGTTAAAAAAAAAAATAGTGTTATATGATCCTATCTGAAAATTCACTTTTTCACCTACTGTAGGTCAGACCCTTTTTTGCATCAAAATGTTTTGGCTGTTTATAAACTCAGTTTGAAGCACATAAAATAAAGATTAACTTTAAAACCTCATTGTGAGCATTAGGCTGTGTCCGGCCAAGCGAGGTTCCCAGCATTCAACAATTTACTTTGGTAATGTCTGTAAAAGGAAGGATCAGTAAAAAGATGACAAAACACTTGAAGTATCTCTGTGGTTGTTATACACACCCACATTCCTTCTAGGGTCAAGAGTTCTTTCCTTTTATCCTTATGTGAAATTTACCAATGTTGAGATATTACAAGTAGAATAACATATAATTGTTGATAAGGTGGAGTTTACTGTAAAAAGAATGTTTATTTGACATTGTTTGAAGGAGTCTCCAGTGTCACTCTAGGGAAAAAGTTTTCCGTCATGAGAAACGTCTTGTTTTTCTTTTGTAGATTCTTGCTAACATAACAGGTTGTATTTTATTTATTTTTTTTGTTCTCATATTTTCGAGACAGAGGCTTGTGAGGGATCGACTATTCATAGTTGTTAAAGTTACAGGAAGCGACTTTAGTTTATCATGGATGCACTATCAGAAAGAATAAGTAGGACATGTTGATCTTTGGCATCGTGGTTAACACTGCGGCCTCACACCTCCGGGGTCGAGTCCCGCCTCGCGTCTGTGTGTGCTTAGTGGGTTTCCTCTGGGTACTCAAGGTGGTGTTGCCAGATTGGCCATAATGTGTGATCGAGTGTGGTGTGGCAACCCCGCCCAGGGTCTACCCCGTATAGTGCCCAGAGTTTCCTGGGATAGGGTCCAGGCCTTCTGTGACCCTGTACAGGATAAGCTGTAAAGAGAATGAACGAGTGTGTGTGCAAATTATTGGAAGGTATATAAGTATAATATTAATGCTTGTTTAAAGTCCTGGAGGGCGGAGCTTTGTGAACATGGCTGGGAATTATTTTATGTCAATTCAAGACCTAATCTTAAAAAACAAACATCTTATTTTTGTTTAAAAAAGTGCCAAATTGTTGATTCAGGGTGTTCAGTTATAGAGAAAAAAGAAGTCTCTTAACTACTCTTTTATTTTTTTTTTCATTTTATGACTTATTTTTCATCAATAGGGGCCCTAACGTTGACCTATAACCTTTACGGATTTCCTACACTACAAATCTTTAGGATTTAGGAAATCATGTTACAGTGATACTACTGTTCAGAATCACACTCACGTCATGGTTACAGCACTAACAACTCAACAAGAAAGCTCTCATTCCATTCCAAGTATTTTTCCTGTGTACCTTTACACACTTGTGTGTACCTTTACACACATATTAACTGATAAGTCTGCTGAAAGCCGCGTCGACACGGCTGTGGTGTATTTTCGCTCATTAGGGTGCAGAGTTTTGATTGGTGCTTCAAACATGAATAAAACGTGACAGGCGCTTTCACGACGAGAGCTGAGCACGTGAATATTTGGGGAAACATAGCACTCGCTCTAGATTTGGATGCGGTTGACACGGAGAGACTGTGTTAATGTAATGGAACGGCGCTGGAAAGACGGACAGAAAAAGACTTTCAGACTTTGATCAGGTGGAATGTGTTCGGGTGTAGAAGTTGGCTTGTTCCTATACTCTGATAAACTATTTTATTCAGTAGGGCTTTATCGTGGTCAATAGAGAAGGAAAAAAAAACCAACAACCTTCTGATACGATATTATCACAATACCTCTGCGCCAATTCGATTCTTATTGCGATTCTATCACGATTTTATAAACGTCCCCATCCGATATAAATTGTTTATATATTAGTTAATAATATATTAGATAATATAATAGATTTTGTTAAAATTTTAAACAAATTTAGCAAATTTTTGTTTCTACCACACAGGATGATTTTCTGTGTGAATGGTCTAGAGTGCACCCCCTGCAGGCTCATAGAGGAACAGCAACATTTAATCACTTTAATCGCAGCAAGCATATCTAATAAAAAATGTATTTTGAAAAATCTGTTTCAAAAATTGATTGATTGAAAAATCAAACGCCACAAAAAAAGGAATTGCGATATGCAACTGAATAATTTTTTCATTGTGAAAATCGTGATAGTGGATTTCAACCAATCCCATAACATTAGACATTAAGTTGGAAAAATCACCAGTCCATCCAAGTGGTTGTCCTTAAGAAGTATTCTGACGATACCAACTATTAATAGTTTTTGCAACTATTAATTTTTTCTCAGCTACAATCGTGAAGAAATTCCGCACTTTTTACTTGAATGTATTTCTATTAAACTCATTACGTTTTTAACATTAAATACACAAGATACAAGATTTGCCTTCCCACATGGACACGCCCATTTATGTGCCAGGTGTTTAAAATCCAATGCTGAGATATCTACACAATGGCCTTATTTATATCAAAAGTTTAAATAGATGGTTTTTAAGCGTTCCTAATGGCAACAAACTTCTGGATGTTTAGAGAGAAAGAGAAAGAGTGAGAGAGAATTTTGTCATGCCCTTAAAACCACACTGATGTAATACATTCTCTCTACTTTTGATACTGAAGAACGTTTATAGGCGTTAAGTGCTGTTGTACTTTTCCTCAAGTTTAAATTCAATGGGTCCTCTTCTGCCTTTAAAGGGATAGTTCAGTTTTTTCAAGTTTGTCTGAAATCAAAATTGAGGTGCATGTAAGTCCATTACAATAGGTCTTGGTCATTATAAATTGTCCCGCTCTGCACAAGCCTCAAATTCCACAACCCTCGTTCCATGCAAAACCACATCCTATAGTGATGCAGCTGAGAAGTTCCACTGACCTAAACCGAGTTGGTATCTCTCAAAGTTATGATGTGTTTAGTAGAGTGGCTAGTTCTGGTTATTCATACAGCTAATTCTGGTTAGCGTAACTTTGAAAGTTGCTCAGTGGGACTGCAGAAGCTTCAGCTGAACTTCAGAACAGGGTTTGTGGAACTTGACTCCATTCACGTTTCAAGTGACACATTTCATGGTTGGTGTTCAGAACAGGGACATTTAGAAATGTCCAAATCCTATATTGTAATGTACTTATATCCATTCATCCATATAGGAACCTCTGTAGTCCAACTAGGGATCGTGGAAGCCAGTGGTGATTATCATTGTATTTATTCCCATTTTATGACCTCTGATTAACATTCACATGTTCATTCACACTACAGGCACGTTGGGAACGCCAGTTAGCCTAATGTGCAAGTCTTTGGACTGTTGGAGGAAACCGGAGTACCCAGAGAAAACTCACCAAGCACGGCGGAGAACATGCAAACTCAATGCAATGCTACCTGACTATACGAAATCTCCTAGAATGTTTCATTGTGCCTGAATCTTTACCGTGGTCCACCAGTTGATGTTACCTTCTCTATGGTGAATGTCAAACTGTCTGTCATTGCTGTAATCCTTTGTGTAAATTGTGATCACTCCACTGCACTCTTTATAACACCTGCAAATAACTCCAGGAAAGCATGCTCGGCGTGTTGTGTGATGTGTGTATTCCTGCTACCCTTTACCTTGAAACCCTCAGGGTCAGACTGCTCTCCTGCCGAGAGCCATTGTGCATACAGAGCAGCTCTGAAGCTTCGTTACACTCCTGGCCTTCTTCGCATCCTTCTGCTCAGGCCCGGATATTTCAGTTGAACTATTTTTATTTTCTGGCCAAAAACCGGGCGAAGGAAACCACACTTTATGAAATGAAACGTATAATTACTGTATGTGGCTGGACTCTTTGGTGTGGGACGGGTTATTTTCGAGAGCGTAGCAATGCTGAGCTTTTGAGAAAGCCGTTTATTGAGGACAACAGCTGGCTGTAACATCTGTTGATGGAGAAAGCTATTGTTTTCAACAAAGCATAAGTAAATACACTGCCTGGGCCAAAAAAAAAAGAAAAAAGTCACCACCTGGATTTAACAAGGCAAATAGACAAGAGCCTTCCATCGCATAATTACTGCAGTGATTAAAATGGTTCAGCTGGCAAGTTAAAGTTATTTAACCCTAACTGATGCAGTGGGGAGCTTCTCGTTTTTTTAAACAACCACATCAGAAGACGTATCTTGTGGTCTTGATAAAGATCTTACTCTTACTGTTTCAGAAGAGTCAAATTATAGTCCTGCATCAAGCAAAGAAAACAACTAAGGAGATAGTACTGAAACTATTAAAATGAACACATTATTCAAACGCATTATTCAGACCTGGAAGGATAGTCTTGAACCATCATCTTCAAGGAAAAACATCCTGAATGAGTGTTATGGGAGGTCAAATCCTAAAACAAGAGTTGAACTCATGGCTAATAGTGAAAGTAAGATCATTTCCACATATACAGTACAGTGCAAAGAGGACTCAAGAGATTGGAACTAAACAGGTGTGTAGCCTTAAGAAAAACACTTATCAGTGAGACTAATTGGAAAAAAAAAATTCAATTTGCATAAAGAATGGACTGTGAGGCATTGGAAAAAGGTCATATGGTCTGATGAGTCCAGACTTACCCTGTTCCAGAATGATGGGCGCATCAGGGTAAGAAGAGAGTTGGTTGAAGCAATGCCACCCAACATGCCTAGTGCCTACCATACTGTACAAGCCTGTGGGGGCAGCGTTATGATCAGGGGTTTCTTTTGTTGGTCAGGTCTAGGTTCAGAACCGTGCTTTTTTCTATCATTGGATTTTATTTTCTTTGTTGATGGCATGGGTATATTCCAAGATGAAGATCTAAGCATGGTTAGATCCAAGGTGTCTAAGCATGGTTCAGGGAGCATGAGACATCATTTTCACACATTGATTGGCTACCACCGAGTCTGGATCTTAACAGCATTGAGAATCTTTGGGATTTGCTGGAGAAGACTTTACACAGCGGTCCTCGACAATCATCAATACAAGATCTTGGAGAGAAATTAACGCGACACTGGACAGAAATACATGTTGTGACTTTGCATAAGCTTATCAAAATGATGCCCCGGTCCTAATCAAAGCAAAAGGCGGTCCAATTAAATATAAGAGTGTGTGATTTTTTTGATGGATTGGGGGCAAAGTTAGAGAGGCCAGATTAAGATGGTTTGGACTTACTGAGAGGTGTGATGAGGGATACATCTGGATGAGAAGGTTAGAGATGGAGCTGCCAGGCAGGAGGAGAAGAAGAACGCTCAAGAGGAGGTTTATGGATGTGGTGAGAGAGGACATGCAGGCGGTTGGAGTGATATACGAAGATGTGGTAGACAGAGTTAGAAGGAGACAAATGGTCCGCTGTGGCGACCCCTAACGTGAGCAACTGAAAGAACTAGAAGTGTACAATATGTTTGGATAGTAAGATTTCTTAAAGAAAAAATTGTGCAAATAGAAAACAGGGACAATACAGTGTATAAATACAAAAGAAAAACAATACATTGTTTTGTCTGTGTCTGTTATTTATCAATTATTATTGATTATTAATTAAGATGATAATCCCATGACGATAATCCCATCACGATTTGTGAAGATCACTATATAATACATAACAATACTGAGCATGAAAATAAGTGTTTAATTGCTTTGAGTTTGAGTTTATCAGATAGCAGACAGATGGCAAATCAGTCAGCAAAATAATTAACGTCAGGAGCGTAAGTTCCTCAGATGCTATTTGTTGCTATGCAATTTCAATTTCTGCGTATACATTTTTATTAACGGGAAATAAAAAAACCTCTGAGATTCCTTTCACGACCGAAACAGGAGGTAAACAGATTGCAGGTACTGGAGTCAGGATCTCTTCTGAATATCCCAGGGTTTTGTTCAGTGATGACAGGGGTGAATTGCTCGGGCCAAAGAGGTGCCATTTAGATTAGAGTCTGGCTTCTGTGGTGCACGCTCTCAGAGCTGGAGTGCATACTAAACGTCCTGACCTTCTATGCGGTTTACAATCACGCCGATGCTTTAGATATATGTCTATCCTGCGTCCATGTAGGTTCCGTTCGCCCCTGTGCCCTAGACTCACATCACTCCCGCCCAAAACAAAGTGCATTCCTGTTTCAGATCTACGGTAGCGTCCCTGGAACAGACGCTCGTCCAACCAGATTACTCGTTACAGAAAACACTTGCAAACCAGACTCATCAGGGTATCAAAGTGGAAATACGCTCGTTTTGTGTTTTGTAGCGTGTTGGATGGAAATGGTTGAATTTCAAGGGTCATGGTTGGTGGTATCTGTTCTCACAAAGCTTAACATGATTGAGAACAGGGCCTCCGAGTGGCGCAGTGGTAAAGTGCTCGCACTATCATCCGGAGATTGTGAGTTCGATTCCCGGTTGATGCTGTAACCTCTCACAGCCGGAGGTCTAGAGAGAGCTGATTGGCCGAGCTCTCTCAGAGGGGAGGGATGAGAGGTACTTAGTGCTCCCACACATTAATCACGGCTCTAAAGCCAATCAGGGGCGTCTGTGAGCTCGCCCAACGGAAGGAGCGGATAGCGCTGTCCTCCGAGTGTGTTACGCCGCCTCCAACAGTGTGTGAGCGAGCAGTTCGAAAAGATGCGGTTGGCTGGCGTCACGTCGTTCGGAGGAAACACGTGATAGTCTTCGGCCCTCCTGGCTGAGTGGTAGTAGTAGCCTTTATGTGGGAGCCCCCTAGTGACGGGGAGGAATTGAACACGACTAAATTAGGGAGAAAATCCCTAAAAAAAAACATGATTGAGAACCTGAAATCAGTTGGATTTTTATCCAAGCTTGGAGCCTGGTGTTTAAGAGTGTTTAAGGTGTATTACTACTGTAGACCATTCACACTTCAGAAACATCCTTATTATCTCCCCGTGCTTCTGTCTTTTACTGAGAAAGACTTGATGATGTCAGCCTTTGGTATAAAAAATATTGAAGTTATTTATTAAAAAATATATACAATTCTGCTAAATACCAGCATTTAATCTTCCTTTATTGCATGCACCCATAATCATGTGCACTCATTGTATATAACCCCTTCTCTGTACACATGCAACTTACTTTGCACTGCAACAAATGCACTTATGGTTAGATGCTAACTGTATTTTGCCCTGTACCGTAACATGTGCAGTGACAATAAAGTCTAATCTAATCTAATCTAATCTAATCTAATCTAATCTAATCTAAGTTTGGGTTGATGTTCTTAACCATGAGTTTCTTCTAGATTCTCTGGGTTAGCACTCCACCTTCCAAAAAATTGAATTAGCTACAGTGAGCGGGCCTAGCATTATGGAAAGCCTTGGAGAGATAGAATGAAAAGAGAGAGAAAAGAGAATGGACCAGCTTTGTATCAGGGAAGTAATATTTACTGTATAATGTATAAAAAAGATCAAATCCTCAAAATGCATACATTTATACATCTTGAACACAGTGGCGGCTGGTGCAAAATATTTTTGAGGAACGCAAACAAAATTAAGATTAAACTTTTAATAATCGCCTGTTAATAGCCATAAGAAGTGCTGGAAAAGCACAGAGTGTGAGCTCGGCCGCGATCACTGCTGCTGCTTAATCAGAAGATCAGGTCGATCTGGTCCAAGGTCTTTAATTTTTTTTCTTTCTTTGTCCGATCGCCTTGCGAAGGGGTATTTTAGCAAAGAAATTACAGAATTTCCTCTCATATTTAGCTGCTTCCACACCAATCACTATTCAATACATTAACTAACAATCTGCTGACTCGTTGAGAACGGTCCAATCACATGAGCCCAAATATTTAAAAACAATATTGATTCGCTAAGAACAAAAGTGGGAGGCACAGTGCTGCACCCCAAGGATGATTTGAAAAATTCCAATTAGAGCTCAGCCTCAAATCACATGCTTTTCAAAAATTTACGCGCCTACATAGACACTCGTTGGTCCGGCGCCCCGAACACAAATGAACGTAATACAGTTAAAAAAAATTTTTTTTATTGTAAATCAATTATATTAAGAAATACAGCGGAATATTGTGACTAAATGACTTTATTTCATCATTAAAATGAATAATTATTATGTTAAATAATTACTTGTTAACCCTGTCCAGGGTATACCCTGCCTCGTGCCCGAAAGTCTCCTGGGATAGGCTCCAGGTCCCCCGCGACCCTGATCAAGGATGAAGCGGTATAGAAGATGAATGAATGAATGAATTACTTGTTAAAGTAGCGTTCTTCTCTGCCTAACTTTATTGGCGGGCTGCCACTGCTTGAAAATATACTTCTCTTGCGCAAGTTGGCGACAAGTTACCCGTCGACTTTTAAGGATCTTGCGCATCCGCCATCTCGGCCGGAATGCGGTCTGTAAATGTCAATCATGTTTTCTGCGGATTTTTGACGAGTGCCACTCGTGTATAGAGAACATGCTTGAATAGTGAATTTTTACATACAATATTTTAGCATGAAGTATCAATTATTTAATAAGTCAGTGATTACTGCTTTTTCTTTTAGTCCTTTCCTCTTCATCTCTATAGTTTTCATAATTTCCTCTTTGGGCTTTTTGATGCTCAGCATTGGACTCTCAGCATTGGACTCTCACGCGGCAAAGGCTCTAGGTTGTTGGTTTGGGGATCTGAGGATCCGGGTTCGAGTCCTGCTGTCGGTGGTTACCAGATGCCATACTCCCCAGTCCCAGCGACAAGCTCGGATAAAATGGGAGGATTGCATCAGGAAGGGCATCTGGCGTTAAAACCCCTGTGGCGACCCCTTGATGAGAGCAGACGAAAGAAAGTTTATTATTTTTATTGTATGATCATGGTTTGGTACAAACCCTATAAATGAGTCCTACTTTTTCTTTCCATGGTAAGGATGACCTTTGCATGGAATTTTCCCCAGTACATTTTCCTATCAAACTGTTACATGTGACCCCCATGTCCACTGAGTCCTAGCTTTCAATCACATGTCCTGATTTACCTCCTTAGGTGACCATTGAATGCCATAAAAATGTCCAACCTCTGTTTATCTAAAAATGTCACACTCTGCGGTGCTGTATAACAGCGTACGGTTCTGTGTGGAGTATTAAACCGAAATAACGGAAAAGATTCTGCAGGGCACGACGCTTCAGCGCGTAGATCCCCAGGGTGACTTGGCTGGTAATATCGCCGGAATAATGAAGATATTAGAGTCACAGAGACAGCGCGTGGTGTATCTGTCAGCAAGAGCGTTGCAAAAGACAGAACCAAGGTGATGACAGCAAGCAGGACGGAGTGAGAGACTTGTTTATAATGGATGTTTGCTGCCCGTGTCTGTGTGTGTGTGTGTGTGTGTGTGTGTGTGTGTGTGTGTGTGTTTCATTCGGCCGTTCCCCGAGGGGTGCTGCTCTTTTAGGAGTAGCCGAAGGCCGGATCCTTTCACATGCAGCCTTACGCAATTATATCCCCGCCTTGCCCCTTTCTCAGGACGGATCACGTTCTCGTGTCATCAGTGGAACCTTTTTTCGTCGACAGCAGCACTACTGCTCAGATTTAGCCTCTTACAGGCTAACAGTAATCTCCGCAGAGCCATACGGTTGTACTGAAGGTGTTACGCGATTGAGCGCTCGCTTTAGAGCAGTTTGAAAATGTGAAGAGGTTAAACAGTCAGATGAGACGCGATTGTTTTAGGTTATTTGCTCATCAGTAAGCAAGGCACCTTATGTTATTGGGGACAGCAGGGGGATTGTGGGAGCAATGAAACGCCTGTCAGGATGCATTCAGAGTGGCGTGTGTGGCTCCATCGTGTTTTACAAGCATGACAGCTCCTGGGAACTCCCTAGACGCCGTCAGTCACTACGAAGGGGGTTGAGAGATGATGGATCGTCAACTGGAAAGTCATGTTATTGTCCACAACAGAGCTCTTTCTTCTTTAGCCTGGGAAGATTAGTTCAGATAAACGTAGGTCACGTATCGATTAAACCGCCCTCAGATATCATACATTAGCCGTAATGAGTACGTACGCGAGCGCTGTTGTGGTGAGTTTTACTGTTGTGGCTGCGAGAAGTATATTTTCACTCGAACTGCAGGTGTTTATAGTGAGAGACGTTGTCTCCGTGCGTCTAACCGCTCGCTGTAGTGAGTCAGACTGAGCCCAGCTCAAGTATCATTACCTTTGAGTGTGGTTATTATATCAATTTTGTACTGAGCGGTTGTTACCCGACCTCCTTCGGTGCCATTTGCGCGAACCAGTCGGCATCGGGGCATGAATGAACGAACGATCTCGCTATCATTACGGACTCCACCCGTCAGCGAGGCCCTCAAACCCACTATTACCCAATCAAGGGTCTGTTATCAACCAGTCAGTGACGCAGCCGATGCCACGCTCCAGACCTGTAATTACCCACTCTTACTCACAGCAATTCAGCAGCCATTACCCGGCGTGCTCCGTGATCATGCAAGGATTTTACTAGGAGGGGGAAAAAAAATAAAAATGACTGAGGTCAGGAAAAAAAAATGCTTATGCAATAGGATTAAATAGGAATGTGGTTAGGAATTGATCTCATTATGTAAGATAATACACAATCGCAAATAGCGTTCTTGGAAATCACGCTCTTAGTGAAATTATTTGAACTGCAGTATGGCACCCAGAATTCACCTTCAGTTTCAGGATCATCATGAGGGTGCTTCAAACACATCACACTTTTAGTAGGTTAATAATTACTGTATGGTGAGCGTTCAAGTCAAACCGGGACTGAAGGCATAAAACTGATTCGACTTCGAGCACAGTGTGGTGATGGTGATATCTTAGATATTAGATATCTTAATATCTTAAAACATCTGAACGGTGCAAATGTTTTAAAGAAGACCGTACAGTACATCCATGAATGACAATCCCAGCCGATGTTCCCGTGAACATTCGATGAGTAGATAGTCTGATCCTTGAAAATCGATGGATAACTTGTCACCTTAATTTGCATACAGTATGAGACGCATCTCTCTGTGGGAACTGTACACACAATCATTCACCAACACATGATGTCATCTGTCCTGTACAGAGTTGAGAAGTCCTGACCTCGCTCCCAGCCATTTCCACATCTTTGCTCCATTAAAGGAGTTCCTGGGAGGCCGGCGTTTCAGACAGGCAGTCTGATCATGGCTCCGACATACTGAGAAAACTTCCTACCTTGATGGTATCCAAGCACTAGTGACACACTGGGATAAGTGCATTAGTGTAGCAGGGGATTATATATATATATATATAGAGAGAGAGAGAGAGAGAGAGAGTTTTTACCTCTCATGTCGGTGCTCTGTTATTCTGCGCATTCAAAAGTCCTGCTATGACTTGAACGTCCCCGTAGCATTTCCTCGGTTAATACGTGACATCCGCTCTCCAAGGAAGTGCAAGAAAAACAGTTGGCTGTCAATCCAGCTTGGCTTTTTGAGATCCTGGGGCTCCACAGGGACACATTACTGGATTATTCACGCTCCCCAAACCGCCTTTGTTTTATTTCTCATAGGAAATGAGTTGATGCTGGAATTTGTGGTAAGAAATAAGATAATAAAAAAAAATGCTTCAGAATTCTCTCGTGTTCATGCCGTCCTAAATCCAAGATGCTGCTGCTGAACTGGATGATGCAGTCAAAAAGATGTCAGAGATTGAAAATCCCCCCCCCTGTCACCGTGTACATGTTCTTATGTTCTATTGTTTGCTATTTGTTATTTATAATTCCTATTTGAATGAAACGCATTAATAAGCAATAAGGATTCTGAGCCGATTGGATTGTGTTGCTCTGAGACTGTTTTACTAATCAAGTGTGCTGGTTTATCTTGTCAGAGTTGAGAATCTCACTGCATAGCACCCTGGTGAGGTGTGATATGATGCCTCCTAGACGTTTCTGTTAAACTCGTGCTCACTATCTTTTCAACTTAACATGTCTTCGTCGGCTTTGTGTATTACTCAGCCTAGTCATAATATACTGTCATCTTAGCATCAAGGCATCTCATTGTTACGTTGCTTTAAAGGTCCCGTATTTGAGTATTTCTTTAACCAGAGCTTCCACATAGTGTGTCTGTATAAGAGCTACTCCTGAGTCGTGCCCCCTAGAGGACAGAAGCAGCTGCGAAACCAGTCAGGGGAGTGGTGTATTCTTATATGAGGTCACATTAGGGGAGAAATCTAATTGGCTCATTTTAAACCCTTACTGATAGAAAAATGGGAAAAGGACTAATTAGTGATATAAACAAGGCTCCAGGATTTCTTCCCTAATGTGACCTCATATAAGAATAAACCCCTCCCCTAGCTGGCTGCTGATACATAAATGGGCAAGGACCAAAATTTTTTTTTGTTTGTACACTCCGCCTGAAAAAAAAAAGTGAATTTCGCCTTAGATTTTGATCCTGCATATTTTTGTTATTATATATTTAAGCATAGTTCTGCAAATCTGCAAATTCAGGTAAATCTAGTCAATACTGGCACATTAACATAAAAGACGACCCTTTTAACGATAGCATTTTGGACATATTTTACGCATCACGATGGAAATCAAAGCAGGGTGCAAACTTCTCGGAGGAAAGAAAGTGTTTTTACAATACAAGTAAAAAAAAAATCTTTTAACAGTGTCCAAGACTCTTGTGTCATCTTAAACTCAGTACACGGAGTTCATTACTCGCAGCACATGGCAGCAATCAACATAAACAGAGTTAAATTAACTGTTCCATCATGCGCCTGAATGCTCACTACTAAGCAGTAGAGCTGTGCGATTAAATCTACTATGCAGCTTTATCAGGGTTTGGTTGGTTGATTTTGATTGAATGAATCGATGAGGGAATTTTCAATTCACGCTTTTCAAATTATTTACGTAACAATTGTCAGATTACTTGAAACTCTACCAGAATGCGGAATGCGGAAAATATAAATATTTGGGAAATACTTTTGTTTTTGCAAGATTATATCTGATTCTTCTTTTGAATTTTTGGCACGTCAGTGCAGTACCGCCACCTACTGGAGTGGAGTGGAGATCAGGAAACTTTTCATTCATCCCTCTTCTATACTGCTTATCCTGTACAGGGTCGCGCAGGGCCTGGAGCGTATCCCAGGGAACATCGGCACAAAGTGGGGTACACGTTGGACAGGTACACATGTGCATTCATACACTACCAGCAATTTGGGAACACCAGTTAGCTTAATCTGAATGTTTTTGGGCTATGGGAGGAAACCGGGGTACATGGAGGAACCTTCCTTCTTTATATTCAAGAGCTCAGCTTCTTTTCAGCTTTTCTTTAAACCTTTTTATCTCCTGTTCTTTTTGACCTTTTTTTTTTTTTTTTGCACCATGGGATAAAGCTTGGCCAGGAAATGGGTCATGAGCGATGCTTTCTCAGGTCATTCTGTCAAAGCAGGCAGGAACCTTATAAGAATTCTAACCCTATAAGACTATTTCATTCTTTTAGCGTCCCTTTATAAATGATGTATATATACCACTGATCATCCATTACATCTACACCCATGAACTGCATTGATCATCGGCTATACATCAGCAAACTGGTGACACGATCATGGGCACCAACGGCTCACCCATGCCCGCAGGGGGCAGAGTCCTGTCTGAACTCACAGGAAAGCCAGTGCAGCACAAATGGCCAAAAAATTAAATGCTGGCCATGATAGAAAGGCATCAGAGCACCCTGTGCACCACAGTCTACCACACATGATGCCCAGCAGACAAAGAGTGCAAGCATTAGACACAGCCTCGAAACTCCCCAAATCCCAATCTGATCGAGTACCATTGGGATGCACCGGACAAACAATTCTGATCTGGCGCCACGCTGCAACCCAAAGGATCCCCTGCCAACGTCCTGGTGCCGGACATCAGTGCACACCCCCAGAGGCCCCTGTAGTGCCACACCCTGAGGGGCCAGAGCTGCCCTGGTGGCACAAGGGGAACCCACAACATGGGTGGTTTTAATGTTCAAGATATTAATGTTTGGTGTACACGTTCTAATGGGACATCAAAAGAATGAAAGAGATTTCATGAGGGTGCAGTACTGTATGTCACAGGTTAAAGCTCGCGTCATGACCTCATACCACGGGTCATGACCGAGACATAATGCGGTCATTCTCTCAAACCAGACTGAGTGCTGCCTAAGTGGAAAATCAGACATTTGCCCCAGCTGAGGTTTATAATTGTTACAACGCAGGCAGGAGAAATTAAATTTAACAGAGTGTGGAGGTGTTAGACCCTCATGTCCTGTGTGTAACTCATGCTCAGGGAGGCTTGTAATCCAACAGATGTATCGCTATCACGGAGCTACAAGGCACAGACAGAAAGTCTGCCAAGGATACCAAATAGCAACAGAAATCAAGGAGGAGGAAAATACATGTAAAATATAGCTGTGATTAAAGCGCGAGGGTCGAGCAGACATCTTGTCCGTCTAATGACATGGATATCGATAGAACGCTACTATGCCAGAACCAAAGTCAGTGAATTGTCTTTTCTATAAGGAGGACAATCTGTTCTTTATTAAGGATAACTATGTATAGAATGTGATGGTTGATGTGGAGCTGCATCAAAGGTATGGCCCTGAGACGGAATTGCTGTTGTTGGAGTTTTGTTCCAAACCTGAAGCTTGCTGTGTTTGATTAAGGGAGAGTCTGAACATTGAGAAGCAGTGAAGAGGTCAAAGATCCCGCTGAGACACAAGCTGTTATGGCTGCCACATTACCTGCAAGAATGTCAAATTAAAGAGAGAGGTGGAAAAAAAAAACCGAGCTGGGACAAATCAAATCTTAATGTTATTACAGTACATCCCGTGCTGATGAGACGAGCTGGACCGGATTCACGCATAAATCACCCAACCCGGCTTTCGCGTCAAGATGGCGTTAATTTGTTTGACAGTCTACCAGCAGGCATTAGTGCAGAGTAATTGGACGTACTGTCACGAGGAAATGAGACAGTCCTGCGGTGGTTCGAGCTGTAGGAAATTGAAAAATTCTGCATGTGTATCTCTGCGCCTCAGGCAATAGGGTCACTGCCCTGACATTTACTGCTGCCGATAATCGATGTCTAAGAGATGAGGAGGAAAGAAGAGAACGTTAGATCAAGGCCAAAGCAGAAATCAGTCTGCTTCGATACTCCTTGTAGCTGAGACACCATTATTTGCAAATCTGTCGGATTGTCCATATGGAAAGATATTAATTGTTCAGTATAGGGTTTTTTTTTAAGAAGAAGAAGAAGAAGTTCACTATTTCGCAATCCTATCTGTATTGATAAACGCGGCGCTTCTTGGCTTGTTTCCGTTGCTTGCTAACCATTAGCTCATACTTGACCCTGCTCTCGATGATGGATCCGACGCTGGCGTGATGTTCCGCTGTGGAGATTGCGAGATGGCAGGAGGTAATCCGGTTAAGGAGGTTAACTAGGAGAAATGGGCTGTCGTGCCGCACCGTTTTTGCCGAAGCCGTGGCTGTGATGTATTGTGGCAATTCAGAGCTGCACAGGCGGCGCATTACAGAGTGGCACAGCAGGGCTCATCGAGAGGCAGAAAGCATCGTGATCTAGGACTAATAGCCAGAGTGTCCTTTTTCGCCTTGGTGACAAACATTTGCTTTGATAAAATTAAAACTAAACGTCTTCTTCTATTCGAGATTGCGGTTTACTTTCGGACTTATGCTGTCTGAAATAATAGTTTAGTCAAGAATTTTTACTGGCAGATGATGAAATCCTAGGACCTGTGTAAGGTGGAAGACCACACCCGCCGGTTGGAAATCCGAGACGTTGCCAAACCCTGATACAAACTTATTTTTTACCAGACGAAATTCTCTAACCTTTTATGCTGTTTCATGTCAAATATTAAATATACAAGGGGCGTTCAAGTCAAATCCGGACTGATTGAAATTTACAGACGACTTCAAACACAGTACGGTGATGAGACTGATTCTTAAAAATCGATGGATAACTTGTCGCCAACTTGCGGAAGAGGCGGAGTTATTGCCTCGTCCCCCGTATAGTCCTAACCTCACTCCAAGGCATTTCCACATGCTTGGCCCAATTTAAAAAAAAAAGGAGTTCCTGGGAGGCCAGTGTACTGAGAAAACGTTCTACTTTCTATAGGGTCATGACCTCTGGTTTGTCTCCTTTTCGTCTTTCTTGATCATTATGAGATCGGACGTTATTGTCCATTGTGTACTTTTATATCACCATGTTGTAATGTCAATATTATTTCAAATCTCATTTCAAATTATTTCAATTTGATGTTCACATGTCCGATGTGAGTGTGTGTGTGTGAGTGTGTGTGTGTGTGAGTGTGTGTGTGTGTGTATGTATGGTCTGTATCTTATGCTATCTTGTTCCTTGTGTGTTTCCACGGAGCCTCCAGGCTCCTGACAGGAACTACCTCTACTCACACACCGCTATTATCAGATTGACTGTTTAGGTACGTGAAGGGAACCAGTTTACATTTTGGATGAGGAGAAAATATATAATTAGTGGCAGTTTGAATATGCATACAATGTGTGTGCATGAAAAGAACACCTTTTTCCCCAGCACTTGTGTGTACGTGCCTGTGTGCAAATGTCTGCGCATGAGGTTCGCCCGAGGGAATCCTTCCTAGCGGGAGTCGGTGTTAACGTCGCCTGTGTTGATTTATTGCAGTAATTGTGCTTCATCAACATTAATACGGAACGGCATCGCAGTAACAAGCATCAGCAATTCTCTCCTAAACTGCCGGCACCGGGATAATCAATGAACAGTCGATAGCGAAACACCGGGCACGGATTCAACTACTCATCTCCAGGAAATGAAGCATTTAATCTCATTCAGTTCTTATGATCAAGTGCATTACTCTGCAACGTTTATGGATAAATCTGATACAGAAATAGCAATTGCGCGGGTTTTTCATCACGTGCGCCGACTCTGTGTCATTAGCACTTGCATTAGACCTCGCTGAAGCAGAAGCAACCGCATTTACTAGTGTTAAATCGGCTTTAGTTTTATTTCACAGTATAACAAGCAAACAGAATTAAACTATGTTCCTCGAAACGTAGTTAATATTAGGGACAGGGATCACCAGGGATCACCGATTCCATCTGTATCGTGATTCTGTCAGTATCATGATTTTATAAGTATCCCGAATTTGAATTCTGAACCAACTCGCTCCTACCACATGTGATGCGACGATGTTTGCCAATGTGTGAATAGTTTGGAGTGCACCACCTGTAGGATTACAGAGGAACTGCAACATCGGACCACCTCTAATTAACATTTAAGATTAAGATGCAATTATTCGGTCACAATGTACCTTACAGTATGGTAGTTTTTATTTTTATATCCTAGTTAGGAAGCTGGAGACAGAGTGCAGGATCATCCAGGATACAGCGCCCCCTGGAGGAGATACGGTTAATGGCTTAAAGGGCTCAACAGAGGTAGAGGGGTTTGAACCCTTGACCTTCCGATCAGTTATCATGAGCCTTAACTGTTTGAGCCACCACTGCTCCTAGAATGCAAATATGTAAATTCAAAAAGTAATAATTAAATAATAACATTTTTTTTATCTTCTCTAATTAATATGCACCAGGGAAAGATTCTCTATAGCTTCCCAGAGACAAACAGATGGATTCTCAACTTTTGATGTAGCACTGGAGTACGGGTCACTGCCTCAACACGCTTGGAGGAGAACACTAAATGCCACAGTGCTGTCTGTGTGTGTGTGTGTGTGTGTGTGTGTGTGTGTGTTATATGCCTGAGCACTTGCCGCCTTGCTTTCTGTCACGTTTATAAAACTGTGGCATTTTAAAAACCAGCTCTTGCAGTGAGTTTTCTTCCATCATCAGTCCCATTCAACTGTCTGTTAGAGAAATGCTGACAGCGAGCCAGACTCCTAGCATTTCCATAAACAGTTTACTGATGTCTCATCGTGGTCTCTTTCCTTTTAAAGACCTTAAATACCGTGTACGTCTGCAGGAACATCCGACGGACATTTCACTCGTGAGATACTTTGCAGTGTTTTTATGTTAAAAGTAAGAGTGACTTTTAAAGTGGCTAAAAGTAGGAGTGGCTTTTAAAGGTCCGGCATGCATTTTTCAGAGCGTTTTTATAAGATTGTTTTTGCTGAGATTCATAAGTAGACTTTAGATTCCCTTTGATTTAATCCAATTAGATTTTTGTATATCACGATTTACTATTCAGTACAATTGAGTAATCAGTTTATTGTCTGATTTGCCTCAATCAGCTTTATTTCTTTCAGAGTTTGAAGTATTAAAAAAGAAAAAAAAAGTTTTAAATAATAAAAGAAATGCTGTGCAACTTGTTTTCTTGATTGTTTAAATGTCACGTACCGTGGCGAGTTCTCAAGGCCAAAGTTCGTATTGCGAAACTCGCTTTCCCGTTCCCATAGCCACCCAAAAATATAACCAATATTACCAATTTCCAACACTGTAAGCATATTTTTGCATATAAAAACAAGCAAAACATTTAGAAAAGACATGCAAATGAAGTAAAATATGAAATAAATAGATATTAAACCTCACCTAACTGTAATTTATGACCCCTCTGACCACCGGCTGCTTTAAAAACCAAACTGAAAGCGGCTCAGTTTTTTTCTTGCTAATGTCGTTACTAACATGCTTGGTACTTCTCATGCTGTGTTTTTATTAAATCTTGCATAAAATGCAAAGAAACACACACACAAAAAAATTGTAAACTCGCTTGGCTTGACTTTCCACTGACGCAAACAAGATTTTGAACGTCTCTCAGACGTACGCGCAACTTAGCGTCTTCATATGCTAAGGCAAAGGTCTTTCTTTTAATGTACCGTTCTACACTCCAGTCCAGTAGGTGGCAGTAATGCTGCAGCTGATCATAAACTCAGAAGAAGAAGAAGAAGAAGAAGCTGCCATATTCTTGCAAATCGAGCATATTTAGCAAGGTTTTTTTTGCACAAGATACAAGTAATTTTTTATTTTTGATGAAAGTTATGAGCTGTGATTTCTTTTTCAATATTTTAAAATGCGCCAATTTTAGACTTGTTTAGAATTTGCAATTTTATCTAAAAAAATTATTTGAAAACTGATCCATCGAATCAACAAACTCAGTAAAAGAACGAATCAGTTGCATAATCGATTTAATCACACAGCTCTGCTTTGACATAAGTGATCATCAGAGTGAGCTTGTTTCTGGAAGGTTCTGCAGTCTTAAATGGAATTGCGAAATGTTACAAAACCTTACGTGTGGTAATTGTCGGCAAATTGCTTCGGATGTGCTGTTAATGGGAAATAGTCGCCTTTGGTGTGTTCACAGTCACTCGGCTTCATGTCCTGAATATTTCCCCATAACACCAGGCTCCGGAGTCTTTTATTACGGTTCCACTATTAAGAAATTATCCGAGTGGCCGCGAGCGCACGGTGAAATCTCCCCCGACCTTTCGGCTCTTGACATAAAAGAATTCTTCTGATGAGAGGATGAGTTGTGCCATTTCACCTCCGCCCATCCCCCTGGCACCCCGCGCCCCGCCTGTCTCCGAGACACTTCAGCCATGTGACACTAGTATCATCACCTCTTTAGCTGCTTTCTCTCCCAGATGCTGAGGGGACAGCACAGGAGACACTGACACGAATAAATTAAGACGTTGCCTAGCCAACGGGCAGGAAGGACCGCGTTCGTACCCTGCTCTGGATATATCGATGCATAAGGCTACACGCTTAATTATAAATTAATAGCTAAGCACATCTCATGCACTTCATAGAGCAGCAAGGAGTGAAAAGATGGCAGGTGGAGTTTTGAAGAATGCAGAAAATAACAATTCTCTGATTAAAAAAAAAAGAAAGAAATTCTAACCTTAGGGTGCTTTATTCAAGGGTGCAGTGACAGCTAGCACTGAAAATGAACTTCCTTTCCTTTTTGCACACTTACCCACACACACACACACACACACACACACACACACACACACACACTGGTTCTGGTTCTTGCTCTTGTCTTCCTGTCACTGCTGGAGCAGGGCCCAGTACACCAGGCAGGGTGCAACACGGCCTATTTGCATTGACATATTGACACCCTTGTCAGGATTTATAAGTACAGCAAGGCAGAGCCTGGCAGAGAGAGAGAGAGAGAGAGAGAGAGAGAGAGGGGTGTTCAAGCCAAACTGGGACTTTTGATTAT
>JAQQZS010000002.1:5240498-5266191 GCA_030068045.1 Platyallabes tihoni
CATGCAAACTCCATGCACACAGAGACGGGAATCGAGCCTGGCCAGGGAATCGAACCCGGACCCTGGAGGTGCAAGGCGACAGTGCTAACCACTACACCACCGTGCCGCCGTCAATTACTTGTATGTTGGTTAAATAGAAAAATATCGCGTTATTTTAAATAAAAACCAAGTATTTAACTTTGACCAGGAGAAGAGTTACATTTGGTAACTTACATTGGATTTGTATATATATATATATATATATATATATATATTATTGTATAAATAAATTTTTCCCCATTTTTATGATGATGATGATGATGCTGAATACTGAGTGGTTGGAACAGACAATTAGAGAACCAATTTTAAAATTGCAGTGTCACAGTAAAACATTAGTTCTCGTTGTTTAATTCTTGTAATTTAATCCGCATCATTTAATTTAATTTACTATAAAGAAGGTGAGGGGAGACTCAAGACTTTTGCACAGTGCTGTAGATATCTAAAGTTCATACAAAAGAAAATGGGCAAATGACCTGGGCAACGTTTCTTTCATAAAGGAAATTGTGTCGGTTCACAAAAAGTTTTGTTCCTAAGGTCTACAAGATCCTAAAGCCTTAATGTATAAAGCATTCAAGGACCTATTTTTGAAAAAGAAAAATCTACAGTATATAATTTTGATATGGCTGTTAGTTACAGTAGGTGATTACAAGCAAATATTATACTGTATACGTAGCTTTAAGGCACTTACAAGTTGTTATAATAGTTGTGCGTAGATGACTTATGCAGATAACAGTGAAATAATATTAATGGTCAATTTGGCTGAATTTGGGCGTTCATTTCATCATAAATTATTCGCTTATATTTTTTAAACCCATGATAAAATTTTCAGTGTTGTTTTGTTTATGTGTCCAGGCTTTTAGGTTTAACAATTCCTCTTTTTTTCTTCTTCGCTTTTTTATATGTGACTAAATCATTAAGATTTTCCCTAATAAGAAATCCCCAGTGATAAATCTCAGTAGCTGCTTCCCATTCTGATCTAATACCGGTCTGGTTTCTATCTCTCCAGGTGAATGAAATCTACCATGACCATTCTCTTGGAGCGCGGATCAACGTGGTCCTCGTTCGGATTGTCCTGGTAGATGCCAAAAAGGTAAATCATAATGTCCGTGTGCATGCAGTTATTCTCCGTTCATATTCTCCACAGCGGTTAATAGCACATCTGGGACATCTGCTTGGATCGTTTTTTCCTCCAGAATCATGGACATAATAATAAAAAGGAAACCTGGACGCTGCTTTTTTGATTGATTTACAGTACAAGAACCGAGTACTGACATATCATCAGCCAAACAACCTATTCCTGTACTATGTTATCATGGTTTATGTTGTTGTTGTAGTATTACATGCTTATTTGTTTTTCTATCTTAAATTAGCTGCATTTTAACCATGAGACAATCTATACCCACAAATATGACTGTTGACTGTTGAAATATGACGAGGAATCTTTTGTGAATAAAAGTATAAAAACGATCGACGGGAAGGTTGCGTCAGGAAGGACATCCGGCGTAAAACCTGTGCCGATCGTGTGAGGATCGGATGTTACGCTGTGGCGACTCCTTGACGGAACAGCCAAAATAAAACTTATGTTTAATGTTATATTCTTTGCTAAACACATTGCTTTGCTAGCCTTATACATATAGTTCATATATTGTAATTGCTGACTCGCTGACTGTTTAGCTAAGCTTACAAGTTGTACTTCCGGGTCACACACATTTCCATAAACAAAACAGTCAAGCAAAGATACATAGATGGCTCAACAGTCTGTCATTTTTTTTTAACTGAAATTTCGCCAAAATTATTTGTTTGATGGTTCCTACGTATTTGGTTGAAATATTGAAAGATATGTGTCCATAAAACTGTGAGTACGACCTCTGCATACAAATTTAATTTGTTCCAGAAATGTTCTCAAGGTGAAATTTCATATTGTGCCATATTTTCCCATAGGAAATAATGTAAATGTAAAGGACATAACATATGAAATGAATAGACATTAAACCTCACTTAACATTAATTTATGATTCCTCTTGGTACTGCTTTTAAAACCCAAACTGAAAACCCCTTTTTTCTTGCTAACATTCTTGGGACCTGTGGTGGGACAGTATGTCTTCACTAAATCAAAAAAAAAAAAAAAAAAAAACACCCCAAAAAATATTTAAACTCGCTTCACTTAGCCACCGGTGCAACTTAGCCGCCGTTCGGTTCGGCATGGTTTGGTCGAGTAAATGCTTTGCAAAATTTCAGTTCTTAAAGCAAAAAATTGGTGATCCGGTCGTTCGTATGCTGAGGTGCCACTGTTACTGTATGTGTGTTGTGATACAGTACTTCTTCCTCTTTTGTATTCACATCTTCACTCTTTCTTAGACGCGCACACAGCCTCAGATAGACGCTGTCCGAACACTAGGGCATGTTTTTCCAATGGACTGAGCAAACAGGAACTAAAAGCTTGTTGTTCCCAGGGGAAGCATTTTTCAAAGTAGCACACCACACCAGCTCTGCACCAAGAGCACACAGAACACTGATTTCATGCAATTGGCTTCTGGATACCCTCTGAACCCAACCCCTGAACATTTCCCATGTGAACGCAGGGAAAGGCATTCTGGGAAGTATTGCAAGATTAACAATCAATGATGACCCTTCCTTGTTCATGGTGAACACAGAGATGTAAAATCTCCCTCCCTTCCTGCTTGGTGTAAGAGGAGATGCGAGGAGAGGATATCGTGACACACTACCTCGACGCTATCTCCACCATGAAGGGCTTCCAAAACCAATCTGATCTTAGAGGCATTTGAATACAAATAACACACACACACACACACACACACACGTAATAGTCTGTGTTTGTAAGAATGAGAAGTGACTGAGTTTTATGTTCATGATTTGAAGAATGAAGGTCAGCATCTAGAGGAACCAAGTTAAGATTAAACAGCAGGTTCTGAAGAAGGTTTGCACCTTCAGCTTCTTTACTTTTCACCTGACTTGATTTTTTTTTTAAAAAGGAAATGCATCTCAGTTAGAGTTAGAGACGGCCATTTCTTCTTAGTTATATATTCTGACTCATTAATTTTTGATGTAACCTTTCAAATTCTTGCCTCAGTTTGCGGTTGACGAGGCATTCAGTGGAAAACCTGAACTACTTTTCCATGTTTTGTTAAGTCCCATCTAAAAGTTCTGCAGTCAATCCTTCTAAAGAACCTTTAGAGTAGTGATGGGAGATATGAAAAAAATTATCATATTACTTTACTTAAAACATTAAAAGACAACTTTCCCCCTCATAGTGTAATAGAACCGTTCTATTTTGGATTACAGTTCCAAATAGAACTTTATGAAACTAGAAGTCTAAGATATGCTCATGGATCATAAAAAATGATCCTTTTGAATGACATATTGTAAAATATCACTGTTAGTGATAGTGTGATGATTAGTTTGTGGGTGGCATGGTAGTGGAGGCAGTAATGCTTGGTTGTCAAAACATTGTGGTGACGTTAATTTTAGACAGCATTGGCGTTAGAACGGCACTGTTTATGAAAGTTAGAATGACTTTGATTAAACAACATCTACTATTCCATGACAATGGGACAACGTTGAATGAATGCCCCTTTCACAATGTTGAAAAAAATGACTTCAAACTGATGGCCTGGCCGGGACTTGAATTCCAGTTGCTGCAGTGAGACACCAGTATGCTTACCACTGGACCACTAGGGGGCACTAGTAACTGCACATACAGTATACAACAATAAGTGAACTGAAAACTGGGATCTGTTTAGTGAAAGTGGATGTGGTGCACGTTGGATAATGTTTAAACACAACATTAGAGTGATTTTGGAAAGAAAGTGAAGCAATGATGCAACGTAACACTAAGAGGAGGTACATGACCTGAGATTTTGGGGAGCAGTGTAGCTCAGTGGGCAAGGTAATGGACTACTGCTTGGAAGGTCAAGTTTACATTTACGCCATTGGGGGCAGACGCCCTTATCCAGAGCGACTTCCATTTTTATCTCATTATACATCGAAGCAGCTGAGGGTTAGGGGCCTTGCTCAAGGGACCAGCAGTGGAAAGATTGTGGTTGTGGGGTCTTCTGAACCTGGGACCTTCTGAACCATAGCCAACCCCTTAACCTCTGAGCCAACCAAGCCTTTTAAGGAGTTCAAACCACAGCAGCACCAAGTTGCCATTATTGCCCCCCCCCAGTAGGGCCCTTATAACCCTCAATTACTCAGATATAAAATGAGATAAAATGTGAGAATTCTGTCAATTTTGAGTTTTTGCAATGCTGTAGTTGGGTCATTTTTAAACATTATCCCAATGTCATGTTTTCATCAAAGCCATTCAAAAACAACGTTATCCCGACATTGAATGTCATCACAAAGTCTTTACAACTATAATACAAAACTCAGCCTGGGTTATGTTTCCTTCCTAGGGGTTATATTGTACATAAATAGGGTTGGTGTCCCAGCTTTGGGGTTTGGTCCTGAGCAATGTGTTCTCGTACATGTTCTCTCACATGTTCTCCTTGTGTCTCTGTAGAACCCAAAAACTTGAGTCAGTGAGTGGGAATGTGTACGCATTGTGGTCTGTTATGAACTGGCATTGGGTCAAGGGTGTATTCCTACTGTACGTAGCTCACACCCAGTCTCCCCATGATAAGGATGATTTAGGTCCACCCCGACAAGGATACAGAAGATGAATGATTGTCATGTGATCCTGTTGACAGCTCCATCCATGACTGAGAGTGGAGGAGAGTGTCTCTACAAAGCCTTGTTTGGGGCACTTCTAAAATTGTAGGTCTTAGTTGGACATGGTCCAGACTTTTGTGTGTGTTTATTTATTTATTTATTTTTTTTACTAACTAAACCAGTGACCTTGTGTAACACCCAGGATGTCTGATACGGAGCATGACGTGATACTCTGGAAGCGCATACACAGCACTGGAGCAGATGGCGCCTCGTGTGCTGATTTGGAGCGTTTGTCGTTCTGGATTAAACAAAATAACACAAACTGTCCTACATTCACCTTCTGGCCAAATCTAGATCTGCTTCTGTCTTTCTAACTAGCGCCCCCTATAGAGCTTGTCTCTTAAACCTTTTCTACCTTTGTCTCTCATTTCTCTCACATAACCAGTCACACATATATCTGTCTATAATCCCATGGTATCCATCTTTCTCATTCTTATCCACGCTCCGTCCACATGCCTTTGCCTCCTCAGGCCAAATCAGCATGCAGCGTGCCCCGCCTGTCTGACCAGCAGGCTGTCCGTTCTTCCCAATTACTGTGGCAACGGTTGCCGGCAGCAGCAGCAGCAGTGCAAACTGATCAACCAAGTGACCCCGAGTACCTTAAACTACGCTCCTATATCACGAGAGAAAAACAGAGGGAGAGAGAGAGAGAGAGAGAGATTAAGAGATGTCCTTGAGCTGACACACTCTAAAAAAGCTCGGGAGAAGATGAAGAGTGTGTGTGTGTGTGTGTGTGTGTGTGTGTGTGTGTGTGTGTATTTGGCAGATTTAAGAGTAACAGAGATTTGGAGATTAGGATAAGGAGATTAGATGGAGCGTTAAAGCCAGTTAGATCTTAATCAGAGTCTGTGTGTTTTTCAAAATGGTAAAGACCAGACAATGTGCAGTAATATGAACCGGTAAAGAGCTGTTATGAGAAAATAATTAGCAACAAGGTGATGACACAAAGCAGAATAATTTTTTCTCCTCCTAGATGTTGAGTATGTTTTCAATAACGCCACACCCTGAAGTGTCCAAACAGTTGTTCCCTCCTTTTGTTCCTTGCGAATACAGTTCGTCATGTCACCGAGTCTCCTGTCTTGAAGACCTGTGTTGAAAAGCGAACAGGTGCTTAAACATTTAAAGATATGATACAGTATATACACAGCGGTTTAGGTGTCGGCACTAAGCGTGGGATTCACCAGGGACCAGCTGCTACCATATGATCAGATAGTAGGTGCAGATACTGTTTGTATTGCGATTCTATAAATATATGGCTTTTATAAATTTCCAAATTCAATGTTTAATTTTTTTAATCTGATTTGATAAATATTTAAACAAACTTTGTAAATAATTAGCTCCTTCCATATGAGATGCCTCGCTGCCTGCCAACGGGTTAAAGGTTTAAAGCACGGGGCTCCTGCAGGATTACAAACATGCGAACATAAGTCTTCTTTAAAAAAAAAAAAAATCTCTAGTCAGTGTGGTGATGCACGAAGTGCCACACAAGTGCCACAACAAATCACGATTTATAATTGAATCAAATTTTCTCCTACTGTATGTCTAATTAGCACTGTTGCCCCACACCTCCTGGGTTGAGGGTTCGAATCCCACCTCCCATCTCTGCAGATGAAGTTTGCATTCTCTCCCCGCTGTGCTTTGATTGGTTTCCTGCAGATACTCCGGGTTCCTCCCACAATCCAAAGACATGCCTCGTAGGATTGTGTTTCCAAGTGGCTCCAGTCCTTTTTATATATTATTTCCATAATTAATGCCATCATGTCATTTAAACGCTTAGATTGTCTGAATTAAAGGGAGACCAATATTGAGTGTCTCGCTTATACAAGGCTTTAACTAACTTGTTATCAAGACTTAACTAAGTCAAGTTATTTTTCACATATACTGTGCGTTATTGCACAGTAAAATAATTTCTTCACACACTAGTAGCAGACATGGTTAGGGTCACTCAAACGCCCAGCAAGGGCAAATTGCTGGAGTTGGGGCTTGAACTGTCAACCTTCTGATGAGTAACTCAGAGCCTTAAACCTTTAACCTGAAGCTTTTCCTTTCCTTCCCATGAAGACCTGAAGATTGGCTGATCTTCAAAGGTTTCATTACTTCACGATTATACGCTTTTCTTTTTTAAATATAACAGCACGATTTGTGTCAGTAGTGTCAGTAGTGTAGTTGCCTAAGAAATCATACCATAATAAAACACAGGGATGAATATAACCCTTCTGTCCGAACTGATGCTATCTAAAAACTAAATAACACCTGCTGACCCAATCAGATTAGAGAATTCAACATCACTGGAACAGAAGAAGATACACCCCTCCATAATTCCCTATAGAATATCACTACTCATATAATGACTTTATTATTTGCCACATTAATGTGTGTGGAGTAAGCTGAAAAAAATGAAGCCATTAATCCCGGCCCAGTGAAATATTTCAGTTCTTCTTCCATTGAAATATTAATAAGCACCTACTAAAATAGTCCGCTGCTATTTCAATAAGTGATGATAACGTGATTAACACTACGAGCGGCGTTAAGAGTGACAGCTTTGAGTGCGAGTGCTTTGGAGGGTTTCGAACGTGGCATCGCCACAGCAACGCTGCTCTCTACTGGCCAGACGCCATCACTGCGCCGGGCTCCTGAGGTCTGTGAACTCAAAGGGGAGAAAGGCGGTTTCAGGACACACATCTGGAAAGGATCTTGTGCTTGCGGTGGCCACGTCACAGCACAAGCTGAATTACTGCGTAAGGTTTCGAACCCAGGACTCGAGCACTCGTTGGATCAGAACGGCAGTGTCATCTGAGGATCAAACTAGGTCATGTTTTCAAATCCCACGTTGAGAATTGCGAAGAAGTAACAGGATCCCTTTTAGCGTTTTGTTTGTTTATATTTTTTTCTCTCCGTGGTTCCTTTACACAGCTCTGTATGAAGCAGGAATCCGATACAGATTTATGAAGATTATAGACAACATGCGGTATTTCTTTTCAGTCATTGAACAAAGTAATTGTGCCAGGACATTCAAGAGCTTTTTGACTTGTTTTCGGATACAAGAACATGGGAACGTGACCCCAGAACAAAATGATCTTTAGGCTCAGAGGGATGATTTTCTTTGCAGATGTTATAAAATGATTTAGGAAACTTTTCTAATCAACTTCAGTTGTGTGTTCTATGTTTTGGGATTAAGTCCATGAATTTGGACAAAGAAAGAAACACAAAGTTCAGAACACAAAACACATCTTCAGTTAAATTGTGGAATGGACGAAATTCCCTCTGTTTTGGAATTTAGTACATGACTTTAGACAAAGTAAGAAACACAAAGTGCAAAAAAAAAAAAAAAAAACGAACGGATCTGCCTGTGGGACATGAATAGGTTTATTATCACTGTCTCGCTCTCTCATCGTCTATACGGCTTTATGCTGTGTACAGGGTAGTGAGGGCTGGATCCTATTCCAGGAGACTTATGGCACAAGGTTGGGGACACCCTGGACGGGGTGCCAATCCATCACAGGGTTCACACGTATACACACACACACTGCAGGCAATTTGGGAATGCCAATGAACCTAATCTGCATATCTTTGGACTGTTGGAGGAAACTGGAGCACCCAGACGAAACCCACCAAGCAGGGGGAGAACATGCAAACTCCATGCACACAGAAATGAGGCGGGAATCGAACCCAGAACGCAGAGGTGCAAGGCGACAGTGCTAACCACTAGGCCACCATGACACCGTTGAATAGGTTTAATAATTATATATTTGCACATACAGTACCGTGCACAAGTCTTGAGCCAGCCCTTATTTCTTTATATTAAATTACATTTAATTTAATTAAACAATGTAGATAAAATTAAAGAAATGAGAACAAATATTTTACTGCAACAGGCTGCAAAGATACAATTTAATCAACTGGTTGTTTACTGTATGTAACAGCCTCAGCAGCGACCTCATTTCCCCTCTCGTCTGTTCCAAACACTCAGCATCAGCAGTATAACTAATCACCGGCCTGATCATCTGTCATCATCTGCACCTGTTTCTCACTGGGTCAGGACATGAAAATGAAATGAAGCCTGGATAACTATTCCTACAGCATCTGACTACATTAAAATACTCTCCCTAATAACATGTCTCCCTCAAAATATGAAGAAATGAAGCCTGGCTCGAGACTATAGATTGCACTGTAGATGAAGACATTTTCATGGTTGCAGCACGATTTACAGATTTATGTAGTAGATTTAGCGAGCTGTTTAATAATTTAATGAGAATGATTTCTTTGTGTGTGTGTGTGTGTTTGATTCTAGTCTTCGAATCTGATCGAGCTGGGAAACCCGTCTCAGAGTCTGGAGAACGTGTGCCGCTGGGCGTTTGAGCAGCAGAGAAAGGACACTAACGATAAGGACTACCATGACCACGCCATTTTCCTTACTCGCCAAGAGTTCGGACCAACAGGGATGCAGGGTACCGAATACACACACACACACACACCCACACACACACACACATATCTGAATTTCCATTTTTCATTGTGCTACGATATCTTATTGATATTACTATTGATTTGCCTTCATGTTGTGTGTACAGTGTGTAAGGGGAGACCCATAGTGTGATGTGTTTTCTCAGGTTACGCTCCAGTGACTGGTATGTGCCACCCAGTCAGAAGCTGCACGCTGAACCACGAGGACGGCTTCTCCTCTGCCTTCGTAGTTGCCCACGAGACCGGTCATGTGTGAGTGTCTGTTTTTTTACTTTAAAAAAAAAAATCCCTGAAAGATGTAAATCACCTCCAAAGCTCTCGGCACCTTTACTGTACTCATTGTAATGATTTCTAATCTACTGTAGGTGTTACATTCAATGCAGCTTGCCTTAAAATTTGTTGTTGTTGTTGTTGTTGTTCTTTCGGCTGCTTTCATTAGAACTCACTACATCATACTGTTGTAGAGGCAGAATATTTAATAATTTATAATTAATATTACGGCATGGTGGCGTAGTGGTTAACACTGTCACTGTCACTTTGCAACTCCAGGGTTCGGGTTCGATTCCTGCCTCGGGGTCTGTGTAAATGGAGTTTGCATGTTCTCCCTGTGCTTGCTGGGTTTCCTCCAAGTACTCCACAGTCCAAAGACGTGTAATTGCCTGTAGTGTGTGTGTGTGTGTGTGTGTGTGTGTGTGTGTGTGTGCCCTGTGATGGATTGGCACCCTGTAGTACCCTGCCTCGTGCCCTAACTCTCCAGGGATAGGCTCCAGGCCCCCACGACCCTGTATACTGGATAAAGCGGTATAGATGATGAGTGAGTGAGTAGTTAATAATATTAATAATATTTATATTTATTATAGGTTTTACACCCAATGCCCTTTCTGACATAATCAAGTGTACTAACCCCATGGGGCTCGGGTTGGTTCCCTGATGGGTTCCTTTAGTGACCTTTAGTGTCACTCACTCACTCTCACTCATCATCTATACCTAATCACCATCTATTAGCCTAATCTGCATGTCTTTGGACTGTGGGAGGAAACTGGAGAACCCGGAGGAAACCCACCAAGCACACGGAGAACATGCACGCAGACTCCATGCACGCAGACCCCAAGGCGGGAATCGAACCCAGACCCTGAAGGTGCAAGGCGATTTTTAGTATTTCCTTTTTTTTTTTTATTATTATTATTAAATCCAACCATTTTATTCTATACTCTACTGAACACTTTAGATCATTAAAATGGCAGAAATATTAATATTGCTTAAGGGTGCTTTACTTTTTTTTTTTAATCACTCTGTAATATGCAGTAGTTCTGTTGTAAGTAATGTAAATTTTCACTATTTTTTTATTAAATTTTTGTATTTTATGTTACATATTTATATAGAAAAATATTAAATTGTGTGTGTGTGTGTGTGTGTGTGTGTTGCAGGCTGGGAATGGAGCATGATGGTCAGGGGAATCGTTGTGGTGATGAGGTGCAGATGGGCAGCATCATGGCTCCCCTGGTTCAGGCCGCCTTTCACAGATTCCACTGGTCCCGCTGTAGCCAACAGGAACTGGGCCGCTATTTACAGTGAGCTTAACACACACACACACACACACACACACACACACACACAATAAGGAAACAAGTAAACTCACTGAACGAAGCAAAAACATACAGTACGGATTTCAGATCACATGTTTTATTTCATGTCATTTTATTTAATATTATTATTTTGTACATTATATTTCTTTTCCCAGCTCATACGACTGCCTGCGTGACGATCCGTTCGAGCACACGTGGGAGGAGTTACCCCAGCTCCCGGGCCTGGACTACTCCATGAACGAACAGTGTCGCTTCGACTTTGGTGCCGGATACATGATGTGCACAGCGGTAAGTGTAACACGCATACACACATACTGTACATACACACACACACAAACACACACATGCCTGCTTTGCCCCAAACACTATAATGCATTATGGAGTGCCCGAGCAGCATCTTAGGACTGCTGTGAGCATGTATAACTCCACGGCCATCGCCCGATCATGATTTGTTTCGTTCTTTTCATTCTGACTCGGTCACGGTTCATCGTAGAACGATGAAGACGGATCACACTGCGATGTTATACATGCTGCCACTTATAATGCATTATAACCCTGCATCAGCAGGCCTGTGGCTGAAACCTCTGAGACCTGAGACTATAGTTATTTAACGTAGAGTAAAGATACCCACATTTAATGATATGTTATTGTACTAAGTACTAAACCACTTGAGGTCATGCACACAAGGGAAAATAATCAACAACAGGATGATGTAATGTAAAGCAGAGTTAACATTACAGACACAAACGTGATTCATTTCCTAAAACAGCATGGCCTGAAGTGTTTTATTCCTCTTATACTGTAAAATAAGCCTAAAATCCTATCTGTTTATGGTTATGTTTATAGTTTACATATTCATAGCTGGCAGTTAGTTCCTGTTATTAAATACATTATCGTGGTTAAAAGCTGTTGTTCTCTTTACTCTATTAAAGATTTTGTTAATATAACAAAATATACAGGTTGTTGCTACAGTATGGCAACTTTCCCGTTAGTTAGAACTGTTCCAAGGTTAGAGCTGCTACAAAGTGCTGACACTGGAGACTCCTTCCGTTAATGTTATCTAAACGTCTACTCACAGAGCTCACAGAATTCCAGTAATCTATAGTTTTACATACAGAACACCTCCAAGTCGGAGTTTTTACCATAGAAACAGTTTAGTATTAACATAAACCTGTGGTTTGAATCACAGCCACAAGCTGCTGTTACACAACATTAATCAACAATTTCTGTGCATTCAGGATCGAGAATTCAATAGCGCTGTGCCATTAGTAAGTCTATGTAAATATACAGCGGAACCTCGGCTTACAAATTTTAACCCGATCTGGAGGCGAGTTCTTAGCGCGAAGATTTTGATTGCGAAACTCATTTTCCGATAGGAAATAAGGTCAATTACAGCCACCCAAATATATTACCAGTGTTACCAATTTCCAACACTATAATCATATTTTTGCATATAAAAACAATCAAAACATTTAGAAAAGACATTTAAATGAAGTAAAATATAAAATAAATAAGCATTATAAAACATTAAACCTCATTTAACCTTAATTTATGATTCCTCTTGGCACCGTCTGCTTTAAAAACCAAACTGAAAGTGGCTCCCTTTTCTTCTTGCTACCGTCCTTGATAACATTCTTGAGACCCATGTTGCTATGTCTTCACTAAATCTTGTACAAAATGCAAAAAAAAAAAAAAAAAGTTAAGTTGCTTCACTTGGCTTTCCAGGAACGCAAACAAGTTTTGAACGACTCCTGGACGTACAGTACGCGCAACTTGGCGCCAGCATTTGGTTCAGCTCAGTTCAGAACATTCATATGCAGAAAGTGCTTCATATGCCAAGGCAAATATGTTGGAACATTTCAGTTCTTAAGGTGAAAATTCCTGAAAGGGTCGTTCGTACCACTGTTCTGTAGATTTATAAAGAAAAAGACTTGAATTTATCCAGAACAGCCGGATGGATTTACATTTAGATGGTGCAGCTTTCACCGGGTACATAAGCGTTCTCGGGCAGTGCACACTTCTGCATGGACTATGCTTTATTCTCTTGTCAAACCGTTCTCTTAGCTGCAAAAGGTGGGGCCATCAGGAGCGCAGGTAAGGCAAGCCATCGACTAGCCACATGACCACGCCCCTACGTATCACTCCCAGTCATTATTCCATTACATCTGCTGATTTGCTGGTCTATCATTTCTGTCACTTTGCACCAAGCTGACACCAGACATTTGTACATATTGAACAGTTTGACAACAAATAATGTTTTTTGAGACATAAATTTCTAATGAAGCAAGAATTATTGCAAACTGATTTTTAAAAATTGTGCATGTTTTCTTTGAATCACAAGGTTGTTAAAAAGAATGAATGCCAAAATATTAAGTCAAAATTTTTTACGTTTCTGAATTTTGTGTGATTTTGCAAAACGTTATAACTCCATCTCCTACGATTTTGTCGTAATTAATAAGTCAGCCTGCTCTTGTGTCCGGGATTATTTACATATGCAATTTAATATCAATAATATTTTATTTAAAAAATGACCAAACTCTTGCTTTGAAGGAAAAAAAAAAACACACATTTTTAATTACAAAGATGAAAATTGAAGATCATGAGAAACATTAGAAATAAAACAGAAACTGTGCTTTACAGCATCATCAGCCTCTTTCTTCTACCAGTTTTATTTTCACTTTGGTTGTCGTTGTGCACATACTGTACATATGTCTGTCGTTCTGTAAGGTTGTAACGTTGGAAAACTGCAGTCCAGAACAGGAATAGCAGACTAACTGTAGTGATGTGGTGAACCTGACAGCTTCAGACACACACATCGCCTGACTCTTGTACACGAGGTTCACACATCTTCAGAATAGTGTTACGTTACTTAATTTTATTTTGAAAACATTACTGTAAATTCATCGTGGCTCCCAAATGCACCAAACAAGTGCAACTGATTGCAGGAGCACAAAATATATTGATTTTGGAAATGAAACAGAAGGTTGCACTAAAATAATAACTTCACTACAGTGCTTACAGTATATTATCTCATAGAGTTTTTCACTTATAATATGGTGATCACACAACAACCAAATGTCCTATTTCACAGAACGTATTGCTGACATTAAACGCCACGTACTTGTGATTTATTGGTACTGTAGTGACTGCAGTGGCAGTAACAGAGTGGGGATGTCATTTTTCTTGGCCTCAATGTTCTATCATTTTATTAATTCACTCACAGCTGCCTCTGCTTTCTACGTTTTACTGATCGCGTAACAGAAAAGAAAGAAAGAAAGAAAGACAGAAATGATGCAATTTGCTTTTCAGGTGGTGTCAGGTTTTACTCGAAAATCAATAGAGTTTGCCAAAAACTTCTAAAGGAAGGTTATTTATCATTTTAATCAATATAGCATCAAATTAGATGTTTTGTTATAGACAACCTTGTGTGCCAGAGAATAATAATTAGCAAAAATAAGTAAAAGTCCAAAAATGGTGTTTATCGCATTCTGCTGTCGAACTGTTCATTTGTATATCGCTCACACCGTTTAAAATGACCTTTATGCCATTTTATACACACTTTAATGGCACTTTTATACACAGTTTGTTATACACAAGTTTTAAAGTGAGAAAAACATCGACAAACAAAATAAAAAAATAAAATGTATTGATGGAATGAATTAATGTTGTGTTGTAAATGTTAATGCAAAATATATAAGCAACATATGTAGTAGATAATGTAGAACATATATCATCTATGACCCATGTGCTATTGTACTGTATATAGCTATTGCTATTACTGACCCACGTGTACAGTATATTAACCTGGACTTTGGACTTCAATAATGCACATTTTGTTTTTGTATATAACGGTGAAATGTTTCAAATAAATGAAACAATTAAAATAGCTTGTGCTCAGTTTTGCAACTTTATTTTATTTTAATTTTGTTAAGCTGCTTTGAGACAATGACCATTCGTTAAAAGCGCTATATAAATAAAATTTATTTGAATTGATTGAGTTTAGACAAAGAATGTTCTTTTATGTACAGTATCTTAAATTAATTCTTCATTCATGTGTACAGTATTATCTAAAGCACTAGTTTTTGGTTACAAACTGTTTTTTTAAATGCCTTACTTACTTCTTACTTACTTACCTAATTAATTAATTAAGTGAAACAGCTCAGGTACAGGAGTCTTTCAGGAAGCCTGGATAAATATTCCTCAAGACTTCATTAAAACACAAGAACGTCTGGCTCCTTGAAAATGAAATATGATAAATAAATATGGGGTGGCTTAGTACTTTTGCACATTACTGTAGCTTCTTTTTTTAATGTTAGATTTTGAAACCGTAGCCCATTTAAAAAAAAAAAAATAAAAAATAAAATATATATATATATATATATATATATATATAAAGTATTCCTCATCAGTTACTATCATGTGGAGAAACTGAACATTTCTAACAGCTCCAGAAGAACTTTGTTTTCCATTGACCTTTCTGCTTTTGCTCTCTTTCGTGTCTCAGCCTAAGTTCTGGTTAGCACTGCTAGCTAACATCCATAAGCTCACTGTCGTGTTGGTCTTATGCTATCAGAATCATCATGAACTAAATAAAGAGTGTTTCTTATTCTTCACTGCTATGTCTTTCTTTTGCATGCAACAGCTTTAAGTATAGTCTCTGAACTCAGACAGTAACTCTTTAAGGAAGTACTCTTACAGTACTTTAATGCTCAGTATATTTAAAAGCACGGTCTGAAACAGGTTGAAATTGTGCGCAAAGCTGAAACTTGGAAGGGCAGCATTAGATTTTGAGCCTTGAGTTTTTAGGTTTTGAGGCGTTGCATTGACATGCTCTTCTGCTGATGTAGTTTGACATGTTGTTGGTGTTTTGAGACGCTCTTCTGCATCTCAATGCAATATCAATATACTGTATAGTACAATATACTGTACAGTATACAATAAGATGTCTTGAGTAGATGTGTTTATGCATGTTACTGCAGCTGAAGATCTCATATATATCTAAGATAAGATAAGATTAAAGGCCATTGACCAGATTATAACAAAGTCCCTTAAAGTGTTGCTGTCGTATTGTCTGTTAGTCTGTTCCTAACTGGAAGCGATACAACCATGTTGATCAACTTGTCCGACTCAAATTCCTCAGACGAGTCAATGTCTCATGAACCTTATGTTTGTTCTTCCTCAGTACCGTCCCTTTGACCCATGTAAGCAGCTGTGGTGTGCTCATCCAGACAATCCCTTTTTCTGCAAGACGAAAAAAGGGCCACCGATTGATGGGACGATATGCGGAGACGGCAAGGTGCTAACATTTGAGTGTTTACATGAACATATATGCGTGTACTATTGCACAATCAGTATTTGTCGTGCTTACTTTGCGTCTCTTGGTCTCAGCATTGCTTTAAAGGACACTGTGTGTGGCTGACTCCAGACATCATAAAGCGAGATGGGAACTGGGGAATCTGGAGCGATTACGGATCCTGCAATCGGCCCTGCGGCAGAGGGGTCCAATTCCGCACTCGTTCTTGTGACAATCCACGGTACATGTGTGCAATTGTGTAAATCTTTCAAAAAGTGTCCAACCTGATCAACTCAACTGCAGGATATTCTGTATAATGAACACTTTATCCTTGTTGAAGTGAGTAAGTGAGACCTCACAGGCTGATCAAAGAAGCCATAATGACAGCAAAAACAAATATAAAGCATTACTTTAGATTGAAATACCTTAATCAGTAATGACTAGCTGCATCATGATCACTTCCTTCAATATCTAATATTAAATGATGATAAATGAAAGCTGTTAATGACAATGATATTATTAATTTATTACCATTTAACATTCTAATACTTAAGGAAATAATCAAGTGATGCAAACATCCAAGTTTTTGGGAAATCCAAATAGAAACTATTCAATCAATTTCTTAGATTTTTCACTGATATGACAGTTTGCTAACAGCAGAACATGAATGTTATCACCCAATTGAGGATGGGTTCCCTGATTGAGTCTGGTTCCTCTCAAGGTTTCTTCACCCTTGGCTTGTTCATCAGAGACATTTCATTCATCATTCATTCATTCATCTCATTATTATCTAGACACATTTTTCTCACACATGCACACTTCCAAAAATTTTTTTTTTACATTTTCTTTTTCATTTTTGTGAAGCTGCTTTGAGACAATGACCATGGTTAAAAATAAAATTGAATTGAATTGAATTGAAAAAGTTATGCCTTATTTCTGAGGTTATCAAAATCCCTGTTGGTAACTTGTTACAGAAATAATGAAAATACAAAAAATAACCGGAAAACTAGCCCCAGAATCGCTAAACACGTCATAAATATTTTTAAATGTGTATAAGTTGACCTTGGATGGAGTTTTCATTTAAAAAGCTTGTTAGTATGTAAGTCGTAATATTACCCCATTTTCTGCAGTCCTGCTAACGGCGGACGCACCTGCCCAGGCTCCAACTACCAGTTCCGTGTGTGTAACATTCAGGAATGTGAGGACCCGTACCAGGACTACAGGGCCGAGCAGTGCAGCTCAATGGACAACAAGTTCGAACACCACAACATGAAACACCACTGGCTGCCTTACGAGCACCCTGACCGTAAGTAATCACTCAACAAGCAGTACAGACACTTTGGCCTATAGACAATAGTGAGGCTTTAAGACCAAAACCACATTATGTCTCAGCCACGTGCAATTCTGATCATGGTGTTGCATGGATATTAGTTCAGGCCTGTTGTCTGGCACTTTGATGGAAGCACCATATGTCATGCTTAAATGTGGGATTTAAATGTATTGATTTGTAAAAACAACTACAGTATGAAAAATCATACTGTTATCATTTGCGGACAATATTAACCATAAAAACATGCTCATTATTTCAGGAGGCCAAGGGCCCAATATTGGCAACCAGGTGGTAGAGGGAATTGAACCCCTGACCCTTTGATCAGGATCCCAGAGTCTCAACCACTTTAAGCCTGAACTGCAAAAAAATGTCAATGTTAATTAATTCTATTGTCCAGTTTTATTTATTTTTTTCCTGATGTAGTTGTTTCCAATTCTCACCTCTCTTGCATGAACTCACACACACGCCCATCCAGGCTGCGAACAGGAATCTAACATTGTAATGATTTTGTGCACAAGATCAGAATAAACTGAAAAATAAAAGATTGTTCTGGATCAAGTGTTATATTATTTAAATTTTATTTAACACTTTATAGTGAAGGTGGATGTCATTATTTTTAATGCTATATTCAGAACAAATTTACTGTGAATAATGCAAAAGGCGCAACTGATACTATTTATGTCAAAATATATTATTTGATTTATGCATTTGATTTTATTATTATTATATAAATAACATATATTATATATTACTATATAAACAGTGTTTTATATCTTATTTAAAAACTCTGTCTTCATGTCAAAACCAAAGAACAGTAGAGCTAAGCATAATTGGGAAGAGACATACAGTACTATACCTCATAAAATAATCTATGGCTCCTTCCAGCCATTCTCAGCTCTACTGTTCTTTGGTTAGGGGAAGACTGGTTTGTTTAAGTCCTGGCCAATACAAAAATTTTACAAAAAGGGCAAAATGCATTTAATGTTTTCCACAGTCGTTTCACACCTCCAGGGTTGGGGGTTTGAATCTTGCCTCCAGTCTGTGTGACTCTTGTGGGTTCCCCCGGTACTTTAGTTTTACCCCTACACACATTTTCCATGATGTATGATTGGGTCCTTGGGCACCCCATCCAGAGTGTCCCTGAGTTCCCAGGGATAGGTTCCAGGCCCCTCTGTGACCCTACACAGGATAAATAGCAGGAAAAAATCAAAGGATGGATGGAGATTTGATGAAAAAAACAGCAGAATGTGTGTTGAGTTTTATGCGTGGATAAACATTATTCCCTGAGCCCAGATTTGGAGCTCAAATGCGTCTGGTAAGATTTAGCAAAGTGACACTGATTTGATGCAGATCTCTGATTTGATGCAGACAAACAACAGAAATTCTTATTCCTTTCCTTAAGTCTCTAGTGATTGACAAATTGTTTACTGTTCTAAGATACAAAATGGTATATATTTTGATAAGCTGTAGACATGAGTTTAAATAAGTGCAGCAATTAAAACCTGCTCTCAGTCTCTCCTCCTTTCCGTCAGTGGCAGTGAGTGAGGCTTTACGCTTTGTCAGAAATGCTTCTGAACGTCGTCAGCTGGGAACACGGTGTGTAGACTTTTTCCAGACAGTTTTATATTATAAAAACCTTGTTGTAATATCTTAACACTTCCATAGTAACAGCTTACACAGGATTTTTAAAAAATCTTAAGGAGAATAAAAAGATCAGGCAGGCGAGGGGACAACAGGTTACAGCTGTTATAATGATTTTAATGTAGCATTAATGGTCTCGTTTTTTGATAAATAAACATTTGTTAGTGTTGTCAAAATTTATTTGTGGTTGTAAAGGAATAAAGCACTTAAGGATGTGCTGTTATGGGAAACAATCAACCCTGCGATATCACACAAACCCATCTTTGATCATTTTCCTCTAACAACCTGTCACCCAGTGTTTGATTCCTTCCATCAACTTCTTCCACAAGCCTGGGTTTCTGGAACAGGCTGTGCCTGTAGTATGTGTAATCTCTACAGAACCGTTAACTCCTCAGCTGTGAGCTCAGATCTCATGATCATGACAGGAACAGCCAACGTGGATCATAGCTAAGCAGGGCCTTTTGGAGTCGTACAGACTTGATGCCAGACAGCAGAATGTGTCAAATCAATAACAGATGAATGGATTTTTGAGGCAACTCAGTTCCAGGTATGTTAGCAAATCTACAGAATTTGCCTCCTCCTGCGCCTCTGATTGGCAGCCTGCAAACACCAAAATCACACCAACTGTTATAAGAAAATAATATGCAGTTATTCATCGCCATAGGAAGCAAACGTCGTAGGAAGCAAACAAATCATGTTTTCGTTGATGTCTGATCAAACAAATCGGCCTGACATTGATAGAGGTGCTACTTTCACCTCATTTGGGAAAGACTGTATAGAATTTTAATACTGCTGAACTTACATCAGCACTATTCTTCATCAGTCCTGATGGTAAGGGCGTGACCTTTATTACGTGTCAGTTTTAGGAAAGGAGGCGTGGCTTTTATGACTTGTCCGTCCCAGTGAAGGAGGCGTGGCCTTTATGACTCGTCCATCCCAGTGAAGGAGGCGTGGCCTTTATGACTTGTCCGTCCCAGTGAAGGAGGCGTGGCTTTTATGTCTTGTCCGTCGCAGTGAAGGAGGCGTGGCTTTTATGACTTGTCCATCCCAGTGAAGGAGGCGTGGCCTTCACGACTCATCAGTTCCATTGAAGAAGGCGTGGCTTTTATGTCTTGTCCATCCCAGTGAAGGAGGCGTGGCCTTCACGACTCATCAGTTCCATTGAAGAAGGTGTGGCTTTTATGTCTTGTGCGTCCCAGTGAAGACGGCGTGGCCTTTATGACTTGTCCGTACCAGTGAAGGAGGCGTGGCCTTTATGACTTGATAGTCCCAGTGAAGAAGGCGTGGCATTTATGCCTTGTCTGTCTCCGTGAAGAAGGTGTGGCTTTATGACTTGTCCATCACAGTGAAGGAGGTGTGGTTTATATGACTTAAGTCCAAGTAAATGAAGTGCGATCTTTGTGCCAGTCTGACGGAGACATTGCTTTTATAACTTGTGTGGTATCTTTACCTGTCAGTCTCAGGAAAGTAAATGTATCTTAGTCCAAGTGAACAAGTTATGGACTCTTTGCTTGTCACTACATATAAGATGTGGCCTCTGTGCCTTTCCATCCCTCTGAACGAGACATGGACCCTGTTCCTCTCAGTCCCAGTGAAGAAGGCATGGAGTTGTCAGTCCAGGTGCAAGCAAGCATGGTCTTTATGACCTGTACTGTACATCTCAGTGAAGAAGACGAGTTCTCTGTGTCTGAGAGTTACAGTGTAGGAAGTGTGGACGCTGCATCTGCCAGCATGCTGAAAGTGGCTCTGAGTCTGGCAAAACAAGAGTGATTGTCCCCTATTCAAAGCATAATACCAAATGTGTTTTGCCCATTACCCAATCACAATGTTATCTATTAAAAGAGGGTTAAAGTGTTTTTTTATTGAATGGTTCTGTTTCCTGTCCTGTAGCTAAACAGCGCTGCAATTTGTACTGCCAGTCTAAAGAGACACGAGTGGTGGTGAACATGCAGGAGCTTGTGGAACCAGGCAGCCGCTGCTCCTACAAAGATCCCTACAGCGTGTGTGTGTATGGCGAATGCGAGGTGAGCCTGTTGGAATATGTATGCACGCATGTCTGTGCGATTTGCTATTTGTTTATGGTATTTCACTCTGTTTTCAGAAAGTGGGCTGTGAGAACGTGGTGGGCTCACCAGTTCAGGAGGACAAGTGCGGTGTGTGTGGGGGGTACGGGACCAAGTGCAAGACTCACAGGTTTAACTTCACCTACACAGATAAAAAAGGTAAAGCTGATGTTGGCATGAAACTGAAATACACAGTGGGAAACAGAAATGTACAGTATGTGCAGAGTTTATTTTAAAAAAATTTCAGATTTACATTAAAAGTTTGTTCTGTGGTTTGGTCTCATAGGTGTCATTAAAGTGCTTGAAATTCCTAGAGGAGCGAGGCATCTGCTAATCCAGGAGCTCAACGAAACGACTAATGTTTTGGGTAAGCTAAAGACAATGTCTGGAAGTAGAAATGAAGAGGATCGTTATCTTTTTAATGTATCACTAAGTGTGATCTGCTCGTGCAGCCGTGAAGAACAAAGCAACCGGTGATTTCTTCCTAAACTCTCATGGGGAATACCCAGAAACCCGTTCAGTCATTGAGAAAGGGCTGGAGTGGCAGTATGAGAACAAGAACTACAAAGACACCATTCAGGCCATCGGACCTCTGAAGAATGATGTGGTTGTTATGGTGAGTACACGATACGGGGGGAGAATCAAAAATTATTTGCACTTATATTAAAACTTGTGTTGTCCACACCTTCTCATCATTGCTTTGTGTTTAAGGCTACTATCTCTACAGTCACTGCTGTGCAGGTTTGAACATGTTACATCAGTTCATTTGTAACTGTGGTGCGGGCAAAAATGTATGCCCTGGTGATGAGACATGGGTTCATCACTACGAGCCTGAGAGTAAATGGCAGAGTGTGGAACGAAAACATCCTCAATCGCCATCCGAGAAAAAGTTAAAAAGTCGACCATCAGATGGAAAATTCATCAACGCTTACAGTTTTCTGGGATTCTCAAGGGCCAGAAGTATTGGAACATTATCAGGGACAAGATTCAACAATCAACAGTGTTCGTTACAGTGAGATGTTTAATGAAGAGCTGAAGACTAAACTACGCTATCCAAGGGCGTCGTGATTTTGTGTGACGATGCGCGTCCACACACACTGTCGACACTCTGCAAAAACTGAGTTTTAAGTTGTTTAAGCATCCTGATTGAGCAGCACAGTGAGGATGAGGATTCACTACTGATGAAGAAATGAAGACAGCGGTGCATTCGTGGCTCACAGCTCAGAAAAAAAAAATTTTTAATGAAGGAATATGAAAGCTTGTTGACAGATGGATAAAGTGTATTGAAAAGCAAGGAGATTATGTCGAAAAGTGATGTATTTGTCTTTTCTAAAAAGGTACTTAGCTTTTATGGATTAGCTTTTAAAAAAACAAAAACAAAAAATCACTTGCTACATCAAAATTCCATAAAGGGAAATGATTAGTTAAAGCTTTGTAGAAGTGACTTTGATCTTCTAAATGTTAAGTACATGATTAACCCCACCCACTTTACATTAAAGCCCCCAAACCAGATTCTAACATGCGTGTTTGTGCGTTTGTTTGATAGATCCGGATACACAGCTCAGCACAGGCCAAGGTGTCAATCAAATACATTACCGACTTTGACCGGCTGATCGACAGAGCCAATGAGAACAACATGGTGCCTGACAACGCAGTGCCCTACTCCTGGGTAGTCAAGAAGTGGACACCGTGCTCCAAGAGCTGTGGGACAGGTATTACTGTATATCCTTTAAGCACACACATACTGTATACATTTAAAACTATAGTATGTGTGTATGTGTGTGCGTTTACCAGCCATTGCATGGTAAGCAGTTCTTTGTGTGTGTTTTTATTCATGTGCATAAGGCACGCAGATGACACGCTATGGCTGCCGTAAGAACGCTGAGATGAGGCTGGTGCATCGGCGCTTCTGTGAGAAAATCAAAAAGCCTTCTTCCATTTTCAGGGACTGCTATCTACGAGAATGTGCTCAGCCCATGTACGTAAGTGTGTGCGTGTGTGCATGTGTGTGTTACTTCAGTTAGTAAGTTAGGTAGTTATTTTCTGTTATAACTCCTATCAGCATCCTCGTTTTTTTCTTCAAAGGTAGTACGACGAAAACTTTCACTATATTAACAAATAAAACACATTTTAACCAGTTTATGTGAAGCATCCACATCACTGACCTATGTAATTATCTTTATAAAAGCATTATGAAAGCGTAGCAGTTAACATTGTCGCCTGTTTGGTGTGTACAGTACTGTATGTGTGGAGTATTTGTGCCTTGCAATGTCTTGGCATCCTTGATATTTGATTAATATCCGCGATACCTGTTTTCTTTAATAAATGCCTTGTTCTTGTGTGTGTGTGTGTGTGTGTATGTGTGTGTGTGTGTTCTAGCTGGGTGACTGGAGATTGGGGTGAGTGCAGTAAGTCCTGTGGTAAATTCGGGACTCAGACACGCTCAGTACGCTGCGTTCAGCCGCTCAAAGACGGAAAGTTCAAGTCGATCCGGAGTCGATACTGCAGCGATGAACGGCCCGAGGCGAGGCGCGACTGCAACCGCATGCTCTGTCCTGCTGAGTGGAAACTGGGGCCGTGGTCACAGGTGCAATAACATCACCACACATACACATAGTTTCACTCATGGTGTTCAATAAGCTTTTAAAATCTGACTTCGTCTTCAGTCCAGACAAAGAAACCTGTTAAAGTTTATATTATACAGTAGATCAGACTTATTGAGCTCAAATTTGTAACGATGTCTTGGCTTACCAAGGCTTATATAAGCAGCTAATGTAAACGAATACCTGATTTACCTTTTAGTCATTAAAAATTTTTGGAAAAAATACAGTTCGGGGCTTCGTGTCTCCACTTTTGACAGAAAATTCAGTTTTTGTAAGAAACAGTTTTAAGCTAAAATAAAATCTATTAAGGACTGTGAGCACTTTTTGAAAAGTTTACTTTAGCTACATAATATAAATTAATGTATTTAAAAACAAACAAACCCAATTTTGCCAATTTTGTCATTTCATACCCCTACTATAAACAGTTCAAGTTTTACATGGATGTTTCTTTGTGCTTTACCCGCAGTGTTCAGTGACGTGTGGCAAAGGGACACAGGAGAGACAGGTGCTCTGTCATACTCGTGACAACACAATCGGACTGTGTTTGGAATCCAAACCTCTTTCACTGAGATCCTGCAGTATGGACCCATGCCCCAGTGAGTCCACGCTTCCTATTACACAATTTAATCATTTATTTTTAAAATCCAAACCACAGACGGAAAACCATAAAATAAACAAGTGGACAATGTACTGTAAAGCAAGTTTTTTGCGGGTTATGGAAATCTTCCAGTAGGAAGAAGGACCTGATCGGCACTTAGCGATAGCAACGGCCATGATGTGACTAGTGTCTGTACCAGGCCGCATAGAATCATTAGGAATGTTTTGTGTACTAATGTTACTTGTAAATCAACCATATTTTCTGTATAAAATTAACTGTAGAATAGTATTGACATGAAAAATACTAAATTAACAACTACTAAAATTAAAGTTGCGCCAAACAGTAATGCTAATTACCACAACATTGTAATTAAAACACCAGGAAATGTAACAAAATTAGCAACTATACAAACATTAGCAACAACAAACACATCATTGTGCAAGGGGCGTTCAAGTCAAACCAGGAAATTTTGATGATGAGACAAACGTCTTGAAGAAGGCCGCAAATTTGTGAATGACGGTACAAGAGGCTTGGAGCACGCTGCAGTCGTTCCCATGAACATCCATCAACTTGTGCTAGAGACACATCTGTCTGTGAGAATTGTACACATAACCATTCACCAGCACTGCTTGCACATTACAGGAACTCAGCTGGGAGTTATTTCCACATCACCTGTACAGTCCTGACCTTGCTCCAATTATTCCTTCATTCATTCATCAGCTATATCACTTTATCCTGTATAAAGGGTTGCGGGGTGGCTGGAGGCTATCCCAGGAGACATAGGGCACGAGGTACACCAGGGTACACCCTTGACAGGATGACAATCATCAAAGGATACACACACACACACACACACACACACACACACACACACACTACGGGCAATTTGGGAATGGCAATACCCAGAGGAAACCCACCAACCATGTGGAGAACATGCAAACTCCATGCGCACTGACCCGAGGCGGGAATCGAACACAGATCCTGAAGATGCTAGGTGACTATGCAATAGTGCCCCTGCAGAGGATTGCATAGAGAAATAAAGAGTTTTTCCTCTCATAACTGTGTTCTGTTATTCTGCACAATCAAAAGTCCCAGTTTGACTTGAACACCCCTTGTAATTGAGTATTAATGGGAGCTCTGACCAGAGTGCATTAGAAAGTTCAAAAAGTCTTCAAAAAAAGATTTAGCCTCGTAGGTACAGTACAGGCCAAAAGTTTGGACACGCCTTCACTCATTCAATGTGTTTTCTTTATTTTCATGACCATTTCCATTGGTAGATTCTCACTGAAGGCATCAAAACTATGAATGAACACATGTGGAGTTATGTACTTAACAAAAAAAGGTG
>JAQQZS010000002.1:5315840-5326102 GCA_030068045.1 Platyallabes tihoni
CCGTCAAATACCGTGACACTGATATAATTTTGAAAAATACCGTGATATAAATTTTTGGTCATACCGCCCAGCTCTAACTTAACCAAAATATTTTTACCATGAAAAAGAATCCTATAAGCTTCATACTTGAATGTGAGTGTTTCTGTACCTTTACTCAAGTAAATCGAAGACCTCTACTTTTACTTAAGTACATGATGTGTGTACTTTGCCCACTTTCGCATAGGAATCAACTCTACTCTTATTTCCTCAGGTAATAAGAACAAACCATCTCAAGGAAGCTGTCTGACTTTGATATCCCCTGTTTAATCTGGACGTGAATACCAATGTTGACACTGCACACTTGGCAGACTGATTTGTATTCTTGTTCAGAGCCAAATCTAACCGAAGCCAAAGCAAACACCTACTGTATGCCAGACAACCAAGGAACACATCCAAAGCCTGCCTGGCTTACTCTATGCATGAATTCACAGCTCGACAGTAGAAGTGGCCCAGCATATATATTTGATTCAGTAGTTGTACCACTTTTGAAAAGAACTGTTGGCCAACTGGTGGCCAACCATTCTTTTCGGCTCTTAACAGATGCTCTGGAGAATGACATGTTGGCACAGCCTCACCCTTGAGGGACAGGGACTAACAATAAGATGGGATGTTCGGTAGCTGAAAACATTGAACAATTGTCCAAGCTACAGTAATTAGGATAGTTTGCAACCAGTTCCTAACCCTTTGGAGCATTTCTTTGACTTCTTGGGCTGAGCTTTATAAAGAAGGTGGATCCTCCAAAAACAGGTTCTTTTTACGTATTCTGTAACTACCCTACAGTAAGTACCACCCCAAACTATGGTGGACATCATGCCTGCCAGTAATAGAGTTATCCACACTAGCACATGCTACCTGCATCTGTTGATGGTTCTTGGGCTGATGTTGGCAACTCCATCAGTGAGCTTCCGGGGCTTTCTAGTACAATGGACAGTCCTGGAATGAATTATATCCCTGCACCTGGATGCCAAACACCACAGGTTGTAATGTTTACTTGTCACAGTGAAAGAGTCTTGCATTGCTGAAAGAGCTGTGTTTCCACATCTGCAGGAGGCTGGTCAGAGGTAAAACAGTTTGTTCCTTGTATATCATGTGCCATTTGTTCCTTTGAGTAATTATAGACTGCAGGGTCAAGAAAAGAGAAGTGGGCGATTTTATTGGACAATTCAGAGCAACAGGTGAGAAGAGCTTTTCTTTTTTAGTTTTACAAATCAAACCCAGTAGCAGATGTAGTTATTAAGGCAAACAACTTGCTTCGGATGCAGCTTTAATTCGCTACTTGTATAGGTTTTCAGGAATATCTGGCTTTGTGCATCAATCACAACCACTTCACTATGGAAACATACTGAACTAAAGAAAAAGTCCAATTAAACTCACAAATTAAGTATGCTTAAAGGAAGAATGAAAACATGTAGTTTGCCAGCTCTGGGAACAGTTTGTTGAATAAAGCGATGGAGCATTTATCTATTTATCCTGTTATCCATTTTTATTAATGGAGGTTAAACAAGTGTAGAACTATAGTAGTTAATAAAAAGATTAAAGACATACCAGTGACTCTACTGTTCAAACATGTAGATGAAGGTGGTTCCACCACCTTGATGCCAGAAGAAAAGAGAGTCAGGATGTACTGTATGTCTTGTACCCTGAGAGATGGTGGGCCCAGTTAAACAGTGCTGGAGGATCAGAAGGAGCGTGATGCGGTGCTTTGAGGTAGTTGGGTGTTGGCTTGGTTTAGACAAGCATCAATGTTTAAAATCTCATGTGGGCAGCGACAATGAAGGGAGCGATGTACACTAATGGGCTGTAATGGGGTGATGTGACAGTGAGTTAATACTCTGGAGGTATCCGTGGTCTACCACTAACTTTATTCTCTGGTGTAATGCTTTAAAACAGATATTGTTATGGATCAGGGAATTTAATAAATGATTATGAAATTTTAATAAGTTTAAATCAGACTTTTAAAACTTTATATAAATTACAAGGCATGTGCATGACACTAATACAATGTATGTTAAATATAAATGAGATTACAAGAAGAAAATAGAAATGCATCATATATATACAGTCTATTACATGGTTTCCTAATGAGCTTTCAACTAAACCATGTAGTTCTGTAAATATGATATTATTCATTTTTATAACCTTCTATCACTAATACAGCCACATCCAATTTTTATGCTTTCCTATCTCAGTGTTGCGTAGAGCAGAACACAACACGTCTTCCCACATGTCCTTAACCACACTGATGCTGAGTGCACACAGTCCTAGTATTTTATTTACCGTGCTTAATTCTAATACCAGCATTTTATACGACTATGGCATTTTTAGAAGAAAGCAACTGAGGTTTAATTCATTTAATGGATTCCAATTTATATGCAGTAATATCTATAAAGGGGGAGAGGGGGTGGGAATGATAAAAATGGATTAATTATGTCCTCTACGTTAAGTTGTTTATGTTAAGTTAAATAATATCAGAAAGGATTTTATGTTTATTTATTTACTTATTTATTATCTTATTAAACCATGGTGGCTTAGTAGTTAGCACTGTCGCCTTGCACCTCCAGGTCCTGGGTTTGATTACTGCGTCAGATCTGTGAGTATGTTCTCCCTGTGCTTGATGGGTTTCCTCTAAGTTCTCCGGTTTCCTCCTACAGTCCTAAACTTGCAGATTAGGCTAACTGCCATTTCTATTTTGAGGATCTCATAGACCACATTCAGTGGGGACCTGAATTAGGGACCAAACACAGTTAGTGCCTGGTGTTGTGTCAAAAACTGGCCTCATTGTGCTAATTAAATTGTGGTTTATTAAAATAGCTAAAACTTTATTTTTGCAATGAAATGTGTGAAAAGATAGAGGTTGAATTTTCAAAGCTACAATAAAGTAAAATGTACAGGTTACTTTCTTTAAAGAATGATTTTTTTAAACATCAAATATTATTTTTTCATGTATTATCCTTTCAATAACAAACATTGCTACAAAGCAACTTGAAATGAAATGAAAATGTATATTTAGGTTCATATTCACTGTTTTTTGTGATTTGCTATTTGATATAATGAGGAGAGAGGGAGAGAGAGATTATTAGGCATGATGTTATCTAACAGTGGCTGGTACATTGTGAACAGAGTGCAAGCAGGGACTCCAGGAGGTCTAGGCTATAACAGCATAAATTTTAGAAATGAAGAGCTAGAACATTACACGGGCATGACATTGCAGGGAAAGAGGACCAAAACAGTCCAATTTACTGTGACTTCAATATCCATCAATAACCCAGATCTGCAGGTTTTCTGTCTCAACCTTGATTAGGACTGGACAAACACTGATGTGTCTCTTGTTTAAGTCAATAGCGGTGAGTGTCTATAATCCATTATAATTGCACTGGTGGGACATGAACACTGTTGGCGTGTAGAAATTTCTAATAAAGTTGGTTCGATTGGTGTCAAGAATGCTGGAAGTTTTCTTTATGAAATCCAACTTCTTTAGTATCTATAGTCAGGGGATTCAAGCGAGTCTTATAGTTTCATATGAAGAAGTCGTATCTTTAAAATAAAGCACCTGGGACATGATCTTTGGTCTCTTAGCACCAGGAACGATCCTAAAGATCGTTACGATAAATGCGTGCGAGGTACAAAATCCATTATAGATGGGAAATGAGATTTGGGTCAGCTCTTTCTTGACAATTTGCTTCATGAATAGCATGCAGTCCTCCATTATAGTGATAAATGGTTCATGGTCAGAGGCAGGGAGCTCAGAGGGGAAACCTGCACAGTGGTTTTGACAGGTGATTCCTTTATTTAATCATGTTGGACCATAAAGCTGTTTTTGCAAGGTTTGACTAATTACAGCAACTTTTTCCTTAAATTTATGGACTTTGGCAGGTGCCCTTACCCAGCCCAAGAATGGCAACTTGGTGGTGCTAGGTTTTGAACCTGGGGCATTTCCAATCAGTAGTCCTACACCTTAACCACTGAGCTACCGCTGCTTTCATATACTGTATATGCTGCTTCTTTCTCTACAGGGTGGCGAAAATTACTTACAAAAAGTGCTTTGAAGTTTCCGTCATTGGATAGATACTTACACTGAGTTACTTAGGTTTTTTATTATTATTATTATTAAATGGTTGGGTGGGGAAGTGGGGGGGATTAGTCCAAGTACTGAAGATACGTCTTGAGTCATTGTTTAAAGATTGTCAAAGACTCCGCTGCGCGGACATCTATAGAGGAAGTTCATTCAACCACCTACTGTAGGTGCCAGAACAAAAAAAGAGTTTGGATGAATGTCTTCCTTGATCTTTGAGGGATTGCAAGCAGGCAAGCAGTGCTGGAGGATCGGAGGGAACGTTGTGCGGTGGGTGGTGTGATTAGAGAGCTAAGAGTTAAGGCCTGGCTTTTTTTAGCTTTGTACGCAAGCATCAGGGTTTTGAATTTGATGTGGGCAGCTGAAGGAAGCCAGTGCAGTAAGTGGAGAAGTGAGGTGGTGTGGGAGAACTTGGGAAGTTTGATAACAAGATGTGCATCTGCATTCTGGATCAGCTGCAGAGTATGAATGGTGGACAGAGGCAGTCCTGGTTTTATTTTATGGCACAAGGTGGGGTACATCCAGGATGCCGATCCATCACAGGAACACACTCACTGGGAAATTTGGAAACACCGATTAACCTAATCATCATGTCTTTGGACTGTGAGAGAAGGCCGGAGTAGCCGGAGGAAACCCATCATGCATGGGGAGAACACGCAAACTTCATGCATACAGTATAGACCCGAGGCAGGAATCAAACGAGGCCACAGTGCTAACTGCTACGCCTCTGAGCTGCCATATACAATCCAAGGAAAGCAAGACCAAAACTTACTTCTGCTGCAGAAGAGAAGTTCATTTAGAGTTACCAGCCTCAGAATCACTAATTAACAAACAGCACCTCAGATTAGAGCTCAGATCTCAGATTAAAGGTGATATGAAGGTGTATATGTGCATTTAGGTATATAGTAGATGGCAATGAAAGACCTTATGTTCTCTGTGATTACATCAGTGCACTGGATATCAACTTTAGTGACAGGACAAGAGGGTGTCTGAAATGTGTATGGAGTAGATCGACTCCCAAAATTTTAGACCTTGGTTAAAAAAAATAATAGCAGAGAACCATTGTTCTAGAGTATGCTGAGTCCTTTTGTACTGCCTTTGTTTTGTCCACATGCAGTTTTTACATTTTGGTGGAAAAGGTGTAAGTATGTTTACTCCATTATCAACCAGACTTATTGAGCATTTGGATTTCTTTTTTTTTTTTTTTAAAGCAAACAACCTTGCTATTGAGTATTCTCAAGGATTCCAATTCCTTTTAGCAAATTGGTAAAATAAATGTCTAGAACAGACAGGTATAGCATGCATGACTTGACACAGACAAACAAAGGCTATATGCTGTCAGCATCGGGCTGTACCGGAATACAGATCTCATTATTAAGCTAAAAAAAATTAAGTATTTGTATTTAGGATGCTTTATAAAAACAGGATTCAGAATGCATTTACTTTATAATTTATCAGAAGACTGATTTAAAAAATTAAAACTAAAAAAAAAAAAAAAGAAATCTGAGTAATTTAATTATGCAAGTGCACAACTTCCCCTGTATTCAAAGACAAATATAGTTTAGCATAATTTTTAATGTAATCTGTTTACATACCGTATGTGCATATTGGTTGGGGATTAGTGGCATGAATCATGGGAAGATGTTTTCTGCTATAAAACCATGTGAGATTTCTTTCCCCTCTTTGTGCTCGAGTGCACTTCTATCGAAAGTGTTATACTCCAAACGCAGAGGGACAATCAGCATGTAGAAATGCTTATTTTACATCATACAGTGTGATGAAAAATATGTAGTAGAAAGTTTCCTCACTACACCAGAGCCATGAGCAGACGCTTCCTTCACAGCTGAAATGCTGGCCTCCCAGAAACTTGTTTGATGGCGTAAACATGTGGAAATCACTTGGAGCCAGGTCAGGACTGTATGGAGGATGTAGTCTAGCAATAACTCCCAGTTAAGTTATTGTAATATGCAAGTGGTGCAGTGGGCAGTGTAAGGTCAAACATTGTCCTGCAAAAACAATAAACAATAGACTGATCAAAACAGGTTTTTTTAAAAACTTTTTTTACTCACATTGTTCACGTGACCGACTGTAGTGGTCTCTGAGCAACCTCAGCCAGGATCAGACATACAACCTTCTTAAAAATGTTTGTAAAATTAAAATCAAAATGTTTACTACGGCTAAAAGTCTCATCACCACACAGTGCTTGAAGTCTTCTGTAAATGTTTTTTTTTTTTTTTGGTTTTAAACCTTCATGACAAAGTCCCGGTGTGATACAAGTCCTGTGAATGGGTTGTTACTATAGAAACAATAATGAATTGTTAATTCACTCACTTATCGTCCTGTATACAGGGTTGCGGAGACCTGGATCCTATTCCAGGAGACTTAGGACACAAGATGGGGTGCCAATCTATCACATGGCAAACACACACACAACGGGCAATTTGGGAACACAAGCGTAATCTGCATGTCTTTGGACTGGGGAGAACATGTAAACCATGCACAAAGACCCCGAGGCGGGAATCGAATCCTGACTCTGGAGGTACAAGGTGACAGTGCTAACCACTATGCCACCTTGCCTATAAAGCAGTGGTGGCTAAATTGTTAAGACTTTGGGGGCGGAAGGTCAGTGGTTCAAGCCCCAATACTGTCTTCACCAAGTTGCCACAGTTGAACCCTTAAGCAAGACCCTTATCCCTATCTGCTCCAGGGGTGCTGTGTCCTGGCTGACCCCAGCTTCCTAACTGGAATAAGCAAAAAAAGTAATTTCACTGTGCTGTAAGGTACAAGTGACAAATAACTGAGTTATTTAAATTATTAATTATTAGCCCAGTAGAACAAATCTGTTATTTAAATAACAGGTAAAAATACTGTATTGTCAAAACTGACAAATAAAGACAATGAATTAACAGTTTTTAACACAGCTGGGCTTTATCTCCATCTGGCTTGGATGCACATAGCGATAGATGCCCTCTATGTAATCTGTCTGTGTGTAAGTGAGCATTCACTGCTTCCCATACAGTATGTGCTCGATTTGATACCTCTTGTACTATATGTCAGAACAGGGAAATATGGCCGATTCTATCCAGAATGTTTTTTTTATCCATTAGAGCTTCCCACAGGCATGAATGTTTTCTGTTGATTAACTGAAACTTTGTGTCTCTCAACTGAGGGGTTGTTCGTTCCAGGTAAGGTCATTAAATCCCTCTGAGTGGCAAGTGTTGTTCCAATTACCTATGATTGGCCACAAAATTGATATGAGAGATGATAAAAATTGTAAAGCCCCGGGACTGTCTGGAAGCTCATCATTTTTCCTGTCACTGTCTGCTGAAAGCAACTTGGCAGTAAGTATAGCAAAGCAACCAAAACTTTGGTCACTGTGACCTTCAATAAGAGTTGTATGTTTGTGAATTTTACTTTCGTTACATGAGACACTCAGAATTACCTCTAGAATAAGAAGCTGTTCTATCAATATAGTGTGTGTACTTCAAAGTGTATGAAAGGAATAAAAGTGATGCTTTAGTTCTTATTTAGATTTCCCTTGGAGTGATACATTTTGTTTTGTTTTTTTTTATTACTTTTTTTTTTAATTACCTGCTCATTTGCTGTTCATAGATTGTGCTTTGACAAGTTACTGTTGGCACCCTGGAATTATATATTTTCCAAGAGGCAAATGCAGTGCAAGTGCCAAAATGAGCTGACTCCAAAAATGTGTCAATCGCCAATGAACCCCCATGTTCAAACAGCCAACTTTACAACAGAAATAAACACCTTTACAGCCTGGTACTTTCTGAAACATTGGTAGCTAGATTCCCCCGTTTATGACAGCCCCATGTATGGGGGTGAAATTTCATCTGCTAAAATTACCCACTCACTCACTCATCATCTATACCGCTTTACCCTGTACAGGGTTGTGGGGGGCCTGGAGTCTATCCCAGGAGACTTAGGCCACGAGGTGGGGTACACCCTGGACAGGGTGCCAATCCATTGCAGGGCACACACACACACACACACACACACACACACACACATCACAAGCAATTTGGGAGGGCTAATCAGTCTAATCTGCATGTCTTTAGACTGTGTGAGGAAACCAGAGAACCCTGAGGAAACCCACCAAGCATGGGGAGAAAATGCAAACTCCATGCACACAGACTCAAGGCGAGAATCGAACCTGGAACCTGGAGGTGCAAGGTGACATCACAATAAGCAATACATTTATGCATAATTAGGTTCCTGGCCGATTTGAGGAACAGCTATACAGGACAACACGTAGGGTAGGGTTGACAAAGATCAAATGTAATGTACTGTAACTTTAGCATATACACTACAATAAGGTTATCAATCTTAGCATTTTAGCTAAGTGAAAGCTAAGCTCGCTAGTTTGTGGTACCTGAGATAAGTACAGTATGCATGTTCCGCCCATTTGCTTATTTATGGATTAACCAGGGTTTAGGCAGAGTCAGCTCCTGCCAAAAATGTCAAGATGTTGATGACTACTCGCTCAATTGCTTATCGATTATACCGCTTTATCTTGTACTGTATACAGGCTCATGGGTGGCCTGGAGCCTATCCCAGGAGACATACTGTAGGGTACAAGGTGGTTTACACCCTGGACTGGGTGCCAAGCCATCACAGGGCAAACACATCACAGGGTATACACAAACACACATTGACACTCTACGGACAATTTGGGAACACCAATTAGCCTAATTTACAGTACATGTCTTTGTATTGTGGAGTACCCGGAGAAAACCCACCACATGCAAACTCCATGCACACCCTGAATTGAACCTGGACCCCAAGGCCATAGTGCTAATCAGTATGCCACCATACCGCCTCTTGGTGATGTTACAGAGGGTTTGTCCAGTCACATTCAGTTTATGATATTTTCCAATAACAACACATCGTAAAGTTTTTAAAAAAAAATTTTTATACACCACAGCAATATGACATTAAAATTTTCATAAATTAAGCAATGCCATATACTTATTATTCATACATACTTCAATGACATGAAATATTGTTGGATGTTTGTGAAACAAGTTTGTTCATGTTATTGCTTATGGTAGAACAGTTATAAAATATTGTTCCCTCCTTAATTTCCACCTTCTCTCTCTCGCTCTCTCTTGAACTAAATAACAAATAAATACTGGTTTGCACTGTCATTTCATACCTCCAGGGTTGGTGGTTTGAAAACTGTATATGTGCGTGTGGCATTTGCATTGCTTTTTTGGTACTCCAAATCCTAAGTCCAAAGACATACATTGTTGTTTCCAAATTGCCAGGAGGGTATGATTCAGTGTCTGAGAGTGTGTGAGCTTGTGCCCTGCAATGGGTTGGCTCCTTATCTAGTGTCCACTGCCTCAAGTTTCCTCAGATAGACTCCAGGCTCCACATAAGCCTACACAGCCCACTCACTGCTATAGATAATGCATGGACCCATTCTTGATTTTTTCTTTCTTGTTTTTTATTTTATTTTATTTACAATACAGCAATTTTGTCCTGCATGCGTTGTTTCTCAATATTTGAATCTCTTTTTCGGTGTTCCCTTAATATAGGCCAGGTCATTATATTATTTGTTTGTAAGTGGCTGGAATCTACGTATAATATAAGTTGAAACCAGGTGAGAGCTCCAGATCTCACCTGATCCCCATGACTGATAATTTAGTTATTGTACTTCATTTCATGAGGCTTACATTAATAGTGCTCAATCTTTCAATTTTCATATAGATTTCTTTTCTTGCAGTGGTAGCCCATATGCTGCTTCAGTGGTTAATTTATCAGAGTGCATAGTTGAGGAGTGGCAAGAGATTTAATCTAAAAATTATTAATTGTTTGTAGGCTGACAGCTAAGCATTCCAACTGCATATAAAAACTTGCTATGTTTCAATTTAAGCAGAACTTTTATACACTTGACAGAGTAAGAATGGCAGCTAATAGTCTGGAGTTATTTTCAGGCTAGGCATGATTGCTGTACAGTATATCATGCCTGGGTACAATACTGTAGCTCCACCCTCTTCCCACTGGCCAGCTTTCACATTAGTATATTGTTCTGTACTTGAGCACGCTTGCCTATTTTAACTCTCCGATACAGCAGGTGGCAGTAATGCACCTAGTTAGTTTTCAAGTCACCAGTAAATAAAAAGAACAA
>JAQQZS010000002.1:5349699-5364091 GCA_030068045.1 Platyallabes tihoni
AAACAGAAAGCAGGAAATGATCTGCATTTATACAGTGTGTTAGGTGGCAGCCAGTTCAGCTATAACAGTTGATGTTATAGATGGGAAATGCAGACACCAGACGCATCCCAAAGAGACACACGGGGCATCCATGTGATGAAATCCCCAAACAGAAGCCGGGAACCAGGACGAGTCAGACAGGTCCGGAGGTCAGAGGGAGTCTGGATCACTGGCAGCTCAGGAACGACATGTGTAGCTCGACAGAGAGAGAGAAAGAGTGAAAGAGACAGGGGGAGAGAGGGAAGAGAAAGAGGGGGCGAAAGAGAAGAAGATCAGAGATGGCAGTTAGGTATGGTAGCTATATCATCATCATGTTGCCAGAGGTGTAAATCATTTTGGTGCCGTGCCTTATCAAGCTACACAGCGTGAAAGTCAGGTCACACCTGTCCAAACATCCACATCAGCTTATCAGGCATCGTACAACAGATATGAGATATGAGAGGAGAGACATGAGCACACTTGCTGGAAAGGTTTGTGTAGGTCTAATGTACAGTAAGTAAAGCTATACTGTACTTCTCGTTATATACTGTATGTGGACCAGGATATTTAGATTTAGATCTAGATTTAGATCCTTGTTTAGTCGAGACTGCAGTTCTCACTCGCTCACTCGCTCACTCACTCATCATCTATACCACTTATTCTGTATACAGGGTCGTGGGGGGCTGGAGCCTATCTCAGGAGACCCTGGACTGGATGGGGTTTCAATCCATCGCAGGGACACACACACACACACACACACACTCATTCACGGACTATGGGCAAATTGAAAAAAACTAATTAGTCTGATCTGCATGTCTTTGGACTGTGGGAGGAAACTGGCGTACCAGGAGGAAACCCACCAAGCACGGGGAGAACATGCAAACTCCATACACACAGACCTAAGGCGGAAATCAAACCCAGACCCTGGAGGTGGAAAGAGACAGTCCTAACCGCTAAGCCACAGTGGCGCCAAGATTTAATCTCAGAAAAACAGATCCAGGTACTGGACATTGTTTTACACTTTTACAGTTTTTCCCCCCCACATGTTATGGCTCATTTCTCAGACCAGACGTGATGAAATTTTCAAAACAATTCTATGCAAAAGCATTTCTATGGCAAATCGTTTAGTTTTTGCTGCAAACTGAATTTATTCTTCAGCTTTTGCAAAAGCTAATATTTTAATGAAGACATGGTCAGAATTGAATTTAAAGGCTTTGACGGCATCTTTCATAATTTTAAATATGCATATTACCATTTTATTACACCCAAAATTTACTAACTCATAAAATGTACAGTATAAATACGCAAAATATCCTTTTTTTTGCTATAAACAATAAATTTATGACAGAAGAGGACAAAGTCACAACTACATATTTCAGAAATTTTGACTTTGCAGATAAACAAAAACTAAAATCAAAATAATAAAATAATAAAATAATGAAATTCTAAATAAAAACAAAAATACTGAAAATAATGTTACTGTAATGTACAGTCACACATTTTTACAAGTATCACATTCTCTTCATTCTCTTCTTCCTTCCTAAATCTGTGAACTATAGATAAAACAGTTATGTGTTCTACATACATACAGTTGCGTTCTTCGGCTGCTCCTTCCATTGTGAGACCATGATTTACACTTGTGTATATTTCATCTGTCTCCGCCTCTCATGTTCTCTCTGGCTCATTCTTTATACCGCTCATCCTGTACAGGGTCGCAGGAGGCCTGGGAGCCTATCCCAGAGACCTCGGGGCACACTGTGGGTAATTAGTCTGCCCTGCATGTCTTTGGGCTGTTGGAGAACCCAGTTTCTGGTAACTGAGTTGAGTGAGATTCTCTAACTTAGGCTGGCAAATGAGATGATGTTTTGTGGGCGTTTTTTTGGGGATATTGGGAGCACCGCCCGACGGCGTACATTATCACATGTGCACAGCGTGCATCCCATGATGTCCGGAAGCAAACGTAAAAGCAGCGGTGATGAAGCTGGCGTTGCTAAGAAGCACCAAGCAATAACGATAGAGACAAAAGTGAAAATAATTGAGAGAATGAAGCGAGGTAAAAAGATGGCAGACATTGTTCATACTTTTAACATGAATCGTTCAACCTTAAATATAAGGAACACTGTACTGTAATGTACTGTGTATAGCCAGTTAGTTACTATCCTAGTACCTAGAAAATGTTTGTTGGACTTACAAACAAATTGGACTTATGAACAAGCTCTCGGAACAGAACTTGTTCATATCGGGGACTCACTGCATACGGTCAAAAGACTGTGGATATATGACGTCCTTTATAATTATTTCATCAGCGGAGATCAATAATGAATATTGCTGCCTTAGCAAGGGATCAAGTTTTAGCTCAAGGAACTGATTGGTGACAGTGTCAGGTGTTACTCTCACCAGGGCCAAGAGCTCTCCTTGAAATAAGATCTCTATTGTTCTTGGACACTGTGATAAACCTTTGGTCAAATCATGGTTTAGCATTCAGGTTAACCTGTCTTTGTCTTCCTTGTACAACTGTTAAAATGGTCATGAAGGAATAACCATTATGGTATTGCATACTATCTACTGTATGTCTTTTCCATATGTGTGTGTGTGTGTGTGTGTGTGGATATCTGTTTTTGAATCTGCATTGCTGTTGTTACTTCGGATTCGCATTCTTTGGATATGTCATATCTGGTTTAGCACCAGGTGTAAAAATGTCTTATATGTCACTTTGACATCCATAAAAACTGGGTACTTTTTGCTCCCACTTTCAGGTAAGAGATCGAGAGTGTATTTTTGCTTTCTAACCTTTTGCCTGACAGCTAGTGTTTTTCCCTTAGTTAGATGCTCCATTACACAATAGCCCTTTTATCCCAACACTTTGGAGTTTTGTTTCTTTTAGATATTTATACTGTACCTTTAGACTTGGGTCAATTCCTTATCATTTTCCTGGTATCTGGAACAGATTTTGTTTACACAGTGAAATTATAATCACATCTGACAGGCGTAGTGCTGTAGTCTGGCGAGATTAATTGAAGATGGCGTTTCTTTTGCTTTGTTTCTAGATATCTTTGTATCCCATCTGCAAGCGTGTATATCTTAATTAAACATTTTGTTAAGCTTTCTTCAGGGATGTGACGCAGTACACAAGAAAATGGACTATTTATAGCAAGACAAGTTAGTTTTGGGGATGAATAGAACTTTCTGAGGATTGTGGTACAGTATGGGGATTTTAATCGATTTCATTATAATAAAGAAAAAATGTATGTACACACAGTATATATATATATATATATATATATATATATATAGAGAGAGAGAGAGAGAGAGAGAGAGCATATACGCTGTCTGCTAAAAAAAAAAATTATAAATCACACACTAAGATTTTATTGTCATCATGTTTGATTACAGCAACACAATGTCTGTTGAAGAGAAGAAGAATGTTCAATTATTTGTCACATGTACTTTACAGCACAGTGAAATGTCTTCTTCGCATATCCCAATTAGGAAACCGGGGTCAGAGCGCAGGGTCAGCCAGCTTACAGCGCCCACAGCCTTAACCGATTGAGCCACCACTGCCCACTTTTTCACTGTTGACCACTTTTTCACAATTTAAATGATTGCAGAACCACTTTTTCACAATTTAAGTCCCTGGAGTATCCCTATGAAGTCGGGGAAGAAAAACTCCATAGATGTGATAACCTGGTCATTCAGTACATTCAGGTGCTCAGCTGACTCCATCCATAATCCCCACATAACGTTGCTGAGTCTAGACCTGAGCAACTGAAACAACCCCAGATCATAACCCTGTCTCCAGAGGCCTGTACAGTGGACACTATGCATGATGGTGCATCGCTTCATGCGCTTCCCTTCTTACCCTGACACGCCCATAGCTCGGGAATAGGCTCGTCTGGACTCATCAGATCAAATGATCTTTTTCCATCGCTCCAAAGTCCAATCTTGATGCTCCCTAACAAACTGAAGCCTGATTTATATGATTAGTTTCACTAACAAGTGATCAATCCTGAAAGTTCTCATCACATTGTGTTTGCATGGAAATGCTTTTACTTTCATTACTAACCTTGGCTCTGATTCATACTACTGATTTTTTTAACCATGCAACTTCACCAAGTGTTGAAGTGATCTCCATTCATGATTTTTTTTTTTCTACCGCATTTCTTCCACAAGATTGATGGTTCACCACAATCCTTTCAGGTGTTGGTAATGTGTTGAAAGGTTCTTAACCCAGTTACAGTCATTTTAAATCTCCTCGGGTGTTCTCTTTGCCTGATGCAGCCCAATAATTTGACCCTTCTGAAATGGTGACTGTTTTTGGCCAGGCAGTGTACATCTGCTTTTCTAATCTGTCACTAATAAGTCAGAATTTGCTTTTATAAAACCAAGTTGCCTCATTTTCTCAGTTTTTTAGCCTCACCACTGATGGACCCATAATGATACCTCATCCCCCCCATCCTCCCCCCCCCCCCCCCTTTTTAAACAAATTAGAGAGTTATGATAAACCCAGGTGCATCTGGCTCTCGAAAACACCTGTTTTTTGATGAATTATCATCCCAGTGGTTTTATTTATACTTCTTTGGTTTTAGTGCCATTTATAAGTTTCCAAGTTTCCCCAGGGTTCCTCAGTTCTTACTTTAGCTGAACCCTATAGTACAAAAAGTGAGTTACAGTAGAATCTAAAAGATGATGCAGAGCTCTTTTCACTCTGACCCGAAGTCTACAATCTTTTTCCTTTATTAAAAAAGACCATAAAAATACCCTGTAATAATAATAAGAAGAAGAAGAAGAAGAATATATAAGGGTCTAAATAAAACCTTCAGTTTCAATAGTGGGAGTAAGCTACCATGCAAACAGTCTTATCCAAACATAATCAAACTTCAACCCAACTGCATGCAACTTACCTGTAGCACCCTCTCTATGTTGAATTTTAATATTCTGCCACAGGAATACCTTGCATAGAATCATATTAAACACAATCAGTCTTGCAAGTCACATAGTAATGCAACATGATAAAATGTATTATTAAAACGCATAAAGTTTTTGCTTTCTCAGTAGTCTAAAGGATTTACAGGGGAAAAAACTAACCTGTAGTAAAATGCATTACTTATACAGTATGTAATGGCACAGCGAGATTCTTTTCTTCACATATCTCAGCTTGTTCAAGAGCTGCGGTCAGATCACATGGGTCAGCCATGATACAGTGCTCCTGGAGTAGCGCATGTCAAGGGCAGTGCATAAGAGCCCACAATGGCAGCTTGGCAGTGCTGGGGATTGAACACCAGACCTTCTGATCAATAACCCACAGCCTCATCTATTGAGCTACTGCTGCCCTCTAGACACCTTTTGATCATGCCCATTGAATTTTAATCTTAATCTTATCCCACCGCAATTTGATAAAGATTTTATTTTTTAATTAGAGAAGGGATTGGTTTACTTTCATCCCTTTTGAATTATGTTTGTTAAGTTGCGGAAAGTCGATAAAACTGCTACCTTAAACAGATTTTTAAATTGACCTTAAACAGTCCTTTTTTTACCAATCCAAGCTCAAAACAGTGATTTGTTAAATAATCGATGCCGAAATGGAAGAGTGGTGAAGTCAACAGGAAATGAAATTGGATATTACCTTAACACTCTAAAATATCTCGTGACTAATAGAATACTAAAACCATTTCTCTGAGATTTATGGGTTTGAACAGCCTCATTGCTCAACACCATTATTTACCCTTAGCATATCCCACCGCTCCTGTCTTCAGCCGTAAGACAATGACTCCTCGTCCTTCTTTTCACCGTGAACTCATCCTGCTTTAATGGATGAGAGCCACCATTAGACTGCGTCCGTGCCGTCCCTATTAAACCTGTTGTTATCTCTAGTTCACCTTTTTCACTCACCAAAGCTGAAGTGTCAGTTTTAGGATAGAGAGGATAAAATGGAACATGAATGTAATATGCAAAGTCTTTTCCAGTAACTGTTTATTCACTTAATGCTTTAGAACAGTAATGTATATTTAAGTTATGAAGTAGATTTAAACCTGAAAATGATTGTTGCGTAGTGCTTCCTCCAGGCAAAATAAACAAAACGTGGTGAGACAGTTAATTGGAAACATGATGGGATCCCATATGGTATGAGCAGCAGTTTGAAAAGATGTGCTTGGCCTTCACATGTCTTGGAAGAGGTGCGTTTTTTATCATTAATTTCTCCAGTTAGTACTGTAGGTGTCACTGACAGGAGCTGGGAGAGGAGTAAGAATTCTTAGATGACCAAATTGCAAACAGGAACCAGGAAAAAAAAAATAGTTTATTATTCTTAAAAATTAAATAGAAATGCTGGAAACAAGAATGAACAATGTGAAAAGGATTTTTTTTTTAAATCCTAAAACTAGAATACACACAATTGTCGAAGAATGGCAGGAATGATGAAACATGAAGGGAGAAAAAAAACAAGAACACTCAAAGCCCAGGCACATAAAACAGAAATATATAGAGCGTGAGTAACTAATACAAGACACAGATGACAGATGAAAAGGAATAAACTACAGTTGGGGTCAGAGGTTTGCACACAGTACACTCATCATCATGAACATTAATGTCTTGGCAATTAATTTTCTGAAATGTTTTTTTTTTTCTGTGGATGAATTACTGTACAACACACGTCTTTAACAGAAGGAAACCCCAAGTTCTGCAGTACAAGGTTTAATTGATGACATGACAGGCACGAGGCAAGGTCTTATGGAAAAAGGATTATTTAATTGGCAAATGTAGGGAAGGAAAAGCTTTTAAAAAGGGAGGAAGGGAAAAGGGGAAGGAAAGTAGGGAGGCAGTGTCTCGCTGGCATGCCCCCTCGAACGGCTCCTCTTTTTCAATTAAAGTTGATTATTAACAGCTGTGCCGTTTTTCCAGTGGCTCCGCCCCTCCGCACACCTTGAGAAGGGAGGGCCACCTACTTAGATCCCTAAAAACATGCATGCACACATCAAAATAAAAACTATATTTCTCTCTTCAGGCGGTCACATGATAGCATCAACAATGGTGTGACAACTAAAATCTTTAGAGGAAACATAATATAGAGGGGGGGGAAAGTAAAATTTAATAAACTAAGTAAGTTTTTGCACTCTTTTTCAAGTAAATTTCACACTTGTAAAATTAACAAAGTAAATAATTACATCTAGCATGGCCTGTTTAAATTATGTTAAGTAGTATTTACTTACTGATCTGATGTAATTAATTGAAACATGTGGGGAAAGTAGCCAAAAATTGTAGCTGTACTTACATATATATATATATATATTAGAAATTATGTAAGCAGCCAGACAAAATTATAAAATAATGAATTAAAATAATTATATTTTAATATAAAATATTATTTCCAAATAATAAAATTAACAAAATAAAATAAATTAATTTAAAAATATATCTTTGCTAAATAGCAAATTAAGGAACAAGAAACACAACTTTCCTAATCTCACTTTTTTCACAACATAAAGCTTTTGAAATAAATATCTGTTGTAGGTAACATATGTAACATAACATATGTTTGAACAGTGTAAACTATCTCCAGTGTAAGATATACTGTATATTCAGTTGCGCTCTAAATGGCTCAGCAGATAGAAAATAACATTAGAACATGTGTACAAAATTGTTTTTACAAAAAAAAAAATGCTTTACATGCACACACACACATGGTCATGTTATAGGAAACAGTACACACGCGTGTGTGTGTGTGTGTGTGTGTGTGTGTGTGTGTGTGTGTGTGTGCGCACATGTATGTGAAAGTCTGCTCCTGCTCTCATAACACCAGTCACGATTCTTTTCAAAGGTAATGCTCAGGTTAAGTATTTTGATATACAAGCACACTTCTGGAATGCAATACTCACAATCCAAAGTACCACAGTAATTTAGTGATTAGTGGCATCATGTTTAAGAAGGTTGTGGTCATGAGTGTTGCCAGGTGCCCTTAAAGTAAAGCAGCTACTGTTTTTTTTTTGTGGCTTGTGGCTTGTCATAGATAAACAAGTAAAAAAAATAGCAAATTAATAAATAAGGAAAATTACTTCCACCCCCCGATAAAATTGTTTACCATTGATCTCTTAGGCTGAATAAAAAGGATCTTACTATGGAGAATATCACAGAACACCAGCAGGTATTACTTTTGTGCTGAATGTTTCTGCTTTGAACACTCCAAGTGATAGAACCTGAGAACTTGCATTATCTGAATCACTGGGGACTGCAGTTTTAGCTAAAAACTCTCTTATCATGAGATACTCTCTTATCTTATCTCATCACCATGTCTAGGACTTACTTTGCTGTCTTTGAGTAGGTTCTTTGCCATTTCTCCAAAAAAAATAAATAATGAGACTGTGGACTACTGCGTCTCGTCTCGTCTCAACCCTGTGGCCCTATTAGGAAATATTGAATAGACAAAAAATATTAAAAGACTGAACTGTGAACATCAAAGACATTACGCAACAAACAGTTACAGTATTTTAAAAAAATAAAGGTGGTAAATTTTGTCCAAACAACCTGAAAGCATTTTTTTTAATTTGAAATATTTTAAATATGTACTAAACAGTTTAAAGATGTCTAAATAATATTAGTAGGTAAGAGTCCAGGATATGGGAACACAATGTTGATTACAATTAACAGGTGTTGTCAGTTGAGAGAAGATAAAAGATAAAAGATAAATGAACATTGTTTCCCCAAAGAAAGAGAAAGAGAGAGAAGCAGACACTGAACTAATGACACCTTTCCCTCCTCCTAAAAGATTGTGCTCTAGTTCAGGCTGAAGAGCTGACAAGTAGCGCATCAGGTATTATTTTCTGAGTAAATATTAGTGCATTGACCTGCTGTTAGTCCCCGCCTCCTCCTTCCAAAAAGACAAAAATATTTGTTTGAAAATGTCTGGACTGAGCTCAAAACTGCGTAACAACAGCAATAAGCACTAGATTTGTATACTGAGACACAAATTTATTAGCCTATACAAAAGCAATTTAAAACAATGTTTGCCTGGTTTATGCAGCTACTTGTCACATACCTGAATCAATACATTGAGTATAGATGGCGTCTTGAGCCTGGCAACACCTCCCTTAGCTTTCATAATCTCTAAGAGTTTTGACTTGTAGCCGTCTAGTTTGGACAAAAAAGGAGAACAGCAGTGATTTTTCTGAATTCCTCCTTTATCTGTCAAAGGAGTTGAAAATTTTTACTTTGGTAGATAATCACCCCAAAAAATAAGTACAACATTTCCTTTATGAACACCAAATATTCATCAAGACAACTTTCCAGAATATAAACCATTTTGCAGGATGTAAATATTAGAACAAAATATATTTAGGATTGAATTAAAATGTTAAGACTTAATTATATGAGTGAAATAAAAGTAAAGATGAAACAGGAAGCGCTTCTGGATCAGTGTTGGTTACATCTTGGTAAAAGGTCTATAATACCTACAATACCGTGATTGGATTAAGTTGCCTGAGATTCAGTGAATAGAGCAGGCCACCTCTGCTGGAAATCTTTAATTGGTGGAGTGAGATTGACAAGTCTTCTGTATGAGAATGTTTTAGACATTTTCTCCGCACTGACTTTCTGATTGTCTTTCTTTTTGATTTCATCCATCATTTGCTCATTTTAAACTATCAAGGGATTCCACATGTGGGTCTGGAGGAAGATGGTTTAGTTTGACCTTTTCTGGTTTCTTGACTTTTTTTTGCTATAGGAACTTTATCATTTGGCTTTTTTTTTTTGAGTCAGTTAACTTCAAGCCCATTTTGTATTTAAGACTTTACTGCCAGCCATGCATTTCTGAAAAAGATCCAGGTTCCTTCAGGCATTAAAACTTCTCTATCAAAGCCTCTACAATTGACAGGATTTGGAGATTTGTGGGGTATGTTGTGCATTTTAATACAGATTCAGCAAGCTTTTGCATGATGTCAGATTTCATACCTTGATTTTGAAAGAGAGTACCTTATCTTCAAAAAATGCTTGATCTCATTACCTCTTAGTCAATGCAAATGCAGTGCTTCAATTACACCATTTGCTGTCCTGCCACGTTGTGTGATGCTGCCAATGGATAAACGTTTGTTAGTTAGGCTTGTTGAAGGATTTGAATATGGCTTTGAAACTAAGCCACCTAAGATGTTCATTGTACCAAGCACTTTGCAGTCTAACAACAAAAGTGAGCTCGTCCAGAACAACAATCATCTGAACAATTTCTGCGAAGTCTGGTAAAATCCTCCAGTTGATCTTTACATCGTGCCAGAATATTTAACTTTATTTGCCACTTGTACTGCTGTGGCATTGGGGAATTGTTTCTTCACAGTTTCTTTTATTCTTTTATCTAGCACTTCAAATGGCATTTTTGTCATTGATGTCACAGAAATACAAGCTCTGCATGATCAGAGTCATACAAGGAGAACGCAATCATTGATTAAAGCCTCCTTGCCAGAGACATCAAAACATTCCTGAAGCACCCAGTTTACAGAAGAACCTTCTTAAGGAAGCAATGCTTTGTCTCTAACCTCATAGTCCATAATGCAGGGGATAGTGCTCAAGAAAGTGATCTTTTGGAAGCAGCCTTTCTTGTGGAAATGGTTCAAGAAACCTGTATTGATATCTTGCTATTGAGAAAACCAATGCTTGAATCAGAAAAAAGCAGGTGACAGAGCAAGATGAACAACATCCTAACAACAGCATCATAATCAACTGCCAAGCCTTGTCACCTTCTGGTATTTTATCTCAGAGAAAGCAACCGAAATAAGCACCAGTTTTCATGTGCATTTCCACCAATGTTTTTTTAGGCGCAAAGTTTGGTGCGAGGAGTTTGTTCTGTCACTCCATTAGTATGGGATTAGTATAGTTCTTTAACCTCCAATTTTTGAAATTGGGACTGTTCCCCAGTACAAAATTTGCAGATATGTGACCTGTTTTCAAGAAAACCTCCAACTGCATGGGCCCCAAGATTTTCAGCAAACACACAGAAAACGGTGCCCTTGATCAATCTCCCAAGAGAAGACACAAAAACGTCATCTTCCTCCAAACCCTTCAGATCAGTTACCAGTGTTTTGAGTACTTCAGAAAAGCCATACTTCTTTGCATCATTTGCTTTACAAAACAAAGCCAAATAAATGGATGTCAAAGAGGAATGAAATATACTGTGAATATTTCCCAACACCCAATAAACAGCAGTGATTCTATGCTTCTTTCAAGATGTCCTGAATGGATTACACCCCTTAGAATCTGTATTGTACTATACATTGATGATTTTATCATCATCTCCAGACAAACAGCTATTTTCTTTAATTTGTGAGCCATCACAAAAGGTTTCATAAGTACTCTTAGGGCTATGTACATTCTTCAACACTTTGTCATTCTTTTCTAATACTTGTGATAATGTTTGCAAAATTGGAACATACTAGAATGTGCTGCTTTTACCTTGTATATACTCTACAGGCTCAATAATACAGAATTGCTCTTTAAAAAATCTACATCTTTTGTATGAGGTGTTGAAAGAACCCTCCACCCCAAGAGCTGCATTTAATGGAGGTAAGATTTTCTACCAAGTCTGAAACTATAGATTCATCAACATTGCAGCTATTCCTTTGCAAAGTAAAGGAATATTTAAATTATTTGTTTGATAACTGGTCTCGAAGCAGTTGATGATATAAATTGAAATTCATCTACTATTTCATCAATGCTCCTATTAGAACACGTTAAAAATGCTTTATAATTTGAGGAAAGGGCAACCCAACTTACAGCACTGTTGACTATTTTGACAAAATCGTGTTCTTCCTCAACAACAGGTTCACATGAATTACTTCCATCAACACTTAAATCAGTATCCTCTGGTGTAAAAAGCTTGGTTAATTAATAAACTGTACACCATTGAGGACTGAAGACAACAACTACAGTAATTGTGCGTCGTCCCTTTTCTGCTTCCCTCCCAATTGCTCTGTAGCAAAGATATTACAGCTGACAGGATGCACTTAAGAAATATATTCTGCAATATAGAAAGCATAAAAAGAAGTAATTAGTAAACTGCAAAATACCATGCGTGTGTTCAGATCCGATGTGCTATTATCTATTAGGGTCAGGGGTAGCTCAGTGGTTAAGGGATTGGACTACGGTTCGGAAGATCCCAGGTTCAAACCCCACAACCACCAAGTTGAGGGCCTTGAGCAAGGCCCTGAACTGCTCAGATGTATAATGAGATTTAAAAAAAAAAAAAAAAAAAAATGTAAGTCGCTCTGGATAAGAGCATCTGCTAAATGTAAATGTATCTACACCAGACACGCACAGATTAAATATACAACTGATAATTTTTTTTAAACATAGTATTATAGAGTACAGATGTAGTAAATAAAAACATGTTATTGAGTTACTTAACTACAGAAGTCTGTAGCAACAACAAAAACTTACACTGTCATGACATGAAACATTTCATCACCTACTGTATCTTGTCCAAAATTGCCATGACAGCTCATAACTCCACTTGATATCTTCCATGTTCATGAAAAGATCCAAGCTTTCCAAGTTAAACACTACCCTATAATATATTCATGGGAAAGAAAAATCTTTTCAGGAAAGAAAAAAAAACACTAGAAAGTTGGCTGCAATTCAGCTTTGATCACTTTTGATGGGAACTGAACATGACATTTCATTGCTTTGCCCTTTTATTCTCAGTAACATGTTTTTAATAACTCTTTATCATTATTTCTACTGGATCATTTGACATTTTAGCCTCATTTATGCAGATATTCATAATAAACAACACTATTATCACTATCTCTTTTCCTATTCAGCTTCTTATACTTCACTTTCACTTTTAAGCCTCTCCTATTTTAAGCACACTTGATCTGGAGTCTCAGCCTGAGTAAGCAAAACATGCAGAACAGTACAGAAAGGAAGGAAGAGACCGGAGATGTCTCTAGCATGCTTAAATTTAGTGTTATGTCACATTATAAACATGGCAATATTTAGAGAAATTAGCACAGGTCAAACATTGTCTGCAAACAATTTCTTTTTTGTCAGGCTGGTAATGCAAATGTAATCTAAGAAAGAACACGTTTATGTAATCAACAGGGCCTGCTTATTACATCCTTGTCAAATAGACAGCCTTTTAATGGGGTTATTAAGGAGTAGGAATATTTCTGTGTAATAATAAAAGGTCTCATAATTCAAAGATATTTCATTCACTCATATTAATAATGACTATTTAGCAATCATTGAATGTTGTGGAATGAATCAAGCTGGTTTCTTGGCAGACATGCAAGATAAATAATTAGAGTTTACTTATTATTATTATTCCATTTTTACCTTAAGGAGTGGAAATCCAAAAAGAGATCATAGAGGCCAACCGTGACCATTGTATTTATTCCCATTTTTTATGACTAATCAGCATGTTTTTGGACTGTTGGAGGAAACCCACAAATCACGGGGAGAACATACAAACTCCATGCACACAGACCCCGGGGTGGGAATCAAATCCGGACCCAGGAGGTGGAAGGCGGCAGTACTAACCACTGAGCCACCGTCCCACCATAGACATACATTTAGTCTACTTCTATACTTTGAAGTCGAAAATGAAAATCATTTTGAGCAAAACTAGTTTTTTATGCATATCAAGGAAACCTTTTAAATGTCATATATCAGCATAGTCTCTGGCATCCCACTGTGTTCTTCTTACATCTTTTGAAACCCTGTTTCCAGGAAATATAAAATATTCCCACATTAAAGGTCTGCCGTTTTTGAGGGAAAGACATTCCTGCTTTTTTAAGTGAAAGCAAGCGTTAAGTAAAAAATAAAATGCAATCTGAACCAAGTTCAAAGTTCTTTTCCATCAGTCTATTCATGCAGCATCTTTTATAACTTGCATCTTATACAACATATAAAATGTAAAATATTGGTTAATGCCAATGCTTTTGAATTGGCACATGTGGGTAGGGGTAGCCCACAGGGTTAAGGCTTTGGGTTTCGGATCAGAAGGTCGGTAGTTCATGCCCAACCTCCACCAAGTTGCCACTGTTGGTTCTTTGAGCATTTAATGCTATTTGCTCCAGGGGTGTGGTTTCATGGTGGACCCTGTTTTTTATATATGTATATAGCTTTTTTTTTGGATGTAGATTGTGTTTCAAGAAAAACTGAGCACTGAATATTTCCCAATCAGATGATTTGGATGTCAATTACATTATTTTCCTCTCTGGTGTCTTTTGCGATTGAGGAATTGGGTAAAACTCTATCTCAGTCTTTATTTGACAAGGTTATCGACTCCTACTGACAATCTGGATTCAGGTAGTGAACTGTCATGCTCTCATCAGTGAAAACTCATTCCACATTCTTTGGACTTCTTGTTTCTCATAAAATCACCAGAGATTGATGAGGT
>JAQQZS010000002.1:5368226-5379759 GCA_030068045.1 Platyallabes tihoni
TTAGATGGAGGCAGATGATTCGCTGTGGCGACCCCTGAAAGGGAACAGCCGAAAGACAAAGAAGAAGAAGAAGAAGGTTCGCCACCCCTGATATATACAATTAACTAATGCCTTGATGGTTTAAAGGGTAAGATTATATAACCTGGAGCCAGTATGATACATTTTGGTCAAACGAAATAAGAAAGTGATAGTCTATGCAGAAATAATTAGATTATACGAAGTTTGTATGGGTTTTTGCTACAGAAATAACAAAGTTTCATTCATTGTTTAAACTTTATTTATTGACAAGTCAGACAAATTTGTCAGATTTCCAGGAGCAATGAAGCTTCTGGAACTGACCAGGTTCGATCTCTTCTTGGCCAAGATTGTATGTGCATCTTACAATTTCTGGTTTTGGGAAACCACCCTTATCCAGACCAGCTTTTCTCTCATTTATACAACTGAGCAGGCTGAGGGTTAAGAGCCATGCTCGAGGATGCTGGGATTTGAACTTATGACCATATAATCACCACTCTAAAATCTTACCCTCTGACATACCACTGCCAACTTCAGTAAGTGGACACATATGCAGTTTGAGGGCAAAAGTGCAACAGCTCAAGTGTACATTGAGGTCTATATTTCTGTATGTATCATCCCTTTTTTTTCTTTTTTTTTTTTGGTATTACAGTCCAATTTCTTCCTCCACTGGTCTTATACAAACTGTATTTATTTCAATTGCAAGACTTTATGAAGTGGATCTGAAGTGTTAGACAGGGCAAAATTTTACTGTTTTATCATTATTACAGCTTTTACGCTCAGACAGCCCATTTTTGCCTCGCTTCCTTCATTGACCTTCCAGCTACTTTTTGGATCTGTAAAACTGGCTATACTAATACTCGCAAATGCACATTAATGGGTTGTAATTAAATACATACTTGTAAGGCACCATGTTCTATATCAATATCAGTTAGACAGTATTAGTAAATTAAATATATTTTTCATATGTTTTTTAATGTGTAATTACGTGAGATTTACATACTCAGCATGTTATACCCTGAAATGGTGCATTCTACAAACAAAATATTAAAAACTGTATATTATAATCAAAACAACCAAATTTGAAAATGTAAAAACATATAAAAATAAATGCATAAATAATGCATACATTCACAAAAAATGTATGAATAAACATGCACTACATTTGAAAAATGAAAATGTGTAAATAAAGTAATTATGTGAGAAAAATCCAAAGACAAATAAAAGCATGTCCAAATTAAAATGTCTAAATAAATTTACTATATAAGATTATGATGTATGACAAAATACTATATAATGATACGAAATGAAATATAATGGTAAAATAAAATGTTAAAAACAGTATATTGAAAAACACTAGTATATTAAAAACAGTATATAAAACAAAATATAATATAATGATAAAACAACATAATTAATACAGTATATTATTTTAAAAATAAATATGAAATAAAGAAATAATGAAATGTACATGTACATAATGCATATGTGCATTAAAATGCATGAATAAAACAAAAATAAATATGTGTAAATAAAGTAATTATGTAAGAACAAAGTATGGACAAATAAAACCATGTACAAATTAAAATGTCAAAATACCATAAATGTACCATATAGGATAATTATATACGACTTATCAAAGCACATGGCTTAATCTTTAATGAATTTCATAATTATACATAATATTAAAATCAGTAAAGTAAATAAAAAGTACTACGCTTTCATGAGAAACTCTCTGTAGATTTCTTTGCATATTTATTTTAATAAAAGATGTTGTAGATTTCTCTTTGAAAGCCAGTCCAAATTGAGATACATCACTCTTCCTAACATCTCTCTTCCTCTTCCTCTTTTCCTTCTTCTCAGTACTCGGGCTCGTACCAGTCGAGTGTCAGTGTAGGGATTTGGAGCTTGACTGCAACGGTGCTCACTTTAAAGACGTCCCTACGGTATCCACGAACATCACCATGATGTGAGTTCCTCTTCATCATGCTCATCATGTTCACTTAAAATGTGTGTATGTGTGTCTGTGTGTGTGTACATGCTTTCACTGCTCAAGTGGCAGTCGGATGGTAGATTGCTGCATGAGAGATCAAGCCATTGCGGGCAGATAACTATGTTTTCACTAGCAGACTTCTGGTTTTTGGAGCAAACACAGAATCTTTCAGCATGAATTAATGTCATGGCTGTCACGCAGGCTGCACAGCACGCATCACGGGAACCTGGAGCTGTGAGGCAGCAGCTGCAAGATTGATTGACTTCAGATCAATCATTTATTTCTTTCGGTGCCTTACAAATCTTTATTTGGATTTTTTTTTATTCAACCAATTAAAATATTTTGCTTGTGGAAGAAAAGGCATCTTAAAATGATTTACATATCTATTGCTCATATTTCAGACTTGACAACTCTATTAAAACTTGTTATAGTTAAAGTAAACTGGATTTGATTTTATATGTGTAACTAAAAAATACAAAAACAACAAATATTACTTTAAAAGTTTAAAAGACCTTGCATTTAAAATGCAAATCTTTCCAAAAAAGTAATGTTCCAGGTTAAATAGGACTCACAGTCTGAGTCGTGAATAAATTATATAACTGTAGGGAGATTAATTATGTGCCATGTACTGTAGTTGCATTCATCATAAACATAGTTGTTAAATGCCGTTTAACAAACCGCCACTTCAAAGACCCAAGTAACATCCGTGGCTTTTGTTTAACTCAATCCCCAATTTTGTGCTGTAATTGGAACAGAATGTGTCAGCAAAACTGTTAACAGAGGCTGTCTTTAGCATCTGAAATCTGGGAGTTGTTTTCCTCTGCTTTTCAGTCGTTTTATTTATGGCATCTTCTTATGATTTCTGTGTTCAGTTATATATTTATTTATGTTTTAACCGAGCAGTCAGGGAATGAAGTTTCCCAAAAGTCAATGGAAAATTAAACAACTTCACTGCACAAAATTAGGTTAATGATATTCACCACACCAAAGAAGCATCGTTCTGATTGTTAATTTCATCTCAGTTACTGCTGCTGAGTGAAAAAAAAAAAGCTTTCCTATAAACTTTATATCTCATGAACTCATCTTTTTCCCTCATATAAGACATTTTACCATGGTATACTGTAGCACTGTGGTCGTTTCATTTAACCTGTAACATAGTATATAGTACCATGGTATTTGTGACAGTACCATGGTATATGGTACTTATTTGCTGATCTACTAGAATACATCGATCATGTACAGCATGGTACAGATCTTGGTACAATAGTACATGTTCTGTATGTAGAATCTGGTTCTACTATGGACCACATGCCAGGATACGTTTAAAGTACTGTATTTTAAACAAGGTTATGTACCTACAGTAATGGTAAGATCTACAGATATACTCTAGTGTCATTTTACATGCTATGGTAACCTCCAAAGGTTAATATGTTTGTGAAGATTCTCAGTCATCCAGGTGAGGTTACCTAAAAGTTGAGTCACGTCAACTGGATTTCTTCATTGTTGAGTAGAAACATTTTACACCTCATCCAAATAGCTTTTTCAGTCTGAGGTAAGTTGAAAAGTTCCTCGTATTTAAGTGAAAGGGGTCTTCTCCATTGTTCACTTAATCCATTTCAGATAGAGAAGGACCCTTTGACCTTTTGAAGTCATCTAGTTGACATGACTTAACTTCCAGACTCCAAAGGTTAAGACACAATATATTTGATCATACCATAGTACTTATTACCAGAAGGTATCCAATATGGTGCTGACTGTACTGTACTATACCATACCTCTAACATGTACTAACATATCTAATATGGTACGGTATGTACTGTACAAATATATCATATTAGATACCTGCTGATCTTTATTAAGAATTGTGATACACATCATGGTACTACTGTGGAAGTGTGATGCAGTAAAACCCTACATACCATAGTAAAATATCTAAAAAACATATCAGCTTCATTTAAATTAAAAGTGCTATTGCCTCCTGATTACTTAATTGAGGCCCGATTTTCCCTCTGTTGGGACAATTTAGCTTTGTTCATTAGTGTGCCATTGAAGCTTTAAATGAAAATGCACAGCGTGGGATGGGCTCGATAATTGATTACAAGTTTCCTCTCTCATAAGCGTTTGGAGAAATCAGAGAAATTTGCGTTGACTCATTGGTGTAAAATGACATCATGATATTAAGTGCGTCTTACACCTCCAGGGTCCGGGTTCAATTCCCGGCCAGGCTCGATTCCCGGCTCTGTGTGCATGGAGTTTACATGTTCTTGCCGTGCTTGGTGGGTTTCCTCCGGGTACTCCGGTTTCCTCCCACAGTCCAAAGATATGCAGGTTAGACTAATTGGTGTTTCCAAATTTCCCGTAGTGTGTGAATGGGCGTGAGTGTGCGTATGTGTGTGCCCTGCCCCCGCGACCCTTAATACAGTATAAAGCGGTATAGAAGATGAGTGAGTGAGTGAGTGAGTGAGTGATATTAAGTGCAATGGATCTCTTGAGCATACAGAAAGTTGGGATGTGAAGCCGTAAAGCCACTCTCGTTTGTGTCTCAATCAAGCTGCCCATTTCTGTGTTAGCTGAAAATGAACTTGATAATGGTGAAGGGTCTGAACTAACAGATTCTCCAGTCTAATGCGTAAGATCCTGGCGCTCTACAGGCTACTTGGACAGATTTTTAACTCTATCAGCTTCCTGCATTTTAGGCAGAGTGAAACCCAAAAGCATTTCCATGGTATAGGTAGCATTGTAGTCTGATGGTAACCTATACCATGGTATTTTTGACAGTACTATTACAATATATTTGCTGATATATTACGCATACACTATGATTCTACCATAGTACATACTTTGGTTTGGTACATGGTACTACCATATCCAGGATGTTCTCAAAATATCTTAGATGTTGTGGTACTGCCTGAACTATACCATACCAGTAGTATGTACTAACATATATAATATGGTACAGTACGTACTCATGACATATAAGATTCCTGCTGAACTTTTGTAGCCACTGTCGTACCTAATACATACCATAATCTTCTTTAAAATATTGTGGTACACACCATAATACTACAATGGTACCCACTGAAGCACGATAGTACCTAACCAGGTACTCTACGAAGTCCTATTGTGCCTATCATGGTACTGTACCACTGGAATAATATGGTATATTATGGTACAGTATGTACTGTAGTTTGCCATAGTACAGTGGAACCTCGGTCTGCAAGCAGTTTGCAAGATGAGCAAAATTTGTTTATAAATTTTAACTTAATAAACGAGCGAGGGTTTGATATACGAGTAGTATGCATGCACTTTGTCTGCCGAGCTTCACGTGATCACAACTGAGACAATGGTTCTTCTTTCGCGCGCGCTGCGGGATTATGGGTAATCGTCTCCCATGCTTGGTCTCAGTGCACGTGTATCACGCGTATATTCAGCATCCGTGCACGCGTGTACTGATTATTCTAATTTTGTGACCATGTGTGTGTGCGCGTGCAAAGCAAAAGCAAGGGTCATTAGAGAGGTTCCCTGTTAAAGATCCAGAGTTTCTCTCTGTCAGAAAGCAGTAATTCAATTAGTGTGCATGTGTGTGTGTGTGTGTGTATGTGTGTGTGTGAGAGTGTGTGTGTGTGTGTGTGTGAGTGTCATTTGAGAGGTTCCTTGTCAAAGAAGTTTCCTGACAGAACAGTGGTTCCGTCCAACACCGTAGCCCCCTCCCTCCTCTCTTATTTGAGAGGAGGGTGGGCGATACTTTGTTTGAGAGGGGGGAGGGGACTACTGTGTAAGACGAGAGGAGGGAGGGAGTAATCCTACACAGTAGCCCCCTCTCCTCACATCTTACTTTAGCTTTACACACATGCGAGCGTGTGCGCGCACAAACACACACACACTAACGGAAACATTGCACTGTCATGGTTCTTTTCAAAAACTGCAGGTTAACTTGCTTTATTTTTACCTGGGACTTTCCGATCCATAGTCCACAGCCTTAACGGAATTCCCCTAAAGTTCTTATGGGTAAACTTGAAGAAAAACTTAAAATTCTTCAATCTTCTGTCTAACCTCATAGAGTAAGAATTTAATTGGTCTGCACTTTTATGTAGATTTAAAACAAAAGTGGGTGTGGCCTAAACCTGAAAGAGGTTTGTTGTTGTCGTCTACCTGAACTCATAACATGGAAATAATTTGAACAAATGATTAAAATCCCAAAACAACACTGCAAATACAACCTTATAATAACAAGACATCAACCTCTTCTTATATATTTTTTTTTGCCTTTTTTGTAGCATCTCCTATAGCTTTGCTATAGTCTCCACTATTATGGTGTTCCCACATTGTCCACACTGCGCAGAGTCTCAGAGCTCGAATGTTAGTATTGTCGTCTCACACCGCCAGGTTTTGAATCTCTCCTTGAGTTGACAGGTTGGTTTCCTACGGGTCCTTTGGTTTCGCCCCACAGTCCAAAGACATGCAGTGTAGGCTGACTGGTGTTTCCAAATTGCCTGAAGTGTATGATAGGGTGTGTGTGTGTGTGTGTGTGTGTGTGTGTGTGTGTGTGGGTGTGTGTGTGTGTGTGTGTGTGTGTGTGTGTGTGTGTGTGTGTGTGTGTGTGCGAGACCCTACACAGTATGTGTTACAGAAAATAGATGGATGAATGGGTGGATGGAAAATTTAATGATTTAGCTACTTCATATACATTGAGAAGGACTTGATAAGAAAAAAATGAACAGACTAACTAAAAAAAAAAAAATTCTGCACCTTTGGATCTCTCACTCTCTTTCTTGCTATCTTTCACTCACTCTCTGTCTGTTTCCAGGTCTTTGCAAAGGAACCGCTTGAGGAAACTGAATGCTGACATGTTCATTAAGTACCAAAATCTTCAGAAGTTGTAAGGACCTGCATTTCTCTTCTTCTTTTCACTCATTAAGGACTTAAAAGAAAGCAATTGATGATATAAAACTGAGACCATTAAGATGTACCTTTCAGTTGGGATAAAAGTGGTGGTAGCCTATGAAAAAAAGGATCATTATCTGTAACAACTGAGCTGCCTCACTAGAAAATGGAGACACACTGATTAGACTTAGCTAATAATCTACATTTAATTGACTAATCAGTAAAAACAAGTGCGAAAAGAGATTGTAAACAATACCTTTGTAAATTTGCTGGATAATTGTAGTTGTGGTTTGACCTATGAACCTTTGCACAAATTAAAGGCCAACTATGAGCTTTTTCTCTAATGAGACACTCGGAACTAGAATAATCTCTGCTGATACAGCATACACACCATTAATAAACCTGTTGTAAATCATCTGCTTGCATAGTTATAGCATAGAAAATTCTCAAAGAAACAGAACCAAATCATACACAATGTCTTATAAATGCTTTATAGTTTGATTTTGTTTTTTTATGAGCAGCACTGTGAATGTGAACCATACCTCCATCATAGAATGTAATGTCAGATTAGGAGTTGTGCTTTAATGCTGCGGATCCTGGCTGTGATATTCTAAGATAAATATCTTTTTTTTTTTAGATACCTACAGCACAACCGCATCAAAGTGGTTGAACCCTATGCTTTCCGAGGCCTTTACAACTTAACACGGCTGTGAGTGCTGAGTTTTTTTTTTATATATAGCTAACTCATTTTTAATTTAAAATTCAAGTCAAAGCAGGACTTTTGATTGTGCAGAATAACAGAACACAGTTATGAGAGTAAAAGCTAACTTTATTTCTCTATATAATCCCCTGCTACACTAATGCACTTATACCAGCGTTTCACTAATGCTTGTATACCATGAGGTTAGAAAGTTTCTCAATACACTGGAGTGATGATCAGACTGCACCCTTCATGTCCGAAACCCTGAAACTCCTTTAACTGCCCAAACATGTGGAAATGACTTGGAGTAAGGTCAGGACTCTACACGGGATCGGGCAATAACTCCCAGACATTAAAACATTTACAGCATTCAAATATTTTACAGCAGCAAAGAGTCTCATCAAAGTACTGTGCTTGAAGTCTTCTGGAAATGTCAATCTGTTTCACAACTACATCCATGAGAAATTGCAAGTCCCGGTTTGACTTGAACACCCCTCATAATTTACTGTCATTAGCTTCCAGTTCATTTTAAGTACAGTGAAACCTCGTATTGCGAGTAACGCGGTTTGCGAGTGTAAAGTGTAAAGGTAAAGTGCAGGTTAATTTGTTTTATTTTTACTTTATATTTTGTAATTATTTTAATATAGTTATAATTATATAGTTATAAAAAACAGTTTTTTGGGTAATTAGAGTTTCCATTATCTATTATGGGAAAATTCGATTTGGTTTACAAGTGTTCTGAAATACGAACCTGCTTCCAGAACGAATTATGCTCTTAATCCAAGGTTCCACTATATAAAGTTTTATTTTTTTTATACATTTGAAAAGATTCTTACATGTTGGAAGGCTAGACTGTGCTACATTAAAATCTGCTAAAAGATCCCTTTGATTGTTTTTCCTACAAAATCTGCTGTCCAAGATAAAGTTTCGGCTCAACCATGTTTTGATATTTATGCTCTTAGAACCCAGCTATAAGACACTACTCCTTCATTTTGATGTTGGCTTAAACTCTGCCCATACATACATGTTATTTGATCAGAGCTGATAGGTGATATTCTTATTTGTTGCAAGTTGTATTTTTGGCTGTTTCCCCAAATTGTCACTGAAATTGGTCACCCTCCAATTCCAATTCCCACTCATCAGCCAGCTCTGCCCTGTCATACATCACCTGCCAACCAGGGAATGTGAAAGCTAACACGTTTCTCTCCTCTTAGAAACGTAAAGCCATAATTGTGTGACACAACACACTCCGAGGAAGAAACTGTCTGCCCTCTTCCTCATACTGTATCTTCTCGCGCTCACGATTGGCTGGTGTCTCAGTTACTAACCTAGATAATACCACCAAAATTTGCTTTCTTGTTTCCTGACCACAAACTTGAGATTCCATATGATAGGAAAATGTTTTGTATAAAACCTGATGATCGTTGGATGAAATTTATTGGATCATCTGAATATGTGTTTTCAATGGAAAGAAACAATAAACAAAATTATACAACTATTATATTTAAAATTTGGTGTTATTCAGTATTCAGCACTTTATTTAATGTGTCTGCTTCATAAGTATGCATTTATATAGCACTTACTTATATATAGTATTTACTTACTAATAAAAACTCTCTGGTTAAATTCTGCCTTTTTGTTTTCTCAGGTATTTGAGCCATAATCGGATCTCTAGCCTGATGCCAGGAGTATTTCAGGACCTGCACAAACTGGAATGGCTGTAAGAAATTTTAATTCCCATACTTCATATTGATTCTGGCATGCAACTAAGACGCTTTTCTCTTTTTCATTAGCATTATCATACGCTGTCATCACATCTATCATAATCCTGCTTGATCATTGTGTACACGTTGCACTACATGGGCAAGTGAATTTGGCTCTGAATTGCTTTTCGTCACTTGGCTGCTGATTAAATCTTTTTAGAGGCCTTCATGCATCAATTAGTGTTTAGTGAGCCAGTGCTTGAAACACATGCTATTCTTTGAAAATTTAATGTTTATTAATGAACACCTTGGCATTTGTATTCGTTCGCAGAATTCTGGAAAACAACAAAATCCACCACATTTCCTCTTTGACCTTTTCAGGCTTGAGCTCCCTCGTGCTGCTGTGAGTTTTTGTCCCCAAAATGTTGCTTTTATAGCACTTTTAACACTATTTAAGGATTTTTTTAAAACACAGGAATACGCTTGTCTTTGATGTGTTAAAATAACTATTATGCCTTTAAGTGTGTTTGTGTGGTGTGTATCGCTTTGTTGTAGGGTTCTTTTAAACAATGCTCTGACAAATGTGGATGATATATGCCTGGAGATGCCACGATTGAATTGGCTGTAAGTTTGAATTCTTAAAAATAACTAGCTGTTTACGTATTCTGCAGGTTCGTCAGGTGGATATTAACCAATTTGATTACAGAGCTCCTAAACTCCCAAGAGGTTTTTGTAAACTTCTGGGAATCAGTTGTTATTTTTGGGGAACAAGTTATTTATTTTGTAGGAACAACTTTATTATAAGCATACTGTAGCATGCCTTTAATGTATGCAGAAAATAACATAAGATAGCTAGCTTCCTACCACAAGACAAATAAAGTTGTTCCCGCAAGATAATGCTTGATCCTACAAGATAAATAATTTGTTACTACAAGATAAATAACATTCTCAAAAGATAAATAATTTGTTACGGAACGATAATACTGGTTCCTGCAAGATAAATAACGTGTTACTACAAGATACATATTGTAACTTAATCCTACAAGATAAATACTTTGCAGTAATAATTTTTCATGTTCATCCTGCGTATTTTAAGCATAAATTTGTAAAAAAAAATATATATATATATATAAATAAATAAAAATAAATAAATAAATATTGCTTTCATTTATGTGCGTCTTAGAGTCCAGCTGGCAGTAACACAACATAGCCATCTCTCTTATCTTCTGATGCCGTTACATCACTGTATACATCTGTGTACATTTCAACTTTCCCAGCAATGCAAGCGGCAATGCTGGTGGGAGTGCTAGCGCTAGCGGCAATGATAGTGGCAAAAAAATGCAAGTGGCAAAAAGTGTTAGCGGGAAGCACAATAACAACAACAGCGAACTTCGATATGGCTTTGTGAGCCGTTCTCCTGGCTTTATCATAGAAAGCAGTTGAGCAGCCCATCGCAAATTGAGTTACAAACGTTCACAAACGTTTAGTTGGTCGTGTTAATCCCGCCAACCAATTATGTGGTTTTAGGCTGATGAAATGTAATGGTATTTTTGATTGGTCAATCTCGCAGTCTCCAGCCAATGAAATTGCTCCGTACAAAGGATTCATTTTTGTTTACTTCCTCAGTTAGCATCATGCCACCAAAAAAAAAATAAACCTGTGAAACCTGACACAAAACAGCGAACAATCAACAGACAAAAATTCTGAAAATAATAAATATTTGCATACATCTTTATCGACTGAAACTGTTCATGCTAACTTTACTGGCACTCTTCACTAAATCTGGCAAAAAAACAAAAATAAAAAAAAATCGTAGAATTTGTTAAACTACTTTGTTTGACTTTCCACGTTTGTAAAAAAGTTTTGAATGTACACGCAATTTAGCCGGCGTTCGGATCGATTCGGTTTGTTTTTTATGCCATATCAAAATATAGCATGTGTGTAGAACCGCATTTGCTATCTCTACAACTAACAGTCATGAATATTAATGTGCAAACATTCACTGGGAATTAATACAGATTAAAGTCCAGCTTGGGTGAATTCTTAAATCATTAACTTCCTGTAACATCAGCTCGTTTATTGTGGGACACATTGTTTTAAGAAAAAAAAAACATTGTTTAAAAGTATGTGCATCCCTCAGACCCATAGTTTTGAAAAATTCAAATCAAATTCAAATTCAAATTCAAATTTTATTTGTCACATACAGTCATACACAGTACGAAATGCAGTGAAATGCTT
>JAQQZS010000002.1:5457838-5474899 GCA_030068045.1 Platyallabes tihoni
AGCCTCCTGGGATAGGCTCCAGGTCCCCGCGACCCTGAATACAGGATAAAGCGGTATAGAAGATGAGTGAGTGAGAGCATATGAAGAGTGTGGGACAGTACACTGGCAGTACAGGGATGCAAACACTGGCATGGCATAGCGGAAGAAATTTGTCATGTTGATACACCACTTAGTCCTAGCTGATACATTTAAGGTCGTCACATCAGTGCATTTAGTTGTGGGTTTGGAATATGCAGCAACTGCAGTGTGTGATTTTCGACATTGCTCAGCCTTCCTCAGTAACAAAACTGATCCACTCTGCTGTTGCTATCTTGTCTTTTGTCATTTCCAGCCCCGGTGCTAGACCACCACGTGCCCTTCTTTCCATGTGGGTGTTACCCGTGCGCCTCATTTACACCTCCATGTCGAAAGCATATTTGAGACTTAAATCATCATCCGCGATGCTTAAAGGACAGTTTTCGAGGACCGTGACCGGTGTAGAAGTTGATGAATATGTTAATAAGTGTGATGTTTGATTGAAGATGTCCAGAGAAGCTCTCATGTTGCTTTAAGCCAGCATACAAAATAGGCCTGTTAAAATCAACACCACTTGGATGTAATCAACATCGGGGTGAAATGAAACATCTTGGAAGGGCAACATAGAAAATCATAGAGATCCAATCAGTGAGAATATGACGCTTGTGGAGTAGAAGCTCAGAAACGTACTGTTGTATACCTCAGGAGGGAGAAAATAATATGGGGTATGGGACATGAGAGAAAAGCGTGTCATTTTAAGCAAATCAGAAAGCGTTATCATTAACAAGAGAGATGGATTAGATTGGATTAGATTAATATTAAATATTCTGCTTCCCTTTGTCTAAGATTTATTATTATTATTATTGTTATGCTGTTTAGTGCTGCATAAATAATCGCATAAAAAGCAAAATCGAAATCTAGACCTGTGAATTCATTTAATCGCAAAAGTTTACAATTTATTACAGGTAATATACTCATGGTCTGGAATTTTTTAGGGATGGGAACCACCAGGAACTAGCCGATATGATGATATTGCGATACCTAGGTGCAGATGAAATTTTTATTGCAATTCTATTAGTATCACAATTTTATAACTATCCTGATTGTGTATTTTTTATTTATTTTTATTTTTTTTAAATTTTGTTACAATTGTAAACAAACTTATAATAATTCTGTCCTACCGCAAAGGACACTGCTGCATGCCAGTGTGTGAATAGTTTAGAGTGTGCCCCCTGTAGGATTATAGAGGAACAGCAACATTTTACCACCTCATATACAAGCATACAGTATATACATTAAAAATGAATAATAAAAAAAATGATTTTGGCGTCACGGTCATAGTAATACATGAACTGCCACACAAAGAACTGTGATATATAATTGAAACGCCCCCCACCATCTCTAGAATTTATGTAGTTTGTCAATAATTAAAAAATTTGTTTATTTATTTTAAATAATTTTGTGATAAATATTGTCAAACATCATCTTAATGACCTAATTTTTGCTATGATTTGCTATTAGACTTGATAAATCAGTTTGAATAAAAAACAAACAAAAAACAAATGGTACATTTGGTAGATTAATATAAAGTTTACATTGTAACATTGTCCAAAAAACACACTCTATTATTTTTTTCATCAAATCATGCAGCTGTATGATGTTTGTTACCGACAGCGTCTGCAAAAACAACAACAACAACCCTGTATGAAAAATGTATTCCTGTTCTCTTTATAAACTTAAACTTCTAAATCTTCTCCGTTTATTCTCTGCACTAAATGACACTAATAGTTCTATTAAACATTCTATTTCATGTCCTAGAGTAATACAGTATCTTGAGGAAAGAGTGGGTGGAAAAACAAAATGCAATATAATGCAATAAGCGATAAAGCAAGTCTGTTTAGTTTGCAGCATTTCTATAAGCATTCCATAAGTATTTGACCCCTTGTGTGCTTGCTGCAGTATTATGATGCAGTGTTATGTGTCTCATGTTATTTCCTGTGCAAATAAAGAACCGTCTTAGCTGTAACTATTATTTCTAGTTCTGGAGAATTACATTGAGTAAACTGTGTAAAGAAAGGCTTTCTATACATTTCTCTGCTAGAATTTAGGATTCAACTTATGATGTACAGTACGAACCACAAACTTCTAATTCCATCTAGATAAAACATAAAGTAATTCCTGCAGCCGTGTGTTGATTTCTTCCTAATGTGTTCTTATATTCATATTATCATGCAACACTTTTTTTGTTTTTTTTGCAACATCGCCTTCATCAATGAGATTCCAGTCAGATCGGCAGTCCGAAAGGAAGTCCCAAGGGAAAAAAAAAAAAGAAAAATTTGACCTTGCTTCCTGTGTTGTCACCATTGTGGGCCATATCCTGAGGATGCGTGTTGAAATAGCGTTGCGTTTTCTCCGTGTGTTCCCACTGTGGCTTTTTCCGCTCAGGTTGAAGATCACACGGTTGATGACCTTCTGTAAACAGGAAGTCCTGTGTCAAAACACTGACCTCAGGATTCCTCAATCGAAACACTTTTAACAGAAACAACAATGACAACATGATGCGTTTCAATAGATACAACAAAAAGAAACATGCAGGTCAAGTGACGCTCAGCTCAGGTCTTTTGAATTGAATACAAAAGACTTGAATTGCCATAGAATCGTGTTTGAATAATTCTTCTATCATCTATAAGCAATTTTTTTCTGAGCACACCACGTTCAAGTCAAGGATGTTGAAATCAAACTGGGACTTTAGATTGTGCAGAATAACAGAACAGTTATGAGAGTAAAATCTCTCTTTTTCCTCTATATAATCCCCTCCTACACTAATGCAGTTATCCTAGTACTTTGAGTGTTCCTAGGGCTTTGACACTATCAAGGTACAAAATTCTCAATCGGACTGCTTGCTTCATGTTTGAAAACCTGGCCTCCCAGGAACTCCTTTAAAGTTCCAAATGTGGAAATGACCGCGCTGTCAGAACTGTATGAAATATGTCGCAAAAACTCCCAGCCGAGTTCCTGTAATGTACAGGTGGTGTTGGTGAATGATTGTGTTCCTCAAGTTGCCGAGTTATCGGTCAGTTTTCAAGGATCAGGCGTTCCACTCACTGAATGTTGAAGTGAATGACTCAGCATGGATCGCTACTCGCGGATGTTTGGCCGCGTTTAAAACGTTTGCATCGTTCAGATGTTTTACTGCAACTGTCACTGTAATTTGCTTAACGACTTCTGCAAATGTCAATCAGTTTTACACTTTCATTCATAAGAAGTTTCGTCACAAGTACCGGTACGGTTTGAACAACCCTCGTATTTTTATTTTTTTTTACATCCATTTATAGTTTCATTTAATGTTGATTAATGTGATTCGTTGTTCGATTCGTGTTGCTGCAAGTGATTTGAACTGTAATAGAACTTGAATTTTATTAGGCTTTAGATGTTCAAAGCAATTTCACTGGCCACAAAGTAAGCAGCTACTCTATGTCTATGGAAATATTTATTGCATTTTTTATTTTTTAACAAAATAAAGAACTCCAGATGACTTGAATCAGTTGCATAAGAGCAGTACAACTGGCTCTGCGTTTTTTGTCATATGATCCAGCTCTCAGATGTTCAAGCATGACTTTAACATGATTCTTTGCAGATCTGTGCACTAGATATTAAGGCTTTTTGCATGTGACCTATTTATAATGAATTATTCTGAAAAAAAAAAAAATAAAAAGACTCATAATTCCATTCTTTAATTAAATTCTACGTTTAATAATAGATGATATCTATCCGAAACCTTCTTTTATTTCTTTAAGATAGCAGGTTTCATTGATTTTATACATACTGTATTAAATGGTTTAATTCGGTGTCTGTGATTTGATTTTGATTTATATTCTGTGCTCTCTGCATCATAAGGAAGCAGACTTTGAACCCCACGGCCCTGAAATATGTAGTTTGAATACTCCAAAGCTCAGTGCTTTGTCTGGCTGTTCCTCAGCAACCGAGGTGCTTTATAATGAAATAAAACAGCTCCGGTAGGACGAACTTCACTTTTTTCAGCAAGTCTCAACGTGGTGCTTAAATACTAAAGACCAAAAACATTAGAGCGGAGTGTTGGAGTTTAAATCCCAGGGCCAAGAGCCATTAAAATTGAACCGTAAATTGAATTTTTAAAGCCAAGGCAGGTTTTGGGTGGTGGAAGTGCAGAGTGATGTTGCGTTTTGCCTGCCTCAGCATGGGTAATTGTACATTTAGTCGTCGAGGGAGGAGAAAGGACACCGTGCCCTGACTTTTCCTCCCCCTGGGTTATCTCATTAGCCCATTTTGTGTTTGTTGATTATGTTTTAGGTCAAGCAAGAATGCTGTAGTTGCATTTGAAACCTCCAATGCTTGACGTTTCAGATCCCTGACGACTGTCTTGATTTTTTTTGCCCATGCTAACTTGTAAATCAATATGGCTAGCTAATATGGTTGGGAATCACCAGGGGCTGCCTGATTATATCACAAATATCACGATTTTATAAATATCCTGATTTCTTATTTTTTAAATGAATAGTTTACAGTGCACCACCTGCAGGATCATAAAGGAACAGCAACATTTTACTGCCTCAAATAGAAACATATACAAATATAAAAATAAACATCAGAAAAATTATCGTGACATGTAACTGAATTGATTCAGTTACCGATCTCTAATAGCTAACATTAGCCTATTATTGTATTGTTCATTAGCCAATGTACTGTAAATATAATTAACTCTTATGGTTAAAGCTATTAGGCATGTTTTGCATTAGGCTTAGTTTAGGCTTAATATTGTGCAAAGCAGTATCGAGTTTTGCTAGCTAGCTGATATTACTAAACAGCTAAAACGCATTTACTTCAGATTTTAACTAGATTTTCTTATTTGGCTTATACTAGTTTTACGTTACTGTGCTATATACTGTCCATACAGTATTGTTGCTCTTATTAATATTATTATTATTCTTGTTATTGCTTTTGCCGTGACTAAAGCGCTAGGCAAAGTTAGCTAAAATTAGTAAAACCTTGATTGCTCAAACTGTTTATCCTGCATAACATACAGTAAGGTACACAATAATATGAAAAGAAGCCTGTTTGGCCTGGTAGGCTAGAAAGCAAGCTGACATTCTTCAAACAAAATTCAAGGTTGCTAGCAAGCTAGCTAAAATTATACCAACTCTTATGAGTTGAAACATGTGGTGATTAACAGCCAGGCTTGCTATGAATCTAAGTAGTGTTTGACTATTAGTCTGTCAGGTTAGCTGTTATCCTAGCTGATATTCTGTTATATTCTGTAAACTGTGTACAAGTCAAGGTTTGCTAGCAGGCTAGCTAAAGCAAGGCCAATTCTTGTATAGTTAACAGCTAGCCAGGTATGATGGCAGTCTATGTAATATTTAACTATATATGATGTAAGCCAATAGTCATGGTTTCTACCAAGCTAGCTAAAAATAGACTAAAGCTTGTTGTCAAAACAGTTAATCAGGTTTGCTAACATGCTAAATAGAGGGCTTACCAAAATGTAAAATGTATCTAGGTTGGCTAGAAAGCAACATAAAGATGGTAAATAATTTTTTTTGGCTAGAAAACTTGCAAACGTTATGTATTATATAGTATGAACCGGTTGTCCAATGTCACTAGCATGCTAGTCTTTAAGCTCATTTCCGTTTTCCGGTGGTTGCAGATAGGGGCTGTTTTTTTCTTTCTTTTTTTTCCCTCCTTCAATCCTTGAAAATGGCTCCATTTTCATTGGTGTGTTATGTAAGACTGTGTTGATGTTGCATGAGTTTTGGTTTACTTTGTGCGAAACAGAAAGAGCAAATGTTATCTGCCCGAGTGACTTGGCTCGGTTCCCAGCTGCGAGTGCCGTGATGCGGTGGAAAGCTTGTCGTTCTTCGAATGTTTTCTCCCACACAAAGCAGAAATCGCTTGTGGTTCAGGACCCGGGAAAGGATCTCACCTTTAGCTGGAATGTCAGTAGCGTTAGTCAAACACAAGCCTATAAATAAACACGCAGGAGAGATAGCAAATACACATCCAACAAGTCATATCTGCTCTTTCCTGTTGTCCTGTACATTCCCATGTTCAGCACACACAATACTCTTATTGTATGCGCTGTGAAAAACTGGCACATCCAAAGGTACTGTACCTCTGTCTGGAGAGGCAGCATTTTTGAGTGTTCTCATTCCAAGCCGATTGGTGCGTCGCATTTCTCAAATTACGCTTCCTTTATGCTTCTTTTTTTCTAAGGCTTTTTTTTGGCTTGTTCTTGATTCTCTTCCCCGTGTGTTTGCTCCTTCCTGTAAGGATGTGAAAAAAGGTTGAAAGAAAAAGGAATAATAGACAGAAGGTGATGCTGAGTCAGATGTTCTTGTTCACTGAAACATGACTTGAAAGCAAGAATCACTATAAAAATTTCATACAATAAAATATTATAAAAATTTTAATTGATATTTTAGGTTGTATAGAAAAAAGGAGTATACATAATCAATCCACTCTGCCTTTTTTCGGCTTATTAAAAAATATTTTAGATTACTTTTTAGATTAGATTACTTACGTGGAGCGAAGAAGTACAGAAAGAATATATTTGTTTCCGCAAGAAAGAAAGGGTTTATGTGGTAGTGTTTACCTATTAAACAAATTATCAAAGGTTTTCACCACCCCTCACATTCCCATTCTTTAATATCTAGGTCACAGCTAAAGAATGTCACATTCATAAAAAAAAAAATGTCACATTCATAAAAAAAAAAATATTTTAGATTACTTTTTATATATACAGTATTTGTGATTTATTTTTTTTGCAATCTAATTGAAAATCTAATAATAATAATAATAAATAATAATAATAATAATATCTAATCTAATTCTTCTAAATTGCTTTTAATATCACAGAGACGGACAAAATCAGAAATGGACCGGAAAGTTCCTTTCCAGAAAGCATTAGGTGGCCTTCTCATCAGGCCACCTAATGTTGTTACCCCTTACGTGGAGCGAAGAAGTACAGAAAGAATATATTTGTTTCAGCAAGAAAGAAAGGGTTTATGTGGTAGTATTTACCTATTAAACAAATTATCAAAGGTTTTCACCACCCCTCACATTCCCATTCTTTAATATCTAGGTCACAGCTAAAGAATGTCACATTCATATGGCATCATAAGGACATATAAATTTGAAGACATGAAGCCCTTATTGTACAGAAATGTCCCTAGGTAAACTGGGTAAACTGTGAAATTGTTTGTCAGAAGTATGAAACCTGTCTGATTGTGTGAAACGCTTGGCAGTTACGACTGTCCAGACTTAGTTGTTTTCAACATTGAAAATCACACTAGTGCAGAATGCTAAATCCTTTTAGAACCTCTGATGAAGAACCTCTGATTCTTCATCTGAAATGAGTTTTTCTCAGGATACAGTGCAATTTAATACCGCTTGATTGGAACTTCTTCAAATTAGGATTTAAACTCAGCTTGGCGTCTCCCGTTGTTACGGTCCATCCGTACACCTTTAAACCTTTAAAACTTAGCTTTTCAAACGTAAACATCAAAACCCACAATTCAGATATTTATTGATGAATTAGAGATGAAAATAGAAAACAGAACTGGTGGTTTTGCAGCGTATCGATTGCAGAAGATCCCGTGCACCACTTCTCCGTCGTCTTGGACTCTGCAGCCTGCCGCCTTCTTGCGCTGAATTATTTAACACAAGTGTGTATTGTGCTATGCGATGACGCCAGTGCTCGCATCTGCTAGGAGCCTTAATGAGATGTTCTTCGTCATTCTCTTGGCTTCGCTGCTCTGTTCCTCGAGGTTCAGAGAGGCTATGTTGTTTAATGGCTTAAAGATTTTTAAAAATGTTTCTAACTGTTATTTTCAAACTAGTGTTTGTTCTTTTTGAATACTCAGAAATGTATTAATGATATGATAATCAACTGTAGAGTATAGCATGTTCTCTAGCTCTGTTAAACCCTAGGGATAGGCCACATCTGTGTGTAGTGTTTGCCTTCTTGTAGAGAGTTGTCTTATTTTGGGCATAGTCTGAATGGGGTTAAAGATGTGGTGAGCCGTTTCTGATTCAGAACACATTTCGTACAATTTGGAAATTAAATTTCTGTTCAAAAGAGAAATTCCAGTCTCCGTGGCACACCAAGTGGTTTAAATAAATGATGTGGACCACCAACATCTAAACAGTCAGAGCAAAGAAGGGTCTGTTAATAATGCTTTACAAAGCTCTGCATCTTGACCCAGTCACAGCAAAATGTTTTTTAGGGGTGTGCTGAAGGCTGGGGTTTCAGGGAAGACTGTGGAAGTATAACATTTTTGTGATAAATTGCTGGTATAGTAGTTATTTAAAGTACAGAATTTATATGTCCTGCTCTGGTGCCTTCTAATGTGATTTGCTTTGGCATGATCCAAATCTCTGATTAGAATGATTTTTTCCTTTAAAAATCTCCAGTCATTATTGTCAAATTTTATTTATTTATTTATTTTTCTTAATGCAATTTTTTTTGGCTCTGATTAGTAGAAAAGCAGATTAGGGTTCTCATAAAAAACATTGAGTTCAGATTTTTTTTTTTTACTCAGATTTCTGAGTCAGAATGTTGACTTTGAGAATTCTGACTTTTTTCCCCCTGACTTCTGACTTTTTCTTTCTCAGATTTCTGACTTTTTTATTTCAACTGAACTAAATTTTTTCATGCTGGCCCTAATGCATTCCCGTAGATTAGGGTCGCACATTCCACGTTATTATTTTTTCATTGAACACAATAAATTAATAATTTGTAATTATAACAATATGCACATGTCTTCTTGGTTTATATTTCATTTAAAATGTTCCAGCAGCCGAATAAGTTAAAGAACCAGGATGATGATGATGATGATGATAAGTACAAATAATAATGGATATACAGTATGAGCTATATTATGCAAAAATATTATGCAAAACAAACTTTAGCATTTAATGCTTTTTTGATTAGGATAAATTCTTAACGGAAATGTATCAATTTATGAGTAATCAAAAAAGCTCTTTATGTAGGATTCTATGTAAATGGGACTGTGGCTAAATGTCAGACATGCCTGATAAAATGCCTTTTGAGATTTTTTGCTCTCTTAATTTCTTTAAAGTATTGGCACCCGTGTTTTATTTAGGTTGCTTTCCATTATTAATACATATATACAGTATGTATATATATATATATATATATATATATATTGAGCTTCATGTTAACGTAGTTCACTCAAAAAGCAAAACACAGATTTTAATGCAGTTTTAACTATTTGTAAATGTTAAAATGGTGTTTTACTTTTTTTGAATCTTGTGCTTCTACTTTTGCAGTCTGTGTTTAGGATCGGTACCAGACACGTAGCAGATCATGCACGATAAGGTTAATCCTGTATTCTTTCATGCAGGGAAACCGCAGGAAAGATGGTCATGTGATTTGCCTTGATGCTGACAAAGTGGAGCATCTCTGTCAATTATTTACACCCGTTAAAGTCATGAATAATGCAGCTTCTGGCAGCACTTAGGCTTCTGTGCAACGCCGTGTGAAAAGCGACGCCTGGCTGTTAGGTGTTGCCAATCTCACCGATCCTCCACCAGTGATCCTTGTCTGCTGTGTAATCACTAACTACCTGTAACTGGCATCATTAGTTGGGGAAGCTTCGTAAACTAACAACATATGCCAGTTCAGAAATCCTTTGCTTGCACCAGATGCCTGATTGGGTGCCTCTGTCTCGGCTCTAATTAAAAGACGAAGAGACAGTGGAGCCCGGATGAGTTTTGCTCTGTTTTAATTAACAGGTTCTTTTTTCATCAGCACATGTATCAGGAGGTTTGGCTGTGTGGTGCTGTGGGGGGAGAAAAGAAAGATAGAAAATCCTCCTCTAGCAGAAGAACTCGAGCTTTTCTAATTTGAAGCAAAAAGCTGCTGTGTTTTTGTCTCCCTGCTGATTAACTTCTGCCGAGAGACTGATGAGGCCAGCAGGTTCACAACACTCCCTTGTGAATTAAATGGTATATGACGGGGAGGACGAGAACGCGTGTGTGTTGGTGGGTGTGCACAAATAGTCTAAAACATGCTTCATAAGGTCTTTCTACGTCCTACATAGTTCTTTTGGAGATGAATTCTTAAGGCAGAATTTTATATTGAAAAACGTATGGGAAATAAGGTAAATGCAGATAATGTGTTCCAGCCACCCAAAAATATTACCAATATTGCCAATTTCAACACTATAATCATATTTTTTGCACATAAAAATAATCCAAATAGTTAGAAAAACCATGTAAATGAAGTAAAATATGAAATAAATAGACATTAAACCTAACTTTAAAAACCTTAATTTATGATTTCTCTTGGCACCAGCTGATTTTAAAAACGAAACTGAAAGTGACTAAATATTACTTTAATGTAAATTCTATTTTAGTGTCATTTTATTTTCATCTCACTGGCCGTCATATTAAGCATTTTACTGCGTATAGTTGTGTGTTTGATGACTTGAATTTGAATTTTTATTGAGTTGAATTGTTTATTGAATGGTTTTTTATCTTATACTATAATAATAATAATAATAATGATAATACTATTTTTGTTTGATTTGGCTATGGAACTCTTTCCCGTCAATCTTGGCTCTATTAAAGCCAAACCGAAAACTTTCATCTTTTCTCAGCCTTCGTTTAGTTTTTATACATTTTTTTTTTTGCTCATGGTGATATTTGGTGTAAATAAGCATTTATTCAGCTTATAATTCATTGCAAAGAATCACGGAAAATCTATACATATTGTTACATCTGAATGTTTAAGCAAAGATTAAAATATTTATTTAGCTACAGCGATTTGTATAACACGAGGCCTCTTTAAATGAATGCAACTTGCAAATTTTTGCCAAAAGTTTTCTGGAAGCTGTGCTTAGTCACGAGACTAGGGTGCGTTATATTATCTGAAAAGAAACACGGTTGAAACAGAGCTGAAAAGAAATACGCAAGTGGACAGTACCAGGTTGTGTAAAGAATAGAATAACATGGCACTAAACACTTTTTAACTGTAGTAGAATTCACAAATGACAACATGAATGCATAAATTAAGCATTGACCAAACTTATAGTTTTGTGAAAATTAGTCATTTTTGAGTCTTGCAACAAAATGTAGTCAATATTTAGTATATTTACAGTCTCTAAAACCATTTTGTTATTTTGTGCATATGAGTAATTAACACCTCATTGTTGATTATTTTCACATGTTGGCATGCTCCAAAGTGTTTCTTTCCTCTCATATCACAGAAATGTGCAAACAGTAAATTTTTTTTAAATTAAATATTAACAGACCATATTTCCAACTAGTTTGTAGTTATATCCATTATTGTAGAGCGATCATGTTTCCTGTTACATATCACATCATCTTGACAAATCAGTGTCAAGAACTGGACAGCGTTGTTCTCTATAACCTATATAATATATTCTCTATAATATTTGTGCATATGCAGAATTGCTCAGAGTGCTGACATTGCTTTTATACGCACAGACTCCACCTTCTGTTACGTGCCTGACAACGACTAAAATACCCTAAACGCATAGTGTGCAGTGGCTCTCGATCTAGATTCAATGACAGGCTGATATACAACTCGCTCACACCTACAAATGGCCCGCAGGACGCGCTTCTGGATGCCAGAGCAAGCGGGTGACTGGCGTTAAGCTTGGCACATGGTGTAAAAGTTGTCCAGGTTATACTAATCGCGCCATACACTTCACATTATTGTGGCTCCGCCCTTGTTTTTCCCACCGTCTGAATTCTGTATGGCTTACAATGAACACTGCCATATCTCTGTGAGTTAATAAGAAAAGCATTTTAGTGCTGTGGGGATAGCGTTCGCACCCTTTCCCAGGAGGATTCCTATTCTCAGCTGACCCGGGAGTCTATTTATCAAGCCGACAGATCTCTGGGGTTTAATTAAAAAGTGCTGCATTGTATTCTCTTTTTTTTTTGTTGTTGAAAGTTTGGATCTCTGCTGCGTTCAACAGTGTGAAACGTTTTTTTTTATCTGGGAAAAAAGTGCAACAATTTGGTGATTTGTTTATTCTTTTATAAAATTTGGCCTAAACTGAGTTTAACAACTTCTCCTTAACAACTTCTAATAAATTTAGAGAGAAACCAATTTTTATTGTGCAGTAGACTAGTACAAAAAAAAGTATTGTGGTACTAAAATTTTTAAAGCGACACAATACAAGCATTTCAATGTTATTTGTTCATCAATATGGTCGGACTATAGTAAATATATAATAGGGATCTGTCTGTTTAAGCACGGTGCTGACAGCAGTGACGTATGTGTGAGATAAGTGAGGAAAAAAAAACTGAGTTTGTAATATGAGCCACGGGAATCTTTTAAAGAATAACAGTACAGTAGTAACAAGAGCAATTTGTCAGTTATAACGTGAGCGAAATAGACGTGCACCTGAACATAACAGCACCTCTGCACACACGTGTGGTTTTAAAATGTTGTAGAGTTTCGTAGGTTTGATATTGGGACATTCACTTTACATTAAAGATGATTTTTTTTTGTTTGTTTCTTAAGAAATAAAACACAAAATGATCAAACTGTGTATTTTCTTATTTTGGTATAGACACAACTGAATATATTTGTATTTTCTACGGTAAAAACACAGTGAATCTAATACAGATGGGGGTAAAAATCGATTCAGATATGTATTGAGATTCTTTTGTGTGGCAAAACTCAAATTGATTTTTTTAAAATATCTTTTTAAACAGTTTTTAAACAATTTCCATTTACTGAAAACTTTCCAATGAGAATTTTTCTTATTTTTAGATCAGCGGACATATAAGCATTTCATTTCGTATCATACTGTGTATGAATGTCTATGTAACAAATAAAATTAGAATTAGAATATTTTTAGACCACAGATAAAATAAGATACAGAATATAGTTATTTTTCATTGCACATGTATTTTATTAATGATTATTAATGATGCACACTTTTAAGTGAGTGATCACACTTATATGCTTATTGTGTACCCGGGAGTAGTCTTAGTAATGGTTTTTAAGTGAGGAAAAAATTTATAAGGCACCGGATACATTTAAATAATCATTGAACCTTTTTATATTTTTAAATTTAATATTGAATCGGAATATTTACAAAACCGTGATACTTATAGAATCACAATTTTAACTGGATTAACTCGTGATAATATTGTACTTGTGATTCCCATCCATATGAATGTATTTGTTAGCATTTATCCATTTACCAGTTATTCTCCACATATCTTTTTTAAAGTAAGAAAACATCTCTTTTTTTTCTTTTCATTCTGTTCTTAAATAAATCTGTTTTTTGTTGTGTGTGTGTGTGTGTGTGTGTGTGTGTGTGTGTGTGTGTGTGTGTGTGTGAGAAACGCTGCATTTCTTTTCTGGCATCCAGAAACACTTCTTTTTGTCTTTCATTCTTAGTTCTTGATCTTTTTAGTCATTTTGACCAGAAGACTGAATTTACCAGAGAAAATAAAACCGTTCAATGTTTATTCGGAAACACTCGATTTAGCTTTAACTTGACAGCTAAGTGCAGCAAATGTAGTCGTCTGTCTAGCAGATGAGGGCTGTTAGCTTAGCAGAATTAGCCATGTGGTGAGGAGATAAATGGCTCTAATGAGGAAAGCTGTCAGCGCTAAGCAGAGATACAGCACATCACAGCTCTGGACACACAAAAACCCCTCCATAAACCTGCTGAGGCACAATCCTCAGGGCTAGCGCTGCAGTTAGCATAATGATTTAGAAGAACACTGAAGTGTTTTAATAGTGAAATACTGTGCACAGGTTCATAACTATGGGAAAATACACATGGTTTAATTTAATTTAAATTTTATTTTACTCAGTTTTTGGTATATGGTGGTGGTAGATTTTACTTAAAAAAATTTTTCAACCATCAAAAATAAAAATTTTTTTTTGGAGAAACCCTCATGTTTTTTTTTTTTTTTTTTAATTAAAAGTACATGCTTATTTTTGAGTATTATGTGGTTTTATACACTACAGATCTTCCGGAAGCTTTAAGCATGTCTCCTGTGAATTTTAAGCAGTACGCCTCCTTGTTCATCCCCTCTACGTTGAAATGATAATTCCCTCACAATATTATTTTTGTTGATGTTTAATGAGATGGTTGCCGTGGTTACCAGGGTACCTCGAGCCATGTTTAGTAACCTTAGGGTCTTCATTTCTGTCTTTTCAGTTCTTCTGGATGAATGATGCATTTAAGGTCCAATCAAAAATGAAACGCCCTAAGGTTATCTAGCATGGCTTAAGGTACCGTGGTGACTACTATCTCATGAAACATCAACGAAAATCATATCGTAAGGGAAGAAGTCAAGGGAATGAAAACTTATGCACAGCATTAATACATGCTGATCACTTCTCTTCTATCGCATGTTTAGTATCATGTTTAAACTACAAATCCAACATGAAAATTAAACATGATAGTAATCGCGTTTTGGAAGCTCCCTGACAGCTGTTGAAGTAAGTGTTGCTCTTGTCCGTGGGGGTTTTCATCATCCCCGTCTATGTTTGCTCTCTAAGGGCCTTGCCATTCGTCTTGTTACCAAGGTAACCGCACCCTCGGCTTGGGGGAGGGGGGGGAGTGGAGTGTTCTCTGGTAAATTCAGTCTGTGGCCAATTAGGTGTGGCTACTTAAGAAACGGCTTAGCTTTCTGTTTTTGGCCAATCACAGTGCAGAGTGCGTGTTGTCCCAGGGGACATCGATAAGAAGTCTTTGAACATGAGACAGAGAAAAGAAAAGAGATCAGCGTGACCTTTTTAAAAAATATTATTGAGGTGTATTAACACTGTGCATAAGTATTCACCCGCTTGAATTCCCCCCCCCCCTTTTCCCCCCACATTTTTGAATATTACAACCTGAAACTGAAATGAGACTTGATTGGGATTACGTGTCCTAAATCTACTCAAAATGCCACGCAATATTGAAAGTACCAAAATACAAGTACCTAAACAAGATGATTCCACAAGTATTCACAAGTATTCCCACCCCCTCAAAATCCTCCTCTGGTGTAACCGGTCTTCACGAGAAGAGACAGAATTAATTAAATGGAAGTGACCCTGTGTGTAAATGAAGTGTCATGTGATCTCAGTGTAAATACACCTGTTCCTGGAAGAACCAGTGTGTTAGAGAACAGACCTAAACAAACACTTGTCAGGAACACCCAAGAGCCATCAAGACTGATAAGTTAAAATCGATAAGTGTTTCTAACAAACTGTATTAATTATAGTTTCAGTGTGAATGAAAAAGAATCCCAAACAGCACGAGTAAGTCCATGTAAGTCCAAGCTATGACCTGGAGGAGCTGAAGGAGGCCATCAACAGCAGGTTAACATGGGATTAGTGAGAAAAGCCTGATTATATAATCCTCAATTTGGTTTCAGGTTGTAACATGACAAAGTGTAAAAAAAAAAATTAAAAAAAAATAGCTCAATGGGGGGTAAATGCTATCGTAAGTTCCAGGCTTGTGTTCTTTGTAACATGATCAGTAAGCGCGTGTCTTGAATAGTGTGTATTATGCTGAAAACTCCTCCCAGTGAGATAGAGTGAGATAGAGAAAGAGATATGATTGACAGATTTGGCAAAGGCGCACTAATATAGTGATTGTTGAATCTTGATTTTGTGTGTGTGTAAATGAGACTTGGTGTGTGGATATGCTGCACATGGATATGTCTTTATTTAGAGATTTGTGCTCTCGAGTATCACTCAGCTCATAATTACAGCCCAGGTCATTCAGTCTTTTGCATAATCGCTTGATCTCATGACCCGACGCTGCACCGGTTACATCAGCCACTTTCTGAGCTCACAGAGCAAACACGTACATCATCGGTGTCATTTCAGATCCGAAAACCTGAACACTTCATGGAGAACACAAATGATACAGAAATGGTGTTTTAAGGGCTGAAGTCTTATTTTCTTCTTGTTATTAGAGGGAGGAGGAGATGGAACAGTGATGGATATCAGAACTAAACAAACAGGATTCCATACATTCCTTACATGTTACATTGAAAAATGTCTATTTTAAATTTATGGAACAAGAAAGCTTATTTAATGTCTCTTATAGCCTTTTTGTTCATGTTCTAGCCAACAGCAGTTTTGGCAAAAAACTAACTCTGGACCTGACTGCCATCTAGTGGCCAAACTGGGATTTGTTAGGCTTTCTTTGTTGTGTATTAACATTTTTTTTCTTTTAATTCCAAAATTCTTTAAACTTATTAATTATGATGTTTAATAGTAAATTCTCAAATCTGATTGGTCAGTAGGTTGTTGATTATCTTTCAATAAAATATAGTTCCAGTCTCATGGCAAACATTTTGCTTTTTTTTTTTTTAATGCACTTAATACTGATTCAGTATTGTTTCTATATAACAACTGAATCAAAAGGATTGTCTGTGGCAGCATCTAAAATGATTTAAAAGAGTCTAAAGGTTGATGTGTCAGGTGGTATTCATTTAGCATTTATGGAAGGAGTCTCCAGTGTCGGGGCTTTGTACGTGTAAACATGTGCACAAACCAGGAAAGGAAGTCTTTTATATAAGAGATTCAAGCATTGAAGTCCTATATAGTACTGCAGTTTATTTAACTAACACCAGGTGGAGACACAGCCTGAGACACTTCTCTTTTGTTCTCTTACTGGTTCGCAATGAACTGAAATAAATATGCAGTTTATAATCCCAAGTCTCAACCGGTACACCTGACATTTTTTTTTTTCTGTGCAACATAATTTCAGGTCTAATCCATCTTATTAGATTTTTAAATTTAGTTGATATGTATTTTATGTAATTTAGTTGGATTATGGTAGTTTAATATGGACTTAAACTTCAAATGTCCAAATCTAAATATTACTACTAGAAAGTGGTATTTCAGTGGGCTTTGCATTGGCGTATGTCCAAATATCAAAACGCTATGGTTTAGTGATCTCTTTGTGTGTGTGTGTGTGTGTGTGTGTGTGTGTTTGGGACATATGTTTTAATGTGTAGCAGATGCTTTATTAAGACACATTGTTACTG
>JAQQZS010000002.1:5487654-5502526 GCA_030068045.1 Platyallabes tihoni
GTGTGTTTTGTGTGTGTGTGTGTGTGTGTGTGTGTGTGTGTGTGTGTGTGTGTGTGTGTGTGTGTGTGTGTGTGTGTATTCTTTCTTTTTTTAAACCTGTCTAGGGTTTTCATGGATGAGGGACCACCATGATGTGTCTTAAACAATTAACAAACATTTATTCCAGGGGGAATAAACAGGGACCAGGACATCGTCTCAGACGCTGTGAAAAGTTTTCAAAGGGATTAATTATTATAATTTTTTTTTTCATGATTATTCCTTAAAAAAAAAACACTTTTTATGTTACCCGTCACACCACCACCATAGCATATTTAAAATCCTATTAATAAAGTAGTATGAAGTAGAGTCTGTAGAGACTGTAGGTTCATGGACAATCTTGCCAGGTAGCTTTGGTCAGGTACCTTGAGACATGGTGTCCACTGGGGCTGATTTATTGAAACCCATTTCACCGACACCTTTACATCATTGGGATTTAAAAAGTAAAAACAACATGAACATGGATTCAATGTATTGATCACTGATTTTCAGTGTCATCTATGGGTGCTGGAGGGATTATTATTATTATTATTATTATTATTATATAATATGGTGAAAGTCACATCATCGTCAATAGGTCAACCTTTTTTTTTTTTTTACTAGCATCCTCACTATTTGTGCCAAATATATTTCTGCTTTCCATTTTTTACTTAAAATAACAAAGAATGTTTAAAGCATGAAACCTTTTAATTGAAAATAAATTGAAAACTAAGTAAAAATAAATAAAGAAATAAGTCCTGACTTGTTAATTTTAAATGCAATATGATGCATAATGATAAATAATGTTTATACTATATTTGGGTAGATTTTTGTTTTATTTATTGTTTAAAACTGTTGTACTGACCATCTACCACATTGTGCTTTCATGTAACACTTAATTTTTTTTTTTTTTGTTTGTTTTTTTTTTGTGTTAGGTAGGCAATAACAATTAGGCTCATTTTAATAAAACAACGTATGTGCATATATAATTGATCTACAGTATGAGTTGTAAAACTGCTATTATTTGGGCTGCTTTTTTATTATATGAATTTATTTTTAAATCAGAGTAGGCAGAGTTTGATATCTCTGAGGTGGGTTTTTATCAGTGTGATCTGGCAACCCCAGTGGCACAAAGCAGCACCCAAACAATTATGAATCGTAATTCCTTTGTGCAGTTCATGATTCACATATCGCCACCCTGACTGAATAAATTTTTACAAAAACTACTTTTGACAGTTATAATAGAGATTCACCGGTCGATTGGCAAGTGGCCAGAATTGGCTGGTTTTCAGTTTTATTGTCCTTGACCAGCGATCGGGCCGATCATCCTCAGATATAAACCATTCTGTACCGAGCGTAGAAGCTTACGAGGTGCACAAAAAAGCCACCAATCTGCCTTTTTGTCCAAAATCTGTGAGCAAATTAACCTCAAACCCACTCATTACACACACTTACACAAGTCTCGAAGCAGCAGAGGCGCTAATTAGTGCTTTAGAAGCCCCGCATGCCTGCGTTAGAAGCTGTACATGCAGGTGCTCACTGTCTAGTTAAATTTTGAGACTTTGGAGGCGTTTGAGGAAGTGAAACATCACAGTTTCTTTGTAAACAGGTGGTGCACTCTGAACTATTTACACATTTTCATCCCGTGTGGTAGGAGTGAATTATTGTTTAGAATACTGTTCGACAGTATGTGCTGCTTAGTAAAAATGTAGCTTTTTTGCATAATTTAATTTAAGTCAAATATTAAACTCAAAATGTTGTATTTTAAGGTAGTTTATATTGTTTAAATGCTGCACTTCGCTAATGTAAAAAAAATAAATTAAAAAAACAATGTTATAAGAAACGGGCTACATTTAATTACTCATTAAACAGTCTTTAAAGGTTTTTATAAAATGGTTATACTTATAGAATCACAATTTTAATCTAATCAGTATCGTGATATCGTATCGGGAGGTGCTCTGAGATTTCCATCCCTAGCTGATACTGTTGCTGTGTAGCTTAATTTATCTGATAACTATAACAACTATATATCTATATACAGTACACTCACCAGAAGTGTCTTTCAAGAGGTTTCTCATAATTTCTCGGTTTCATTTCATAACATCTTTGAACACATGTAACGTTTAATCAGCTGCCGAATACATGATACAAAGACAAAATAAGACAGCATAAGATGAAACCATAATGTTTATTTTTTTTTCTGCCATTTTTGCACTTCAGAAAGTAAATGGAATTAGGAACCAATGGAACGTCTGATCAGAGGCCCAAAAAGGTTGTTAGTGCTGCTGTGGCTTTGTAATGCCGAGCCGTCAGTGATTAGACACAATGTCAGTTTAGTTCTTTGTACTATTGATTGATGGTTCCTTTGTGAATGACAAAGATGTTCCCTACCTATCAGATTCCTTTTGGTTCACTTTCATCAGTAGGAGGTAAAATTTGCTGGAAGATAGTCAGTAATTCTGCGGTCTTCCCGGCTCGTAGCCCACGTTCCTTCGTGCCATGTGAGAGGACGCCGGTACCGAGTGGTGCGTCAGCGTGCAATTTCTTTAAACGCACACGATCACACACATGACCGCCTTCACAAGTGCTTTTGTTAAAGTGCTGCTATATTTGTATGTTTGTGAAAGTGAAAGGGTGGCTGTAATGAGTAGTCTCCTGGTTTACCTCCTACCATTTGTCTCGTTTCTTCACGTCGTCTTTTAGGAAACGAGAGAAATATTTTGACTAGTCATGGTGGTTGTGGTGGTTTTAGTGGTTGGTGAGTGCAGCAGAACTGCACAGTGGGGACTTGCATCAGATTGCGATGGGAAAGTCTGGGATTGGTCACCTGAGATATCTTGGAAACGCCAATGAATCAATATTTTCTTTAAAACGTGACATTGTATTTTCTGCCATATTGACTTCAGGGACCAGAAATATACAATTAATGATTAAAGGGATAGTACGTGGATATCTACAGCATGTTATTTAAACAGAATATCTATTTATAATAATTAAAATTTTATAATGATCGCAGGCAAGAAAGAGAATTTCTTTGCTAAAAAAAAAGGACAAATATTATTGACTCATGTTACATTTTATTCTGTCAATAAGCCCTGAATTAGAGAAAGTGACATCTCACAACTCCTTCCATGTCCAGTCTCAAAATGTCCTTCCATGTCCAATGTAATCACCGGGGAGAATCCAATAAAATATCCTCATGATACGATGGTATTGTGAGTTGACTCTTTCGAAACAGCTTTCACTCGCTGAAAAAATAATAGTGGAATCTGCTTGGCTTTACCACTGAAGCAAAGTTTTGAACCGCTCCTGGACGTACGCGCAACTAGTGCTGCTGGTGGTCTGTCCAGTTAGTTTGTCATATGCCGAGGCAAATTTCTTGCGAAATGTCTACTCTTAAGCAGACAATTTGTAAGGAAGGGCGTTTGTATGTTGAGGTTCCACTGTACTATCAAATCAGGATATTTATAAAGTTGTGATACTTAAAGAATCTTAAAGAAACTTGGATCGCCACTTGGGTGTGGTGGTGATATTGTATCAGGAGGTCCCTGATTATTCCCATCTGTAATAATGACAATATTAATAATAATAATACATTTGTATAAAGATTTGAAGTAATTATGTGATTTATGTATTTTAAGGTGATGTTTCAGAATTAAGCCTCGCTCAGAATTTGCAAGTGTTCTGTCTCCTCCTTCAGAATCATCATCCTTATCTTCGTGGATTGTTTCTTAAAATCATTTTTCTTTCTCCTTCCCTCCCTCTTCTCTTCCAGTCCGGATGACATCGGCAGCTGCTGGTACATCCTGCTCTCTGGATCCGTGTTCATCAAAGAGTCCATGTTCCTGCCCAGATCCAGGTATGTACCGCAATGTCACCGAAATGTCAGCACATGTAAATCACCCTAGCGTGCCATGACAGCGGCTTTCAGGTTGGAGTGAGCACTCAGACTTAACAACTGTATTAGAGCAGAGATTTACGGCATCGCCTGAGAGGCCCGAGAAGGACATGCGGCACGTGTTGCAGTCTGCCTGGCTCAAATCCCTGAGAGCGACGCTGTTGTGCATATTGAAGGTCATGGTATAGCGTGTAACTGATTAGCGCTGATTAGCAAAACATGTTGAAGGATTAAATATTAGAGGCGGCCTGTAGAGCCTACTGGATGTTCCCCCCAAAAATTTGTTTGTAATTTGTTTATCTGATTTACTGCATATTAAAGAAGAAAATTAATGTCAAAGCAGTTTATATTTTTTAACCTTTTTTTAACATTTGAAGCAACTTGCCAGGCTGTCATTTCTTTTTTTTTGTTTTTTAACATGGACTTGAGTGCTGGAAACCCATTGGTTAAGATTCTGAAAGGTTATGAATTCAAGTCCCAGCGCTTCTGAAGAGCCCAGAGTGTCCTTGAGCAAATCGCTTAACCTCCAACGGATCAGCTCGGATTAGATTCCGGCTTATTTGTAATTACTTTTCTGTGAAAAATTAATTTATGTTAATTAACAGGGAGTGTTTAATTTGACACTGCAGTAGCCCTAAAAAGACTCTTAACGCCAGGGAGCGAATGTACAGAGCTAATATATTTATCAGTCACACTCTCACATTAACATTGTTCGCGTGCTGGAGCTTTGCTAACTTCGCTCGCCATGTCCGGCACATGGAACATACCCAGAGTGCCTTGTGTTTATGTTGGGACACTGTAATGTGTGTGCGTGTATGTACAGTAGGCACATGCTAACATCTAAATACAGACAGGTCAAGATGATCCAGGTCACATGACAGACGGTTGTCTCATGCATGCACATGGGCTGACGCGAATACCTCACGCCAACAGCTGTATAACTTTATAACTTTTGTTTTAAATAACTTTTAATCTCTGAAAGTAAATAAAGGGACAGAAGCGAAGAACCCAGTAGAAACGCTTCAATTCTTGTTCGTCTTCCTCTAGTTCTTTCTTCTCTTTCTTTATTTTTCTTTTCGTTCATCTTTCTTATCCTCGTCATCATTTCCCTTTTTTCTTTCTCCCTTATATTTTCTTATTCTCTTCCACATCTCACGTTTCCTCCTCCTTTTTCTCCTCGTCCATGTCTTTCTCTTCCTAGTTGTCTTATGAACTTGATTTTCTTCTGCATTTTCAACCTCTTTACCTCTCTTCATACTTTTTTACTCATACCTCCTACTCTTCCTCTTCTCTAATTCTTTTCCTCTCCTTTCTTTCCTTTCTCCTCGTCCTCATGCTCCTCTTCGTCCCCTTTTTCTTCTAGTGCCTCTGCTTCTTCCTTATCCTCTCCTTCACCCTACTCTTTTTTTTTCTCTTCCTCCAACTTTAATTTTTAAATTTTTTTATTTTTATCCCAAGGTTGTCATTGTAGGTGTAATTAATTGTATCTGATGTGCTTCAGGGACAGAGAAAAAGGGAAAAAAAGTAATTTTCTCCTTCATATTCGCTCCTCATCCCTCATTAATATGCAGCAACTTTCACACATGCAAATGGATTTATCTGCCTCTCATTACTAAAACACGGTTCCCTTTCAAAACCTTAACCTTGTCAGAATCATCTTAAAATATAAGCTGTGTGTTCAGGAGAAAAGGGTTGGGCAACAAACAGAATTTTCAGGAGGAAGCAACCAAGAGGACGACTATGTAAAAAAAAAAAAAAAAAAAAAACATGCAATATTATTGAATCTAGTCAAACTTATCAATTTCTTAAAACAAGATTAAAGCAAACTAAATATATAATTTAGCTTTTTTCAAAAAAGTTAATTCATAAAAACTAGCAAACTTAGCTATTAATAGAATTTTTTTTTTTTTGCCTGCATCCTTAATATTCGACTATAAATAATTTTGGTGAAATGCATAAGAATGTCTCTTTTTTTTTTTTTCTTTTTAAACAAATTTTCGCATTTTCAGCGAAACATACGAAGCATTTTCAGCATATGAACGAACGAACGAGCCAAACCGAACACCGTTCAAAACTTGTTTGTGTCAATGGAAAGGCAAGTGATGCTAGTTTACAAATTATTTTTATTATTATTATTATTTTTTTTTTGCATTTTGTGCAAGATTTAATGACAACATGGGTCTAAAGAGTATTGGTAGCAATAAGAAAAGGAGCCGCTTTCAGTTTGGTTTTTAAAGCAGCCGGTGCCAAGAGAAATCATAAATTAAGGTTAAATGAGGTTTAATGTCTATTTATTTCATATTTTATTTCATTGACATGTTTTAAATGTTTTCATATGCAAAAATATGATTATAGTGTTGGGAATTGGTAATATTGGTAATATTTTTTTTGGTTGGAACGGATTATCTGCATTTACATTATCTTCTATGGGAAAATGTGTTTTACATTACTCGACTCCGGAATGGATTAAATTTGCATGCCGAGGTTTTGCTGTAAACTTATTTTAAGAAATTGTAAATACCTTTGGCTAGATTTAACAATATTTCACTTGCTAAGATGTCATCTGCACTTACACTTGTTTATCTGCAGTGTAAGAGCAGAGGATTAGCAGTTCGAGACCTGAGACCATGGCTTCACGTGAGTGGTCAGGTTCAGGCTCAGGAGACGCAAAAATCTCATTTTATTCTCATTTTGATTCACAATGACTCAACTTGATTACAAAGAAAGAATGGCTTGTAGCATGTTTGATTGGAAGTAAGTTTGGAAACTGAGCTTAAACAGCATTGTGAGTGCCACCTGCTACTTCTGCCAGCGGTTATGTAACTCATATGTAACTCACGGGCATTTCAGGCTCAGCCGCCAACAAAGACTCCATTGTTCAGCTCCTGATTAAACCTCATATTTAAATTCCTATATTGTTTTCTGTTGTAATTCAGGGTTCCTGCCGATTTCAGGCGGGAGTGAAGGGGACGAGCTTTACACAAAGGCCACGATGGTGCTGAGGCCATCACTTTAATCGTTACTTTATGTCACTCGTATTTCTCCATGAAAGTAAGAAACAAAACAAAACTGATTATTGCACTGGGCTTGAGTTAAATAAAAAAAAGTTTGAGCAGTTAACAAGCTGGTCGAGTTTACACACAAAGTAAAACCGGGGAACATGTTGAAGTCGGGTCTCGCGGGAAGCGTTCAGCAGAGTCAGTAATGAGTCAGGTGATCATGACATCATCACTGTTAAGAAGATGATCTAAATTTAACGCTGTACCAGGAAACATAATGTGTCACATGTGTAGGCAGATTTCACAAAAAGAAAAAACATATTTCTGCTTTTTTAATGACCTTTTGTTTTGAACTTGTGCATCTCTCACACACTTTCTGACTCTCGTTCCCTCTCTCTCTCTCTCTCTCTCTCTCTCTCTCTCTCTCATTTTGTCCTCTATCCCACTATCATTCTTTTATCTTTGTGTTTCCTTGTCTGTCTCTCTCTTTCATCTCTCATCCTCATCTTTTCATCTCCCTCTCCTAGTCTGTCTTTCTTGTATTTCTCTCTCTCTCTCTCTCTCTCTCTCTCTCTCTCTCTCTCTCTCTCTCGCTTTTCCCTTCTGAATCCCCTCTCTCTTCCTCATTTCTCCTTCTCATCTCTTCTCTCCTTGTGTTGTCTCTCCATGTCTCTGTCTGTATGCCTGCCTGCCTGCACATCTGTCTGTCTGTTGCTTTCTCTCCTGCAGTCTCTCTCGCCTTCTCTGTCTCTTCTTGTCTGTCTGTCTCTCTCTCCTTCATTTAAAACTCGTTTTAAACATCTCTTACTTATGTCCTCCTTTTTTTTTCTTCTCTCCCTTCTCATCTTTTTATATTCTCTCTCTCTCTCTCTCTCTCTCTCTGTGTGTGTGTGTGTTTGTATATGTGTAGAGGTTGAGAGGTCAGTGTGGAGTGAGTCGGGGTTAGACCCTCCCTCTCAGCCTGGCAGTATGAAAGAGGCTGGCTGGAATGTTTGGCTCCGGTCCGTCGTCACTAACGCCCAGTCGCACGAGCAAACTCACACACACATGCACACACACACACACACACACACACACACACACACACACACACTGGTATTTGAGCACGCACACGTTCAATGAGCGCACTATTTAATGACACGGAGACGCGGTACGTCCCGCTCCAAGGTCTGTGTGTGAATTCTGGTGGACATTTGTGTTTATTTTCTTTTCTTGTGAGCAATCAGACTTCATGTACCACAGACATGCCTGGACCGGGAACTGGAAATCTAGCTTTCTAGGAATGCTGGATTTGTGGATCTAACTTCTGAAGGAACGTTTTCAGGAGTGTGTCATCACTGAAGGTAACGGGTTTAAAAGTGAATGTGAGTGTAGTGAAGAAAATATTCCATTTCCAGTTCTTTGAGAGTGAATTTTTTTTATTTTTTTATATAAGATTCCGATTAATACAAGTCGGAATATGCGTATATAAGTTTTTTGAAATTAAATCGTAAAATGACCTTAATTAAATTTTCACACATTCATTTCATTTGAAGAATTATTCTCCATTATTCTTGGATTAATAGTGACATACTCATTAAATATTATTAAACTTATAAGTGGACGTGCGTTATAGTTAAAACTGTAGTTTAGCTAAGCAGGAATTATGAATAAAATTAATATTTGAACAGAAATTTATAACACAAGGAAGTCTATCATCAGCTGTATTAATAAAATTGATTTATTCATTAATTGATCGATTGAGAACGATTAGCAGGAATAAATATCTCAGTTGTGGCCGTCATCATCCTGCAGCTGGCGGCTCGTGGATTTCATCTCGTGCTAATAAAAGGTTCGAGGTGCTTTAGTTGTTCCCGAAAGGCATGCAGTGTATGTAGCGGTGAAGTGAAGTGAAGTGCCCTGCGGCTCTGCGCGACAGTTTAACTATTTATTCTACCCTGAAGTGTTGCAACATAGTGTTCTGTTATTACAGGACGCGTAATAGATCCACAATAGACCAACCGTGTGTGTGTGTGTGTGTGTGTCTGTCTGTGGGTGGGTGGGTGGGTGTGTGTGTGTGTGGGTGGGTGTGTGGGGGTGGGGGTGCGGTGGGGGTTGGTGGGTGTGTATCATGATCAATCGACATTCCAGACCCCCTGCATGTGGAATGAAGGGGACGGGCAGGTGGGCATCACGGGACATGTCTCTCGTACGCTATAAAAGCCAAAGAGTCGAATTTCTTATGACTCGCCGGAACCACACGCAGCACGGATGCGCCTCTAATGCTGCCGCTATCAGTGGATTCGATTCAGTCGTGTTTTAAGAGAGAGGACGTGACTAGGTAACGACCAGGTCACATAAGATAACTTGTCATACCGTGCTATTATAATGAGCCTTTATAAGTCATATATTTTTTTTATTATGTACAGTATCCTGCAGAAGCTGTTTATTCAGTTTATTCAGACTTCATTTAATTTCTTAATTTATTTCGCACATAGCGTAATTAATTTCCTTTACTCAAAAATTAAAACTCAATTTATTATTTGATTTTCATCAAGGCAAATTATATTCTATTTTTCGTCTTAATGAAATTATTATTAATTACTAACTTCTAATGAGCGCTTGTGGTAACCAAGAATACTTGGTGGTTTTTTGTTGTTGTTAATGTTAAGTAAGGAAGTGAATGAGATATGAACTCAAACAGATGATGTTAGTTGAGTATCAGTTGGAAATGTGTTTGGGTGTGTACTGGTGTGTAACTGCTTTTCTCCCTCTCCCATTATCTGTGTTGCTAACTGAAGAGAAGCAAAATACAAGGGGTGTTCGAGTCAAACTTTGTGATTGCATATAACAACAGAACACGGTAATGAGAGTAAAAATGGCCTTTATTTCTCTATATAATCCCCTGCTACACTAATGCACTTTGATCTCAGCGTTTCACAAGTGCTTGGACACCATCAAGGTAGAACGTTTTCTCAATACGCTGGAGCCATGATCGGACTCGCTGCTTCACGTCTGGAACCCCGGCCTCCCAGGAACTCCTGAAATGGCCCAAATATGTCTTGGAGCGAGGTCAGGACTGTACGGGGGATGTGACAATAACTCCCAGCTGAGTTCCTGTAATGTGCAAGTGGTGTTGGTGAATGATTGAGTGTACAGTTCCGTATGTTGGTGACAAGTTGTCCGTCGATTTTCGTTGATCAGGCGTTCCACTCGCTGAATGTTCACAGGAACGACTGCAGTGGGCTCAGAGCGACTCAGTCTTACCACTTCATTCACTATTTCATCACAAGTCTCAGTTTAACTTGAACACCCCGTGTACACTGTACAGGTATGGAAATAATAATAATAATAATAATAATAAAAAAAAACACTGCAGGTTTCTTTTTTCTTTTTTTAATAATGCATTATAATGCAATGCAAATGCTAAAACTCTCACAACGATACACACACTAGATAGATTGCCACTTGGTGATATGATGCACCCTTTAAATTTATAAGACAATAAATAATGTTTTATTGCTATTATTAATTATAGGACAAACACAGAATACATCTTGTGCTAATTTAGAAATAAAAAAGTTCATTAAAGGCGCTGCTATGATTAATGATAATAACCCAAATCCAATCATGTGTCTGAAAACAAAAAGAATTGTGTAATTTGTTTATGGTTAAACATCGTTCCTAGCAAATGGATGAGAGTCTTAACAGGTACTGACATTTGCTCTATAAATAATGAGCAGTAGTTCTAGTGGAATACATGAGTGTAATGATATGAGCTCTGTACACAGACAAGCATGAAGTAAATAGACATCTGTAGTTTTATAATAAATTGTATGCACCAAAATCTGTTACACTTTAAAGCAAGTAAGATTTAGCTATTAATCAATAAAAATGAGTTTGTCGACTTTACTTTAGCGGCTTTAATAACAAAGACTGGCTTAGGCATAGAGAGACTGTTCATCTCAAGACGTTTTTCAGGAGGCCCATGTCGCCCAGGTCACGCATCCGGTATTCACTAGTGATTGGACGTTTGAATCATTTTAGTGTACGGTTATTTGAACGAATGATTCGGACCGAACAGACTCAAAGACAACTACTCAATTCTGTTTCCTGAACCTTCCTACGGAGGTTTTGTGATGCTTTGCGCATGCGCGCCCAGTAGAAAACGAACGAATCACTCTGTTGAGATACTCGTTCATCTGAGTCACATTAAAGACTCATTCAAAAAGAATGAATCGTTCAAGAACGACCCATCACTAGTATGCACTTTATTACCCTTTATCATTAAATTGAACTGTAATTCTGTTTAGGATAGAAAGAAAGATTTCAAGATTTGTAGTTATTTCTTTGGTTTATTCCAATCTGAAAAGTAATATTCACAATAGTACATTTGATCATAAAACTATTATGCGTCTACTTTATTTTTTGCATGTCTAATAATATGTAATATGTAATGGCGTAATGTGTAATGGCGTAATGTGTAATATGTAATGGCGGCTCACAAGCCAAGTAGGTGCATACTGCTACCTGCTGTATCGGAGAGTGTAAATACACAAGCGTACCCGGGAATGAACACCAAAAAGAATGTCAAGGCTGGTCAGAGAGCAATCGATCCCGTGCACGGTACAAATCAATCATGCCTAATGTGAAAACGCCCTTAGACTTAACTAACTACATACCTAGATGTAGGTATGTCTTGTTGTTTTTGTAACATTTTTCATAAAATTTCTACATCATTTTGTGAGGCGAGAAACAGACAAAATGTATAACCTGTTGTTCTTTTAACACAGACAAATATGAAAATGAACATAAGTGAAAGTACGTTGTCATGGAGACATTTCCTGTTAAATACATTCATGTAAGACTGTACTTTGTGAAGTTCAATCAATGAACATACAGATAAACTTGCAATGTGTAAATTGAGGGGATATAAAAGAAATAAACTGTTTCAGGATGTTCTTTTATTGGAAAAGAATTGACTTTACTTTACAGGTAGTCCCCAACTTCTGAGTTATGAATTTCCGCAGATACGAACGTACCGCAGTCCAAAAGGACTTCTGGTTCAATCACAGATGTTCATGTGCTCATGTGTATTGTACAAAAAATAGACACTGCAGTGCACTAGATACCAATATTTACAATTATATACATAAAGTCCGATATAGTGTATGTGTGTGTATGTGGGGGTGCAAGAGAAATGAGTCGGCCTCACCGGTTTCAGTCAGTCAGTCCGGGAGCACGATGATAGAAATAGGCTGTCCTGTAAAGCTGTCCTGATGGTGAATAATCCTAATTTCGGAAAATCCTCAAGAAAACATAGTTCACAGTCCAATACAGTGGAAAAAAGCTCTGAGTGAAAATGGCGTCCAGGATTCCCCTCGCGATTTACTGTAAAGACGCAGAGGCAACATTTTACTGTGATATTCATTTCCTAAGGTGCAATTACAGTTTTTGTCCACATGATGGCCGAAAAGGATGGAAAGGGGACAGATTTGGTCAAAAGTGGATTGGTATGCCTTACATTGTATATTTGTTTCGTAAAAGACAAATTTCTCAGACTTAAGAACAAATCGGACTTATGAACATGCATCCCGGGACAGAACTTGTTCGTAAGTCGGGACTACCTATAATTACTTTATTAAAAACATGACAAAACTACAGAGTTGGGAGGAAAAAGATCGATTCAGTTATGAATCATGATTCTTTTGTACGGCATTTCATTTTTTTAAGTATTAATGTTGCAGTTCTGCTATAATCCTACAGGTGGTGTACACTTTAAACAATTCATGCATTGGCAAGCAGCACGGTATTGAGTGTGGTAGGAACAAATTCTGCTAAGTTTGATTAGAAGTCCAAATTGTGATGCAAATCGTGATTATATCGTATTAAGTAATCCCTGGTGATCGCGTCTTTTAGTCCTTAAATATAATGTAGAATACTTAAGTAGCATATTATTTGTTTTTCTTTTTTTTATTTATTTGTGGTTTCTTCCCGAAATTGTTATGTTAATAAAACTGGAAACTATTTATGGTTATTGCTATTTATGTATTGCCTGATTAATTTAAGCTAAAGATGCTCATTAGCGCTGTGGTCAAGTTAGGCCATCACCCCTACGGAGAGAGAGAGTGTGTGCGTGAGTGTGTGTGAGCCATGGACTGGGTCAGCTTTTTCCTGTAAAAGAAAAGTGCCGTGCCAGCAGTGTTGTTGCTTTAACCAAAGAGCAAAACAGGACAATGAAGGAGGGGGAAAAAAACTTGAAATGAAGAAATGCTTACAAAGCCGAAGATTTCTGTATGTGACTGGGAGCGGTGGGTATTAATTAAGGAATAAAGCACTCGGGAGCAGAAAAATGATCCGTCAGATATGAGTAGAGTTACTCACATACTGTTACGTACCGTAGCTTTTTTTATGTTATTTTAAGAGGAATAAAAATGCTGAATTTTTACTGCAGCAGTCTCCCAAGCCTCACTTATTTTCTTACTTGATGTAAATAAGACACAAAAAAACAGCTACTGATCGTTGAAGTGTTAACTTCGTTTTTTTTTTTTTTTGAGTATCCTCCATATAAATCCATATTAATAAGCTGTTACTATAGTAACGCTAATGTATTAGAACGAGGATATTCATTTAACCCTATAAACAGTGTCATTAATGTTCTTCGTCATGTTCAGAACTAATTTCCGAGCTTTTTATACAACATTAATCCACACTCTTCTTATTCGGGAATTCAGAAGCGCTGTGGAATTAATGAGCTCTACAGACGGAGTATTATACCGTGTTAGTGTGTTAGTGTTTGCGTGTGTTTGTGTGTGTATGTTTACCCCACCCTGTATTTGCGGCGTCCCTCCTTATTTCCACTGTGGTGCTTTTCTGGAGCGGCTCTTACACACTCCCAGTGTGCAGCACTGTACGCTATTCACGAACTCTGATGCTGGCTGGTAGACTTTTCCAGTCTTGGGGTCAGTGGAATCTTACAGGGTAGATCTTAAACGCTGTAATGTGCCACTTGTGTTGTGTGTATGTGCGTGAGTGTATTTGTTCTTTCTCGAAGGGTTGGATTCTAGGACCGCTTTCTTTTCCACAGGAACTTTGGTTGCTTCTGTAACTAACATGTGGTCCAGAGACCGGTTTTAATCCGAATATCATTGTTTTTCTTTTCTCTAGTTTCGGGAAGCGTTCCGCCGGGAGTTTACGTCGCGGATGTGAGTGCATCGTTCTGGAGCCATCCGAGATGATCGTGGTGAGTCCTGAGAACGCTGACACATAATGTTCTGTACATTTTGACATTTAGCTCAGAGCTAAAACTTTGAATGAAACATAAGTACATGAAAACGTAAGTAAAAGAAACTCATTGTGTGTGGGCTGCAGTGAGAACACAAACTTTCTTTATAAGAGGCTGGCGTTAGAATGTCCTACACACGACATACAATACCGGTATTATTCCAGTATATCCAGTAACACACTAAAAATAATGGTTGATCCTTGAATTGCGAAATTTTAAAAGCAACGTGGGTTTACGTAATTTTTTTTTTTTTTTTACAATCCCTTCTTTCACTAGGTGTGTTTACATACACACTTATATTTCACTAATAATTCTGGAAAAAATAAAACTGGAACAGTTCTTGCAAATGCATTTGCAAAACCCATCAAGCTCCATGATGAAACTGTCTCTCATGAAGACCTTCCCAGGAAAGCAAGATCAAAACTTACCACTGCTGCAGAGGAGAAGTCCATTTAGAGTCACCAGCCTCAGAAATCACCAATTAACAAACAGCACTAGGGCAGGGCAATATGGCTAAAAATATTTATCACGATATATATTTGAAAATTTGCGATAACGATATAACTGTCGATATGAATTCCAAAACTTTATTAGTGCAAAAAAAAAAAAAAATCAATTCATTTTCAATTAAACAAGCAGCTGTTTGTATGTGCATTAAAGCTATATAAAATTTTAACAGTGCAAATGCAAATTCCT